>CM044116.1:5467082-5781947 GCA_024174645.1 Lemna minuta | reverse complement strand
CAATCTCTTGATGAACTGATGAGCTGAATTCCACCATCCAGAGATCTTGCCAAAATAGAGGTCACTCCCCTCTCACCGGCAGCAACCGCTTTTTCTTGTTCTGCTGATGAACTCACGAGCTCATAATCCACAAGATTACTGCCTAATAATCATCGTTATACTGATCATACACGTTATTGTGCTCGTCTGTCAATGTGGCCAGCCGAGCGCTTTTCCTCGTTTTGTTCCTCTGGTCCCTGCTCGGCGTTGTCGCGAGCCCGGAAGTTCGGCGTTCTACGAATGGGAAGTGGGTTACCTTTTTGCAAAGCCCGATTGCCTTGAGAATGTGATGATCGTATCAATGGCCGGTTTCCCGGTCCCACCATTTCAGAGCCAAGGCCGCCGACACCAGTGTCGTCGAGCTCAAAGAAACGCCCTCCACACGAAGGCGTAGTAATTCACTTGACCACGGCAGCATTCGCCAAGTACTCTCTCTCTCTCTCTCTCTCTCTCTCTACAATCCATATATATATAGAATACAGATTGATTTATATATATATATATAGACCTCATTGTGCTACCTATTTGGCACTGATTTAGATGATATAAATAGATAGATATATAAGTAGATTTATGGGTCTATTTTTAAGATAGATTTATGCACATATATAGGATTAGATCTATGAAGACCTTAATTTCTGGATAAATATATACAATAGAGACATAGATATGTAGATATCTGAATATATAGATATATCTATATGTTTACTTAGACATCAGTTTCTGGGTATTTATCAAAGTAATAGATAGTCATAATAAGAGATAAATATAGACACATACAGATTGATTTCTGGATTTCTACATTCATAGTCATTAGAAATGTATTTAGTTGGAGTTAGCCATGATTAGAGAGATAGACGTTGGTAATTATACATAGATTTATATATCTCTTCATACACACGCACACAATGGAAATATATTCATTTAGAATTAGATAAGTTACAAGATATATAGCTTTCTTCATACATTTAGAAGATACAAATAGATAGACACAGTGGTATATTTCTCGATATATAGACATACATTGGAGAACTTTACTTGTAAATAGAAGTATGTCAATATATATATATATATATATATATATATATATATATATATATATATAGATATTGATATATAGATTTATTTATACACTTTGATGCGTTTATTTGTAGGATCATTATAGGCCCAATAGTATGTCCACTAAAGGCGTAAACTGAAGGCCTATTAAAGGCCATAGAAGGCCTTCTAAAGGATGAATAATAGGCCCATTAAAGGCCTAATAGCATGACCATTAAAGAGCAATAGGCTGGCACATTAAAGTCTAGGGGGAAGGTCCGCTACAAGCAATATAGAAGACCCAATTAATGTCTATGAAAAACATCAAAGCATGCCTAATGCTCATTAAAAGCCTAAGAGCAGTGCCAGCAAAGAAAATCTAGAAGGCTCATTTGAAGGCCAATGAGAAGGCTCATAAAAGCCCGAGTAATAGGCCCATTGTAGGCCAAGTAGTAGATTTATTCAAAGTCAATAGTCAATGTCAAGAAGTTAACCATCAACCACCTAAAGTCAATTTCCATTCGAAGGACGAGCTAGATTTCGTTCAAGGGTCATCACTAAAGTCAAGGTCCATTCAGAGAGCAAGTCTTCACTCAAAGGTCATCACCAAGTTTAGGTTATCTTCAATCACATTCAAGGGTCAATGATCAACCTCACATTGAGTGAGAAAGTTTATTTCCATTCACCTCAATCACTCATGTCTCGTCATGCATATGAGTTTATTCTCTTTACTTGGTACCTCTAGTTAGAGGGCATAGATTAGGTTCAATCTACACTATACTCATACTTAGGTAGATGACTCACAAGATAACCTAGCAGACATGATGGCACAGCTTGTACATCAGGAGAAGTTTGAGCATTGTCTCAATCTTATTGGGCTATTTGTAATTTGAAGACTACCCCTATTCACTAAAGGATCCAAGGTGGAAATTTTTTGGCTTTTCATCTCCTTCATCGAGAGAAACACTGAGTGCATTTCTCTCTCCTCTCTCTTTCTCTTATTTTTATAGTTTCATTTGTGTATTCTTTAATATGGGCTTTGAAATTGCCGCCTCTATTATTGTCTCTTTGTCTCCTCTTCTCTTATGGCCCTTCGGTGTTCTCAAGTGGACTATTGAGAGTTTAGGCTTACAAAAAGGCACCCATTCCTTCCTTGAAGGGCCATGAGTGGAATCTAACTATTCTTGTTCCATCTTCTTATTCTCTCCCCCTCTGCGTGCATTCTGGTTGTCGATCCTGCTCCCCGAACATTAGGCTCGGCGTATATTCTAGAGGATTCTGGTTGTCGATCCTCTTCTGGAAGCTTGAGGGTCTTCGGCTCTATTTGTTCACAGTCGAAGAAGAATTGCTTCATAGTCTCGACCTTTTCCAACATATTTGGCCCTGTTGGAGCATGACAACGTCTGATTCTCGGAGCAGGTTTCTAAGCAAGGGCCTAATGTTCCATGAAAAAAAAATTCTTCAAAATCAAGTCTTTTGAGAAATCTTCTCTGTGGCTGACAATACTGACGATATTTCACCGTTGAACTGGCCTTTGAAGTCAAAGACCTTTGCAGACTTGGCTACTTGTCAGGCACATTCATTGGAAAATGAAGAATTGGCCTTCGTTTCCTAGAGAAGACCAACTTTTACACCTATTCAATTTGAATCAAAATTGCCATACGAGAAAGAGGCATGACTAGAAATCAAAATACTCCTGCATTGTTGAACGCCTGATATGTCTCCACGTGTAAGGCGGCGAAGACGAAAGCTTTGTCGGCAGGGCAATTTCCCACGTGTTCGCCGGCGAGCGGGGCACATGGGGCTGCGGTCCGCCAAGTGGTGGTGGCTTGTCGGTGTGCAAGCCATGTGCTGTCATTCCTTTCGAGTTGGAATCCACGTGCAATCATAATTTATCGTTGACTAAGCCTTTATTTCTATTGGTTAATTTTGTGAGTGTGTAAGCCTATAAATATTTTATTGTGAAGAGCTATAGAAATTGTTTACTTCGAGGCCTATTTGTATATGATCTCGAGTTGCTTATAAGCAATCTCTTGATGAACTGATGAGCTGATTCCACCATCCAAAGTCCAGCCAAAATAAGGCCACTGCCCTTTTTCTCACCAGCAGCGACCGCTTTTTTCTTCTTGCTGATGAACTCACGAGCTCATAATCCACAAGATTATGCGCTAATAATCATCGTTATCTGATCATACACGTTATTGTGCTCGTCTGTCATGGCTAGCCGAGAGCTTTTTCTCGTTTTGTTCCTCTGGTCCCTGCTCGCGTTGTCGCAGGGAGCCACAGTTCGGCGTTACGAATGGGAAGTGGGTTACCTTTTTTGGAAGCCCGATTGCCTTGAGAATGTGATGATCGGCATCAATGGCCAGTTTCCCGGTCCCACCATTCGAGCCAAGGCCGGCGACACCATTATCGTCGAGCTCAAGAACGCCCTCCACACAGAAGGCGTAGTAATTCACTGGCACGGCATTCGCCAAGTACTCTCTCTCTCTCTCTCTCTACAATCGCTTCCTCTCTTTCTCGGTATGGGTCGCAGAGCGAACTTTGGGTTTTTTCGAATTTCAGCTGGGAACGCCGTGGGCAGACGGGACGGCGGCGATCTCGCAGTGCGCCATCAACCCTGAAGAGACGTTCGTTTACCGCTTCAAGGTCGACAAGGTGGGTCTCCCAATTTCCCGCTTCCCTCGGTCACTCATGTTCTTCTATTGACATGCAAAATTGGCTTCTGCAGGCTGGAACGTACTTCTACCACGGCCACTACGGAATGCAGAGGGCCGCGGGGCTGTACGGATCTCTCATTGTCGACGTGGCCGACGGCGAGAAGGAGCCTTTCCACTACGACAGCGAGCACAGCCTCCTGCTCAGCGACTGGTATCACCAAGATATCAACACACAATCCGTCGGTCTCTCCTCCAACCCTTTCCGCTGGATCGGCGAACCACAAGTAATAATAGGAACCTTCGGGAGGGGAATTATTATTTTCATTTTTTTATTCTCAGAGTTTTTCTTCGGCAGTCGATTCTGCTCAACGGGAGGGGGCAGTATGGCTGCTCGCTAGCTTCCCCTGCTCTGGATAACGTTCAACAGTGCAACATTACGAGCACTCAGTGCGCCCCCGTCACGTTACAAGTTCACCCGAAGAAAACCTACCGACTGAGGATCGCCAGCACCACTTCTTTAGCCGCTCTCAACTTGGCCATCTCGGTGAGTAGAGGCTGCGGAAAATAATAAAGTTTTGTGTCTTTCGTCCATCAACAGCAAACCCTAATTTTTTTTCTCTTATTGGAAGGGCCACGAAATGGTGGTCGTCGAGGCGGACGGCAACTATGTGACGCCATTTAAAGTGAAGGACATTGATCTATACTCCGGTGACAGCTATTCAGTGCTGTTGACCGCCGACCAGAACCCTTCCTCTAACTACTGGATCTCCGTCAGCGTGAGGGGAAGACTACCGAAGACCCAGCCCGCACTCGCTGTCTTAAACTATTATCCCAATTCAGCCACCAATCTTCCGACCTCAAAGCCTCCCATATCTCCCCTCTGGAACGACTATTCTCACAGCAAAGCCTTCACCTACAAGATCCTCGCCCTCAAAGGGACGGCGTCTCCGCCGAAGACCGCCGACAGGCGAATGCTCTTCTTGAACACGCAGAGCAAGCTTGACGGGTACATCAAATGGTCCATTAACAACGTCTCTCTTGCCCTACCCTCCACCCCCTATTTAGCCTCCATCAAGTACCGTCTCTCCAACGCCTTAGACGGCAAAAAGCCGCCGGAGAGCTTTCAGGAGAGTTACGACGTGATGAACCCTCCGGTAAACCCTAATACTACCAAGAGCAGCGGAGTTTACACGCTGGAGTACAACACCACGGTGGACGTTATCCTCCAGAACGCGAACGCGCTAGCTCCGAACGTCAGCGAGATTCACCCATGGCATCTCCATGGGCATGACTTCTGGGTTTTGGGATACGGCGAAGGAAGATTTACAGAGAAAGACGCCAAGAGTTTTAACCTGAAGAATCCGCCGCTGAGGAACACCGCGGTGATCTTCCCCTACGGATGGACTGCGTTGAGGTTCGTGACGGACAATCCGGGAGTATGGGCTTTTCACTGTCACATCGAGCCGCATTTGCATATGGGGATGGGCGTGATATTCGCAGAGAGCGTTCATCTAGTGAAAGGCATACCCAAGGAAGCAATCACTTGTGGGATCGTGGGGAAGAAGTTCCTGAATATCCGCCCTTAGAGAATTCGAAATTCACCTTCACACTCAATAAAAAAACTCTCAAGATCAAGATACGAGAGAAAGAACTGTTTATTTGGAAAGCGAAGATGCTCAATAATAACTTCCCTTTAATACCGCTGTTGGCAATCGATGACGTGACCGCATCTCACCCGTCTAAGAATCCAACGTCCACGATTTGTCGTTTATCAGAATGAAAGGGAAAAAAAGAAGCAAGGAGTTGTGTCCGGAAGTATTTCGTCGAGCACTAACGCCTAGAGAAGACGGAAAATAAGTCGAGGAGTGTTGAGATTCCCGCCTGCAACACTGAAAATGAGTTAGGTTTCCAATATATTCGCTATTCTTGTCGTCGCGATCACCATCATGATCACGCCATGCTCATCATGGCTATCATTGTCATCATCATCATCGGTTCTCATGGTCCCCCATTTATCCCCCTATTGTCTGTCCGGTCCCCTCCACCCGGATGAGCTGCTTCGTCAAACGTGGAAAAAGAACATAAATAAAGCGCACCTGAATGCAGCAAAATAATTGGGCTTTTCCATAAATTTTCTCTGTTTACGAATGAAAATATTCCCTTACAGACCAGAAAACACGAACACGATAGTCAGATGTCCTCTCCCAAACCGAAGGTGCAATGGGGCAGTTGAGGGAAAAAGCGGTAGAAATGGGGCGGTTGAGGGGAACAGAGACAGGCATGAATTCTTGGTTGAGATCGGAATCCTTTTCGGTAACGCACGCAATTTCAAGGACTTGGAATGCACGCAGAGCAGGTGGAGGACGCCAGAGATCAAGGGAATACACACAGAGAAAACAGGGAAGGCTGCCTACACTGTTAACATCTCGCTTGTGAAATGGGGCGGTCGCGGAAAAGCATATATGGAGCCCTCAAAGCTTGTACGAGCATCTAGTACATCTCAGAAGGAGTAGTACCACGAGAACATGCAGTCGGTGGGGGGGAGGAGGTCGCCGATACTAATTGATATAATCGGTAAGATTGACGTAAACATAGGCGACTATTTCAATCAAAGGATTCGCCGGGGGTATGACAGTGCGGACAAATTGCATTATCTTGACTAAAATATGTGCAAATCGCAAAGGAACTCGTCCCCTCGCAGCCCCGATATTTGAAGATTTATTCTCGTTCGGAATAGCCTCTACTGTTGGGCATTTCTTCTCTTAATGGGCTCACCGTGATGTTCACGGACCTTGACTTCTCTTATTCGGCCTTGGACTCCTCAGAGTGAGTCTCGTACTTGTAATATTTGTCCTTGGAGTCCTCTTATTGGGCCTTGGTCTCCTAGTCTTACTGAAAATAACTACACCTGATAAACAGAGATCGTACAATCTTCCTTTATGATATGAAGTGATAAAAGATACTCACTACGATTATGATAGTTTCCCGTGGAAGAAGTAATGGGTCTCGAGCTTCATGGCCTCATACTCACAGTTATTGAGCTCGATAATGGCCCTGAAATCCTTGCAAAGCGAGATGAAGACAAAAATAGTATATGAAGATTGATACGGATGTATTCATAATTTTTTAAAATTCTTCGTTCCTTTTGACAGGTACTTTAGCCTAATTGGAATTACCTTTTCCTTAATTGGTCTGTTTTTGCTCACCCCCATTTCTTCACTTAAATTAATTTTCGTCTTGATTTAGTGGGAGTTTTTTCCTTACCATATTTGGCTTGCACTCCATATACCATCATGCAATCAAGTGATAATAGTTGTTTTGGATGTAAGGGTAATCAAATAATTGAAATCTGATAATGCTAAATAACTCCCTAAATCAATCTTGGGATTGGATTATCTCTTTCATTTTTGGATGCTTTCAAGATTTTTGCATCATGAATGTAATGAACAGATGATGAATATAATTAAGATAATAAATATAAAAAATATAGTGATTGTAAATTTCCAAGTCAATTGCTCAAGTAAAACCTAGTTATAATGATGTGAAATAGTCTAAAATCTATATCAACCATATTGCAATGAACACAAAGAAATGTTTTAATCAAAGAAATGTGGTCATGACACTCAAGCGACATCATGGTATATGAATGAAGATAAATTGATGAGAAAGGGAATGTAGATGATACTAAAAGGAATATTTTGATGATGATTTTATGGGAATATAAAGAATTGAAACTATAACCTCTTCACATAAAAACATATTTTATATTGATTAAAGGATCATAGTGATTGGTTTTCTTCTAAGATCCATTGAAAGAAGAAAATGATTGGGTGAGTATAGATTACATGCACGGACATGGAAGTACATACTTGGCATCCCAAAAAATTTTAGCCATGTCATAACACATGCTCTAGGTGTCATATATTGGTAATCTACTTTAATAGAAAAATGATATATAACCTTCAGCTTCTTATGGCTCCAACTTACAATCTCTCTCCCAAGATAGATGCAATAGCCAGGAATAGATTTCTCATCCCAATTTTCCATCTATATAGCCAAAATTTAATTATGCCTCTCATTAAATATGT
This sequence comes from Lemna minuta, assembly GCA_024174645.1. Classification (NCBI taxonomy): domain Eukaryota; kingdom Viridiplantae; phylum Streptophyta; class Magnoliopsida; order Alismatales; family Araceae; genus Lemna; species Lemna minuta. The sequence continues at coordinate 5,774,122 of CM044116.1, read as the reverse complement.
CAGTGACATTCATACACAAGCCCCTCATCCTTGAGCACATATAAAATATATGTGCATCAAACTACATCCAAGACAATGTAATTTCCTCAGCTCAAGCATAAACAAGATGAGGAAGCCCACAATGTAGAGAACATCTAGATGCATAATGATAAGATAAATTATCTTACTATTGAACTATTAGGGATTGCAGATTGTTTTTTCACTTAATTATATGCATATATATACCTAAGTGAAAAAACCATCATTGACTTCTTGTAAGCAGCATACTTTGCATGTAATTTCATACTAGCACTTGATTAGGTTTCCTTTAGAGAAGGTGATAATGTAGATATCAAACCATTGAAGTGACATGTATTGGTTCATTATCAGTGGGAGAAAGACTTGGATGGAAAATAGGAAAAAGATTCGACATAGTCAACCATAAGTATTTTGAGGCCCTCATGGTATGGCACGAGCTTTATGATAGTTGATAGTGTCATCTTGATAGCACATAAGGGTAAAAGCTCCCAAGTTAAAATGTTGCCAAGAAGAGGACAAGTAAACCCTTGTCTTTGATCCTTAAGAAGGACATTCCAATTCAATTCCATGACATTTTTGCACGTGGCCCTTAAAAATATAATCTGGGTGTTGTATAATGACAATAGACAAGGTGAAAGCTGGAGAAACAAGATGAATATGATAGTAGTTTCCTTTTAAAAAGTATTAATATTACATGTGAATTTATCTTACCATAATTTAACGAGGAAGAGAAGGTTATCATCATGCAATTGTGGTGGCACGAGATTTGAGGACAATTTTGGAGAGTCAATTAGTAGGGATGATGGGTCATGAGCTATTTGTATAGAAGCAAGTGTGCTAGTCAGTAGTTCTCCAAGTTTGGTAAAGGAATCAACTTTAGATTATAGATGGATGGTGGAGGAGTTGTGGTCTAGTGGTGAATAAGATATTGTCTTCAAAAAGGGACATTGACCAATGATGTACCTCCAATGATCAAGAAGCTAGATATACCTATGTAATATCCAGAAAAAAAAAGACAACTTGGAAGGATCAAATAAATACAATAATGTGGTTTGGTGAGTTTTCTTATTTAAATTTCTAGGGGTAGTGGAAAAAACCTCTGATGTTGGGTGGAGATGACAAAAGAGAATTACCCAATGTGAGGGTGAAACTGGAAGGTGATTAAGGACATGATAAAATTAAGGGATATAACATGAAAAATATAGTAGAGTACTCCCATTACTACCAAAAGTGTGTTCGCCTCAAGTAGCCATATGTGCCTAGAAACACCATTTTTTTGGGAAGCAAATGGATTAATGCTTAGATAAAGGGTATGTAGTGAGGGGCTATAGTCATGTAATGGTCCTTTGAAAAGTTATCTATATTTATGCATATTAGAAATTTTGGATGAACTAGAGTATTGAGTGGGAAATTGATTAATAGATATTATGTAGCCCATTAGCCAAATCACACTTGCATGCATATCATTTATATTCATTGAAATGAAATCTATTTATTGTTATTATTATTCTTGTGGGATGTATGAAATGAGTCCATGAGCATATGCAAAGATTAAGTGAATTATAATGAGATCATAGTAAAGTGATCACTAGTCTTTAAACATATGTTTTAAATATTCCTATTCATGGGATATTCAAGAAGGATATTAAATTATTCGTAAAGAATATCACTCTCTAATCCGACTCCATATAATGAGTATAGTTCATCTTGTGACCATTGGTTTGGAGGCATCAAGGATAAAAAGTGGGTGCTCTTTGGAAAAAGAGTTCACTAAATTAATCCCTCAGAATCCCTAAATGATATTATACCTAACTATCAATTCAATCAAAATATTGATTGTAGCCGAAGATGTTATATCAAAACATGTAACAAAGTTGAAGCACTAAGAATAGATGATCTTATTATCTATTCTAGAGGATCATTTTATCTAAAATATAATAAAATTCATACTTACAAGGATAATATGAAGAGCCATTTAAACGTCCACCCTCTAGCAGTATTCACACGATCACTAGACGATTGGATCTCCTATAGAACACTCATCACCATGAGAGGAAGAGAAGAGGGGAAAGTTTTCCACTAGGCTCACATGGGCACCCTTGTTATGATTGTTCTCCCCCTATTTATAAACTTTGGGAATATGAAATTTTCACCAAAACCCTTATATTTATGTCTACATCCACTAATGCCCATTGCCCTTATGTGTGTGACCCTCTAGGTCCATATATCTCGTCAATTAATGACACCATCAACCCAATAATACTTATTGGTCTTATCAATTAACTATATCAATATATAGATTAATTGACTAAGGATCACTTTAACCCAATTGACAAATTGAGTCCCAAGCTTGGTGGGTGCCTAGCTACACTACGTGCTCTGGGACGTATGGAGTATATAAGAAATCCTTCATAAAACCCTACCGACATCCACCATTGTGTACGTATAATCCTTCATCCACGCAAGACTCATGAATGACTTAGAGTATAGTTAATTTTCAAGCCCTAATCGTCCACTCAAATTTATTTCTAGTGCGAGTATGAAATCATTGAGACCAACTTCTCTAATATTTCTACTATCTTGGCCAAGCATTGAATCACATCTCATTCTTTTAGTCGATCTCCTCTTATACCGATGATGGATGATCCCATCTTGACCACTGACGAGACGAGACCGCGAGGTCGTCGATTTCACACGGTCTCGTGTCAAAAATAAAGCCTAACTTACCAATTTTGGGAATTTATAACAAATTGAGTGGCATAATGGTAAATAAGGGTCTAATCCACAGGGAATTAAAGTATTTTTGAGATATCTCTTGGAAATTGATCAAATTGGACGATGAATTGAGGTGAGAAATTAGGGAAAATGATGGTTTTAGAAAGATAACTCAAAGATCTATCCACAGAATCAAAAATCACTCGATTTGGATTAGTAATCGCGGAGAAATCAAAGATGAAAGTGGGAGGAAATTTTCGGAATCACGAAGAACATACACTGAAATTAAAATCGAAATTGAGCTAAATTAAGATCCTAAACCTAAAATTGATGATACATGACGATAGATTAGAGGAAGAACTTGTTTTCTAACCCGAGATAACGATCAAATCGATCCAATTGATCGCCGGATCGACGGTTATTCATTCCGCGAATTCAAACGTGAACATCGGTGTTCAAGAGACAAATTCTCCTCGATCGATCGACGAAATCTCACTTATAAACACTCCGTGTACGCGAAATTGAGTCTAGAAGCGATTACAAGTGAGAGATTCAAGAAAATATGCGTGTAGATAGGTCGATTAAGTGAAATCTTCCTCGAATGTCTTACAATCACGAAGAACACTTCGTTTTATACGCTAATTTGGGCGAAAACGTTGGATGGATGCGTTTAATCTCCATCAACGGTCCAGATTAAACGCATCAAAGTGAAACGTTACGAAAATGTCGTGGCCGTCAGATCGCGGATGGATGCGCCGCGTGGATAAGCGTTATAAAACGCGTGAAATGTCGTCCTTTAGATCGCGATCCAACGGTCCAGATGAGTAGCGCACGATTTAATCAGGACCGTTATAATCCATCTTAAATCGCACGTGTCTTTGATCACGATCGGTGGTCCACGTCCACGCGATCGACGCGCGGATTTTCTGCGCTCCGCCCGATCAACGCTCCTCCGTCAGCCACGTCGCATTCAATCGTGGCCGTTATAACTCGATTAAAAGGGCACGTGCTTGATCTGTGATCCGTGGACCGCGCGTCCACTCGATCGGCGCGCTCCGATCGCGATCCAACGCCTCTCCCTGCGCCACGTGTCATGCGATTAATAAAACTGTGTGGGACTTTAGTCCCACACAGAAAATATTAGTGAAGAAAGTCGGGTTTATAAGACCCGACGATCCTATGGGTTGAATACCCTTCCGGTCTACGGAAGGCTGAAAACCCATATTATATAGAATATATATAAAATATAATTGTATAATACGCAGCGTGGGCCCGCGTGGCGCTGCCACGTGGCCCTAAGTGCCACGTCGCATCCACGTGGGAGCCGCGCGAAAATCAAACCATTTTTTGCATTTTATTAATTATTTTTAACAATTTTAAATCGAATAAAATAAAAAAAAACCAGAAAAAATCCCTAAAAATGGTAAAAATCATAACTTTCAAAATACAACTCCAAATTAATCCAAATTTCTTTCATTTGATCTGGAACTTAATTATCTATCATTCTAAAAAGTCAAATTATTTAAATAACAAGAGATTTAATTCTTATTTCGAAAATAAATTCATTTTTTAAAGATTTTAACTTTAGAAAATTAAATGAATGTTCATAAAAATGATTTCTCTTATTATTTAAATTTAAAAACCACTTATAATCTCAAGTAAAGATAGGTTATAAAATCTTAAATCTTTAATATTTAATTCATCATAATTAACCCTAAATTAACGCATTTTGAGATTATAACATAAAATTGCATAGAATGATATAAATGCACTCAAAGTATGATAACATGCATATAATTGGAATGTTTTATGCCTTATTTTGCATTAATAATCATGTTTTATCATGTTAAGATTGGATGTTATCAACCACTCAATCACCTTCGAGGACTTCATGTCATATCCAATCTATGTTGTTTTAGAGAACCCGTAATTACGGATTTGAAAGTCATAGTCAAAACATGATCATCCATCCTTAAGATGTCTTTGGTATCTCCAGTCTAAGGACCACATATACAATTGTGACATGAATTAACTTGATTGATGGTTTGGCATAGTATCATTCAAGGAATCATACGAATCAATTTAGTGAATTATTTCTCTAAAGAGCACTCACAACCTATTCTTAGTATCTCTGCACCGATGGCCACAAGATCAGCTATACTCATCATACAAGCCAAATCAGATAGTGCTATTCTTTTCGGATAACTCGACATCCCTCTCAAATATCCCACGAATAGGAATATTTAGAACATATGTTTAAAGACCAGTCATCAATATATTACATTCTCATCATAATTTACTCAGTTATTGATGACATGCATATTTAACTTGAATTCTTATCATATTTAACTAATATTCAGGCTTATCTTATTTAATTATAATGCATGTTATCATAGATTTGTGAATTTTCTCCATTGGTATGCCATTTCACTAAAGTTCATATTTTTGCATTATTTAGGGTTAATTATGTGTTTTATTGATGTTTGACCTTTATCAAGGTCAAACAACTTAAAATTAACCATTTTCTTTTATTTCATTTTGACTTTAGTGAATGATTAAACGAAGAGATTAGAAGAAGAGGGAAGGAATGAATCAAAAGAGAAATGCAAAAGGATTGACTTAAGATTATTCTGAATTCATCAATTTTTCTTCTTAAAATTTATATTTTAAGGGCATGGATTAAAGAAGACTGAATTTGTGATCCAATGGAGAAAATTTGAGTCAAATAGGAGTTCTAGAAATGAAGTTATGAATTTTTTTGCATTTTATTTTTGAATTTTTAGGTATTTTTCAGAATTTAAAAAGCTAAAAATTATGAAAAAGCGGTTTTTAATGCGCAGGACCCGCGTGAGCTGATGTGGCATGCCAGCGACACATGGCGGCACCACAGAAGCCGACGCGGATCCACGTGGGCGCCTATGTGACACAGTGGATTAATCAGGCTAAGTGCGTTTGGACCCATGGGTATAGTGGCCCCAATAGTTAGGGTTAGGTTAAAGGGCGGCTTACTAAGGCCCATTGTGCGACGCAGGGGCATATGGAGCTTCCACCTTATATACATGTCCTTTTCCCTTGATTTCTCCGTGTGGGACTAATGTTTTCTTTTGATTTGCAGGTGGCGTGGCGGAGCATGGTGGGTTAGATCGAATTGCGCGAATTGACGCGCGTCGATCTCGTGGACTTCGGTCCATCTTATCTAGATTAGAAACACGTGTGTAATTCACAACCATCGTTCTCATTAGTGAAATCTGACTATCGTGATTTAATCACACACTTAGCCAGTAAAAGAGCGACACGTGGCTGCATAAGGATGCTCTGATGAAGATCAGACATCAGAAATCAAGGAGGACATGGGCCCGAGTCATGGGAACATGTCCACTCATCGCGCGTGACATTGATGCATCGTGACCATCCAAAGCTTCTTCAGCGAATCGGAAGACGCGGATTTTTTGCGATGAAATCTCTATCAATCGATGTTCTCTCTTCTTAAAATATAACTTTTAATTGAAACATGAAGAAATTAAGCACTTTTGGCGCAAAACCTTAAGTTTTTCATGATTCTCTTGCGTTCTAGACTCAATTCCGCATAGATTGAGTTAGTTTAATCACAAAATATTCCGAGAAAATGTTTAGAAATCACCCCCTGAATACCGAACACACATCTAAGAAGAAACCGGAGAAATACACAGCAATCAAAGAAATTTGAAGCTCAATCTTCGCGTAAATCGGGTTAGAAGTGTGATTCCTTTGTAATCCTTACAATTTAAGTAGTTTAGATTAGATTTAGATAAGTAATTAGAGTTTCAGAATTGGAAATTTCATCATGTTGCCCAAATTTGATCGCAGATTTTTGCTGATTTTCGAACAAAAATTTCTTGTTGATCTTAAGTCCAAATCATTGGATTTTGGTTTCATTGGATTCCTTATCAAATCAGCTTTCTTTGGGTATCTGATTCGTAAAATTTTATCAACATTTGTCCTTCAATTTGACATTTGACCAACTTCTATTCATAATTGATCCGAATTGGGCGTTGACTTTCAAGGGCAATTACTCCTAATATACAAGGTGAAATTTGATAATTTTGGTTTCTATGGAATTCTCTGATTGTAAGCTTTCTATTCGTAAATGAATTTCTTGATTTGGATATCATTTGGTTTATCAATTTAACAATTTTGATCGAGATCTTAATTTCAGGAATTTTCTGTTGACTAATTTTGGAAAAATCAGAATAAATCTAAATCTTGTCTAAAAATCACAAATTTTATATCAAAATTGTCCATTTTCTCTCTAGTTTCTAAAAATATATATTTTTCATAATTTTATCACTTTTTTCCTTTCTGATTTTACAAAAAGTCAAAGTCTGGTCAAAGTCAACGCTTCACCTTGACTTTTGACTTTTCTTCGTCAAATCATTTTCAAAATTCTTAAAATACCTTTTCCTATATATTAGTATTATTTTTATTAATAATATATTAGTGTCATTTCTTAAAAACCCTAATTAGACTTAAGTTTGACCAAGTCAACTATGTTAATTAAAGTTAACCGTGCTCTTGTTGGTTCAACCCAAGCTCATCTATGTACTTGATTTCATATTTTTAAATCATCATGAGTTCAGAATTATAAATTTTGTTTGACCGCACTAAATCGTTTCGTTAGTTATTACATATGGTCAAGAACTTCATTGCTAACATCACACAAGATTAACAATAAATAAAAGTTCATTTTAATTAATATAAATGAAAGATGAAAGTATGACTAGCTAACAGGCCACATAATTTATATCGTGATTAACCCTTAAAATAATATATTTTAATATTTTCAATAAAATTATTCATGAAAATTCACTAATAATCACGAATCTCAAGTATAAATTATATGTTTTCATGGTGTTACCACTTCAAAAGTGGACAATTTTTTGAAATATTCTCGCTACAATCAAAATTAATTTTGGGTAACAATGGATACTATGTGGCCTATAAGCTAAATTACACTTCTATATCTCGTTTGTTTATATTCTTGTTCTTGTGTAATGTTCACAATATAATATATAAGCATATGCGATGAATAAGTGAATTATGATGAGATCATAATTCAACAGTCACTAGTATTTAAACATATGCCCTAAATATTCTTATTCAATGGATATTTGAGAAGGAGATTAAATTGTCTAGAAATAATAATGCTATCTGATCTAGATCATATGACAAGAATATTTATTTCCATGGTCATCAATGTAGAGACACCAATGATAGATAGTAGTTACTCTTTAATGAAAGTGTTCATGAAATTGATATATATCAATCCTTGAATAATAGTTTACTTAATTATCAATCATGTTGATTCATGTCATGGTTGTATATGTGGTCTGATAACAATATAAAAAGTAGTTATAACCAGCCATGGATTGCTCTTATTTAGCTCTATTAAACTATTGAACACACCATCTCATAACTTGATGTTTGTAGAATATTAGTGCATCAAAAAGAATTTTTTTACATGACTTTTGCTTTTTTATTTTCAAAAACTAAACAAGAGGAAGAGTAGCAAAATCCTCCAAAATAGAAGTGCTTAAAGGGCATAATGGGCTGCCCAAGGCAAGCTGCTATGAGCTGAGTCAATGAGACCATTGAGGGGGAGACTCTCGCAGCTGGAAATCTCTCTCAACGCTCTCCTTGGAGGATTCAAAGAGAAAAAAATGCTCTCCTTTTTCGGCCTCTTCTTCTTCCTTGACCATTCTCTCTCTAAGGGTTTCTTTTAGAAATTTTGTTGGCCGGTGTTTTTCCTATCAGAAGGCTGTAATGATGAAGAATTTATTTTAATAGTGTTCTCATTCTTCTCCATATAGGCATCATCTCCTTCCCCGCTCTCCATCTATACCTCTCTTGTTCTCTAACTCTCTTCAGTTTTTTGTTTGTTTCGTGATCTTTATATCACGATTTCTCCATCTTTCTCTCTTTCGATTCACTCTTCATTCTCTTGCTAACTCTTGCCCTAGTCCTTCATTAATTCCCCTAAATCTTCATTCTCTTTTCTCCTTACGCTCGTGTGTTCTCTCTCTCCCTCTCTATCCGACAACTTTGTTTCCCATCCTGTCTCGTCCTCTTACTTTTGCCTCGCTCTTCCGCTATGTCTCTTTCTCACACCCACTCCCTCTCTCTTTGATGCAGGACGCGGTGGTGAAAACCCTCGTGCCTAATCAATGGGACTGAGGTTGACCGGAGATAGCCGGTCAAACCTAACCTATGGGTAGGCGAATCCTAGACCCTAAATACGACCTCTAACCTAAACCTACGTGCAGGCAGGCATGCCAGTCAGCGAAGTCAACTCCGGGTAACCCGGGGAAACTCGCGATAATGGGTAGGGTGAGATCTTCTCGATCCACATCCGGAGGCATGGAAGTCGCTCGTCGTGGAATAGCCAGGAGGCTGCAGCCCACGCTCTGTACCGGACCTGACGTACGCGTCAGAAGTCTGAAACCTATACTCGTACTACACTATTTACGTCATCCGACGGTGGTGGAGACGAGTAAAGGAAACGGTTCGAAAAGTAATTGAACTTTAAAATGAGGGGTTGAAGCTAACTTGCGGGGCGGGTGCCCGGTGGGTCGTGGCATGGGAGATCGTCGTGCGCCGCGCAAGCGTACGGCAGATATAGGCCAGATCAGCAACGCTCGGAGGATGAGAGGTGGTCTCGGGGTGGAGCGCGATGGCCGTGCTCCCGAGTTCGCGGGGAAATGGGATGGTCCTGGGCGCGGGAAGCCGGTGGGGCGCGCGGGGCACACAGTCAGCAGGTGGGCGCGAGATCACGACGCCGGTTGACGGATCTGCGGCCAGGTGGCAAAGAAGATAGGCGCGGGCGTGGTCCCGATTGGGTTGTCCGCGGTCCTGGGGTTGACCGCGGGTGCGACTCAGGCAGGGGAGCTCAGGCGCAGCTAGAACAGGACGCGGGTACACCCGGGAGAGGACGAGGATGCAGTCTGGAGATCAGGTCGCAATCATGACCTGAATTCAGGCCACGGAGCGAGCCGAGGAAGGGGGGGTGCGGGTCGCGGCACTCGCCTTGAGAAGAGCAGGTCACGGCGGCACAAATTCCCACGCAGGATGGCGCAAAGGCAAGTCCTGGAGGTGGCGCAGGTGCACGGGTGGAGGCGACGCCGGCTGGCGGGGGATCTCTGCCAGCGAACCCGGGCTGGATCTCTTGCGCGAGGGTCTAGGACGGCAAGCCGCGGTTGTGAGGATGGAGGGAGGAATGCTAGGTGAATTCTCGTGCAGGGTGCGGGGATTTGGTAGGGTGAATTCGGCACGGGTTCGGCAGGACTCTGGTAGGAAATCACCTAGTAGTAGTCGGCAGGCGGTGGAGAGTGGGAAGTGCGGCCGAATTAATTTTTAGAAGTGACGATCGAGGGCGGACGAACTGATGAGCGGTAAATTCGGAAATAGGGGCGTTCGGATGAATTCGTCAGAATGAGAAGTGGAGGATGCGGGGAGGAGAAAGTGAGGGAGAGGGAGAATTTCGGCGAGGGGTAGGCGCGGAAACGGATAATCAACAGGAGGGGAAAAGGTAGCGATCGGCAGGGGCGGCTGGGATGAAGTCGGTTTTTCACAAAGCGGAATTCGGGCTTCAGCAGGGGAAGCGTTGAATTCGGAAAGGGCGACGGACGACGGAGGGGTAGGTCGGGAAGACGAACAGAATTTGGGGATGTTGGGGAAGGGGCGTTGTCGTTCCAGGCTGTCGCGACGTCGCATGCAGTGCGGGAAGGGAAATTAGGCGTCGGGTGCTTGAAGATGAATTTTGGGAGGGGTGTGGATGCTCAACGGGAACTTCGGCAGGTTACAGAAGTGGATGCGGCGGTTTCGGGAGGGAATTCGGAGCGACGGTGCGATCGTGGAGGGGGTAACGCGGAAATTCCGCGAGCGAAGGGGAGGAGGGGTAGCTTGGAATTTTCGGGCGGCGAAGAGATGGTAGAGGATGACCCTGGGAGTCGCCGATTTGGGATTTCCCGTGGATCAGGCGTTGGGAGGTGAGTCAGGGAAACGGGAGAGGAGGGTTGGTCGCAGAGATGGTGGATCCTGACGGGAATTCAGGTTGAGAGGAGGGCGTTCGCACGGATTGGGTGGATGCAGGGAGGCGGATCGACGGGAAAAAAATGGGGCGTGAGGGAGAGGAATTTTGCGAGTCCTCACCGATGGAGGAGGGTCGTGTTCGCGGGAAGAACTGGGAGGAAATGGGTGGAGGAAGGGGGAGGTTGCACGGGGAGGAGTAAGATGGAATCGTGCGATGGGAAAAATCGAGAGGTTCGTGGAGGGGTGATAACATGTTATCATACTTATATGTATTTTTCTATTATTATATGAAAAGTCACTATATTCTCAAAAATACTTTAAATTAGGATTAAAAATAATGATTTTAAGATGAATAATTTAATAACCAATCTTTATTTTGAGATTATAGATGTTTTTAGAGTTAAAATAATGAGAGAAAGCATTTATAGATATTTATTTATATTTTTCTAAGTTAAAAATCTCTTAAAAAAATAACTATATTTTTTTGAAATAAAATTTAAAACTCTCATTATTTATTAATTTTTGACTTTTTAAGAATAATAGATAATTAAATTTTGGATCAAATGAAAAGAAATTTGGATTAATTCGGAGTTATATATTAAAAGTTATGAATTTTCTATTTTTAGGGATTTTTTCCGGATTTTTAAACTATTTTTCTTATTTTATTTTCGATTTTTTTACCGTTTTTAATAAATAGAAAATAAATAAAAAATAAAAAATGGGCGCGGGGCCCGCGTGGATGCGACGTGGCACGCAAGGCCACATGGCAGCGCCACGCGGACCCGCGCAGCGCCTACGTGGCGCGATATACATATATATATTTATTTACTATAGTTAAATAAATGGGGTCTTTAGCCTGCCCTATATGGGGAGGGTTATTACCCCTATAAACCGTTGGGTATTATAAACCCGACGGTTTCCAAACTTATTTCGCGTGTGGGACTAATCCACAGTCTTTTATTTGATGCAGGTGACGTGGCGCTACGAGGAGCGTTGGATTGGGATGACGTGTCGATCTCACGCGTCGATCAGATGAAGCGCGGACCACCGATCAATCAAAGGGCACGTGTTAATTAAAGAGGAGTTATAATGGTCCAGATTGAACGCGCGGGGATCATCCGGACCGTCAGATCAAGAATCAAGGGACGCGATTTAAAGCGTTTTTAAAACGCTTATCTACGGATCGCATCTGGACCGCACGATCGCGATCCAACGAGCGCGATTCAGGCGTTTTTATAACGCCTATCAAACGGAGCATTTGAGCCTTTCATCGAGGATCCGACGATCAGGACTTAACGGTAACGGTTCGTGATGAACCATTTCATCACAACCGTTCATCAAGCGATCGGACGGTTACGAAATGACGCCCTATAAAAGGGCATGTTCTTCACGATTCTAAGCATCCGAGTTGAAATCAATACAAATTGATCTGTTTAGACACCAATCTTCTCGAATCTCTCGATTCCATCGTGTTCTACACCCATTTCCGCACCCACGGAGCCTTTGAAATCGAGATTTGGCGGCGTAAATCGGCGGAAATCGCTGCTTGAACATCCTCTTCGCATTCTTCATTTTCGTGGTGATTAATCGATTTAATTACCTCATTTCGATCGCTAATTGGAGTTAGTGGAAGCGGTTTTTCCTAATTTACCCTCCTGTCATGTTTAATTTTCGTTTAGATTAGGATTGAGAAGTTAATTTCATCAATTTTTCACCTAAAATCACAGTTCTTACGCTCGAAATTTTCTCTCCACTTCGAATCTTGATTTCTCAGCAAAATCAAGTCCAAATTGGACGATTTTTGATTCCGTAGAATTGATTTGAAGTCTACTTTCTTAAAATACCATTTTCCCCAATTTCTACCATCAATTTCTCGTTCGATTTGATCAAATTTGAAGATTACCTCAAAAAATTCCTTAATTCCCTGTGGATTCGACCCGTATTTACCATTATACCTTTGAATTCAATTCATTTTCATCAAATTGGTAAGTTCTGTATTATTTTTGACGCGATACCGCGTGAAATCGACGACCTCGCGGTTTCGTCTTGTCAAATGGCGCCGCTGCCGGGGAATTAAGGCAATTTTCGATCAAATTAAGTCAATTTTGACTTGGTCAACACGGATTTTTCTCTTAATTTCTTGAAATTCAAGCAATTCAATCGTATTTTGAGTGATCCGAAGTAGAAATCCATCTTCGAGATCCTTAATTCGATAAGAATAAGTGATTTTCGCTCCTTTTCTAAGGATTACGGGCGATCACTTACTCAAAATCGCGTTAAGAACGCGTAAATCTCACGGATACCGACACTCAGGTACGACTGATTTCAATTTTTAATATTTTATAAGTATTTATAAGTTATTATCCATCTACGTACCTGATCCACTCTTCATGAGAAGACGAACGGCCTGGAGAGTACGGAATAATCCCCTAGAAATAGACCTCTTTGAACGATCCTCGCAGACTCCCGAAGCTACCGAGACCGACACTACCGAGACTGACTCAACTTTTGATCCTACTGAACCAGTAGAAATGGCCCGGAATGATGAAGGAAATGCTAGGAAATGCCTTAGTGACTATGCTAGGCCCGTCCTCCAGCGACCCGTCACTAGAATTCACGCACCCCTAGGACGAGGGGCCAATTTTAGAATAGACTCCCATGTAATGAGCATGCTGCCTATCTTTCATGGTAAGCCTTCCGAAGATCCCTGTAGACACGTAGATGAGCTTTCCCAAGTTTGTGACATCAACCACCTTCAAAATGTCCCCGCCGACACGATGAAGATGAAACTCTTTCCCGCTACCCTTAGAGATAGAGCCAAGGACTGGTTTTTAAAATTAGGGAAAGAATTCACAAGTTGGACCGAAATGGAGGAAGAGTTCTTAAGGAAATATTATTCGATAGGGAAAGACCACCTCCGTCCGAAAAAGCCATCCGAGAGTTCACCCAAGGCTCGTCCGAAACCTTCCACGAGGCCTAGGAACGACTAAGAGATCTTACGAGGGAGTGCCCACACCATGGCGTATCTAACCACGAATTAACTCAAATTTTTTATGGCTGGTTAGGCCCGCAAGATAGATACCTTTTGGATGCAGCTAGCGGCGACACCTTTATGAGCAAATATGAAGACGACGCGATGGATCTCATCAAAACGGTGGCGGAAAATAGTTACCATAATGCGGCGAAACCATTTGGAAGAGGTGCAATGCCGAAAGCTCTAGACGCCAAGTCTGCGGAAACGGGGATGCTCCTCGAAAGAATCGACAAAATGGCAGAAGTCCAGAACTTACTCCTGGACCGACTCAACATCCGCAACAGTTTCGAAGGACTCACCCCCGTCTCACTTCAAGAAGCGTCACCATGCGCGAAGTGCTCAAGATTCGACCACGTCGAATTAGATTGCCCCGTGATGGCAATCCAAGGGCAAGGAATGTATAGACAAGGTCCATAAGGAGGACCTAGTCAACAGGGACGACCAAATTATCCAGGTATTTACCCTAATCAATATAATACCCCTGCTTTTAACAATTCCTTGCGGAATAATGGCTATAGGAGGAACAACGATCAACCTTATCCTCCACAATACAACGGTCAGCAAAATTACCCTAATCAAAGACAGTCGTCGTTCGTCCCGCCGACTCAACCACAAGCATACACGCAACCTCCACGCCAAACCACGCCGGCATCCGACCCGATCCTCGGCGCGATCTCGCAATTAATGGAGCAAATGACGAGGATGAACTCACGCGTGGACGAAATTCAGGACTTCGTCAAGACGAACGTCCAACCGACGACAGAAAAAAAGGGTGAGCAAGTAACTTTTACTGACCAGTTACCCTCGCAGGCCACGGCAAATCCAAGAAATCAAGGAGATTCATCTACCTAGACTCACAACATTAACCATATACACGTCGACGAAGAAACCGTAGAATCAGCCCTGGCCGTATCAAGCCTTCGAAGTGGGAAAACTCTGCCGGATCCATACAAGGATCATCCTTTCCACCAAGGCCAAAAAGAAGTAGAAGAAACGCCAATTATCGTCGAGCAAGACACTGATTCAGAGGACGAGGAAGAACAGGTTACGGCTGAACCTAACCCTGACAAATATAAGCCCCCTGTGCCTTATCCTCAAGCCTTAAACCGACCAAAAGCCAAGAATAATGAAACCGACGAAAACCTACTAGAAGCCTTTACGAAGGTAACCATAACTATTCCCTTAAAAGAAGCCATCAAGCATATCCCTACCTATGTAAAATTCCTAAAATGTATATGTACCCCCCATAGAAACCCTAAACGGATCCAACTTAGTGAGACGGTAAGCTCCATCATGATGAATTCCTTACCCGTAAAAAAGAGAGATCCAGGAGCACCCATGATCACGAGTGAAATCAGAGGAATGTCCTTTACTAGGTCCCTACTAGATACAGGAGCCAGTATAAACATCCTCCCTAAAGCTATATTCGACCGTCATCATGTAGGGGAGTTACAACCATTCCTTGTAGAACTATGATTAGTCGATGGATCTGTTAGAAAACCCCATGGACTAGTAGAGGATGTCATAGTTAGAATAGAAGATTTTTATTTCCCGGTAGATTTCCTAGTGGTCGATATGAAAATGACTAAGGAGCTAAGCCAAGCCCCGATCATATTAGGACGACCCTTCATAGCTACCGCGAAAGTCGTAACCGACTGGGGGAAAGGAGAAGTTATTCTCAAAGTAGGAGAGCACACCGTGAAGGTCGACATCAACAAGCTAATGAAATACCCTTCACGAGCATCCGAAGACTTGGGAGCCATCGACTTCGCCGACGATCAAGACATAGACGAATGCGTAGAAGAAGTCATGATGATCGACGAGGAAGCAAGATATGAAGAGCTTCCGATGGACGAGCCCACTTTGGAGCTCAAAACTCTCCCGTCTACACTCAAGTATGCCTTCCTTGACGACGAGAAAGCAAAGCCGGTAATTATTTCGTCCAAGCTGGACGTCAAGCAAGAAGAGAGATTACTGGAAGTGCTAAGGAATAATAAAGAAGCAATCGGATGGACCTTGACGGACTTAAAAGGGCTAGACCCGTCACTATGTACTCATCGCATCTTCCTAGAGGATGAGTCAAGACCCGTTAGGGAGGCCCAGAGATGACTCAACCCAAGGGTATGGGAGGCCGTGAAAGAAGAAATTCTTAAATGGCTAAATGCGGAAATTATCTACCCCATATCGGAAATTATCCGATAGCCAATGGGTGAGTCCGGTACACGTCGTCCCGAAGAAAGCCGGAGTAACGGTTACGATGAACGAGAAGGGCGAGGAAATCTAGACGCTCCTACCAACGAAGTGGAGGGTCTGCATAGACTACCGGAAGCTGAACTCCGCGACTAAGAAGGACCACTTCCCGCTACTGTTCATCGACCAGATCCTGGACCGACTGGCAGGATCAAACTACTTCTGCTTCCTTGACGGATACTCGGGCTACAATCAGATTGCTATCCACCCCGACGATCAAGAGAAGACGACGTTCACATGTCCTTTTGGCACCTTCGCCTTCAGACGCATGCCATTCGGACTGTGCAACGCCCCCGCGACCTTCCAACGATGTATGACGGCTATCTTCTCCGACTATCTTAGCGACAGTTTAGAAGTCTTCATGGACGATTTCTCCGTCTTTGGAAACGACTTCGAGACTTGTCTTGCTCACCTGACAAAGATACTGGAGGTATGCGTCAGGAAACGACTGGTAGTTAGCTGGGAGAAATCCCACTTCATGGTACGAGAGGGAGTAGTGCTCGGGCACATTGTCTCGGGCAAGGGCTTAGAAGTGGATAAGGCCAAGATAGAGGTCATCCAAAACCTCCCTCTACCTAACACCGTGAAGGATTTGAGGAGCTTTCTCGGGCACGTCGGCTTCTATCGACGATTCATCCAAGACTTCGCGAAAGTTTCCAAGCCTCTCACCACCCTTCTTTGCAAAGACAAAGACTTCATCATCAACGAAGAAGGGAAGCGCACATTCAAGACATTGAAGCAAGCACTAATCGAAGCACCGATTCTACAAAGTCCTAATTGGGACTTACCATTCGAGATTATGTGCGACGCTTCGGACTACGCGGTGGGAGCGGTCTTGGGGCAGCGACTGGACAAGAAGCCGACGGCCATCTGTTATGCAAGTAAGACCCTCGTCGAAGCTCAAATTAATTACACGACTACGGAGAAAGAGCTTCTGGCGATGGTCTACGCTCTCGAGAAGTTCCGGCCTTACATCTTGGGGAGCAAGATCATCATCTACACTGATCATGCGGCCCTGAAATACTTGCTCTCCAAGAAAGAGGCCAAACCAAGACTCATACGATGGGTGCTGCTCCTTCAAGAATTCGACTTGGAGATTAAAGATAAGAAGGGCAGCGAAAACTCGGTGGAGGACCACTTATCGCGTCTCCACATCTCGGGAGGAAAGGACATCGGAGAGACATTTCCAGACGAGTATCTCCTCGCCATCTCGAGTCACGCCCCCTAGTACGCGCACATCGTCAACTTCATCGTGACTGGATCGATCCCGAAGCACTGGAACTGACACCAAAAAGATAAGTTCTTCCACGAGCTTAAGTACTATTTCTGGGAAGAGCTACTTTTGTTCCACCTAGGATACGACCAGATCATCCGACGATGCGTACCGGAGGAGGAGCAAGGAGACATACTGGCGATGTGTCACTCATCGACGTGCGGAGGACACTTCGTGGCACGAAAGACCGCGGACAAGATCCTACAGAGCGGTTTCTACTGGCCCTCCATCTTCAAGGACGCCCACCGTTTCTACACGGAGTGCCTACAATGTCAAGCGGCAATCAACATATCCAAGCGAGACGAGATGCCGATGCGGCCGATCCTTGAAGTGGAAATATTCGATCTTTGGGGGATACACTTCATGGGACCTTTCCCACCGTCTGACGGGAAAGAGTACATCTTGGTGGCGGTGGACTACGTGTCCAAGTGGGTCGAAGCAATCCCCACCAGGACAAACGATCATCGGGAGGTACTACGCTTCATCACACGATGCATCTTCGCCCGATACGGTTGTCCGAGAGCCATCATCAGCAACGGCGGCTCACACTTCAACAACTCGCACTTCCGGGCACTGTTGAACAAATACGGAGTACACCACCGCATCACCACGCCATACCACCCCCAGGCAAATGGGCAAGTAGAGGTAAGTAATAGAGAAGTCAAATCTATACTTAAAAAGATAATTCGTCCAGATGAAAAGGATTGGGCACACAAGCTCCCCGACGCACTATGGGCATACCGGACAGCATACAAGACACCCATCGGGATGTCTCCCTTCCTGCTCATCTACGGGAAAGCCTGTCACCTTCCGGTTGAGCTAGAGCATCGAGCCTACTGGGCCATCAAGAAGCTCAACGTAGCACTGGACGAAGCAGGCAAGGAACGACTTCTCTAGCTCCAGGAACTACAAGAGTTGAGGCACGACGCGTACGAGAACGCGGCAATCTACAAGGAGAAGACCAAGGCCTTTCAAGACCGACACATCCGACGACGATCATTCCAGATCGGCGACAAGGTCTGGCTCTACAATTCCCGCCTCAAACTCTTCCCTGGAAAGCTGCGCTCCAGATGGGATGGTCCATACATGGTTCTGGAATTGTTCGACGGCGGAGCAGTACTCATTTCCGATCCTAAGACCGGTCGACAATTCAAGGTAAACGGCCATCGTCTCAAGCCGTACCTGACCTCAGAGCCACCCGCACCAGCAGATAAGGTAAATCTGCATCTTCCCGAGCATTCGAGGACGTGACGGTATCACCCTCGACCCATCAGTAGTCTAGGTTTCATTTTGTTTAGTCTGGCTGAAGACGATAAACTTAGCGCTCTTGGGAGGCACCCCAAGATTATCTTACCTTTTAGTTTTGTTTTTTTTTTTCCAGTTTGCTTTTAGACGTTGAAGAACTACATTGGGAAAGGGCGCACCTGCACCGGAAAATCCCACGAGCATCACGGACTAATGAGCTTTTCTAAACCCATCTCACCGCACTTTTTATTGTTTTCATGCCATGATTCGATGAGTTTTTCACATGAGCATGTAGTATTCATTGAGGGCAATGAATGATTCTAGTTGGGGGGTGAGGATTTAGAAAAAGCTCTATCATTTTCAAAAGTTTTAAAATTCTATCTTCTAAAAACTCCTATTTTTAAAATCTTTTGATCTAATCTACCCCACCTTAGAAGTCTTTTCATCTAGAGATTTGACCTACTAGAGATGTAGAAGTGAGGATCTTATAGTCCATATGATTACATTTTGAGTAATAAAGCCAAATGATCTAGAGAGACCAATGGATTAGAGTAGTGGTTGACTTCTTTGGGGTTGGGTACCTAACAGGCACCAAGGAAAAAGAGTAATCAAGAGGTTGAAATGCTATGGGATTGAAAAGTAGAGTATTTGAGAGAAAATGAAATTCTATCCTCTACCTATTATTAGCCCAAACTGCTTAGTATGAGGAATTTTCTGATGCTAGACTTTTCCCTTTAAAGAGTGCAATGATCCATATTTTTTGTAGCACTTATCTTTCCTTATAGGCATGTAGTTTTCTCTTCCAAAGTAGTCAAGTAGTAACACCAATTTGTTTTAAAACTTTGCTTTTGATGATGAACACTCCCAAGTGAATCCACACATCCATTTCACCCTCCACTTTTTCTCCCACATGTGCTTATACCTTCACTACACTTCACTTGCTACACACTCTCTTCAGAAATCCTAAAACTCCTCCACATCATCATTCTAGTCTTCTCAAATGCTTAAAAAAAATGAAGAAGAAAAGAAAGAGGAGCAAAGTCAAAAGAAAGAGAGAAATAAAGAAGTTACAAGAAGGAAAATAAGTGGGAACATCTTCTACCTTTATCTCTACCTCTACTATCATCTCCACCATCTACCCTATCCATCATCATCCACCTCACTTGGGAGTATAATCATCATAAGTGGTACCATCTTTGATTTTATCATCCACTTTTGTTTTATCAGCATATTTGCTTTTATCCAAGTCACACCCTTAGAAATAGCATCTTTTATTTCCTTCAGCCTCCTCACACGATGCATCCAAAGATAGGAATCCATTTGAATTGCACTCTTTTAAGGAGGAAAGCGAGTTGAGGGGAATTCTAAGTACTAGGTAGCCTCCAAATTGACGGAAGGAGTGATGTGTTTATGGAGAGGGCAAGGAATTACATCTACTCATGAGAGAGTGAGTTTATTTTCAGCACCATAGCATCATACCTTAGATAGGCTCACCTTGATTACAATCAAGAATTAGACTTGAGCATTAGCCGATGAGCACTACCCTAACATGCACTAAAGAAGTCAACCTAGAAATGGAATTTAGATCATTAGGGCCTACACTATGAGGAAAACGTGATCATACATTTATACACTTCACCTTTTTAGTAATAGGATCAAAGGATGAAAAGACTTTCTAGGGAGATCATATAGTGAATTGCTAAGGGACTGCAATAATTTAAGTTGGGGGGTGTGATAACATGCGATATTTACAGCATAAAACATGATTTTTTATGCATATTTAAGTATAAATGATTTCATTTTCATGCATGTTATCATACTTATATATATTTTTCTATTATTATATGAAAAGTCACTATATTCTAAAAAATACATTAAATTAGGGTTAAAAATAATGATTTTAAGATGAATAATTTAATAACCCATCTTTATTTTGAGATTATAGATGTTTTTAGAGTTAAAATAATGAGAGAAAGCATTTATAGACATTTATTTATATTTTTCTAAGTTAAAATCTCTTAAAAATAACTATATTTTTGAAATAAAATTTAAAACTCTCATTATTTATTAATTTTGACTTTTTAGAATAATAGATAATTAAATTTTGGATCAAATGAAAGAAATTTGGATTAGTTCGGAGTTATATATTAAAAGTTATGAATTTTCTATTTTTAGGGATTTTTTCCGGATTTTTAAACTATTTTTCTTATTTTATTTTCGATTTTTTTTACCGTTTTTAATAAATAGAAAATAATAAAAAAATAAAAAATGGGCGCGGGGCCCGCGTGGATGCGACGTGGCACGCAAGGCCACGTGGCAGCGCCACGCGGACCCGCGCAGCGCCTACGTGGCGCGATATACATATATATATTTATTTACTATAGTTAAATAAAAGGGGTCTTTAGCCTGCCCTATATGGGGAGGGTTATTACCCCTATAAACCGTCGGGTATTATAAACCCGACGGTTTCCAAACTTATGTCCCGTGTGGGACTAATCCACAGTCTTTTATTTGATGCAGGTGACGTGGCGCTACGAGGAGCGTTGGATCGGGATGACGTGTTGATCTCAGGCGTCGATCGGATGAAGCGCGGACCACCGATCAATCAAAGGGCACGTGTTAATTAAAGAGGAGTTATAATGGTCCAGATTGAACGCGCGGGGATCATCCGGACCGTCAGATCAAGAATCAAGGGACGCGATTTAAAGCGTTTTTAAAACGCTTATCTATGGATTGCATCTGGACCGCACGATCGCGATCCAACGAGCGCGATTCAGGCGTTTTTATAACGCCTATCAAACGGAGCATCTGAGCCCTTCATCGAGGATCCGACGATCAGGACTTAACGGTAACGGTTCGTGATGAACAGTTTCATCACAGCCGTTCATCAAGCGATCGGACGGTTACGAAATGACGCCCTATAAAAGGGCATGTTCTTCACGATTCTAAGCATCCGAGTTGAAATCAATCCAAATTGATCTGCTTAGACACCAATCTTCTCGAATCTCTCGATTCCATCGTGTTCTACACCCATTTCCGCACCCACGGAGCCTTTGAAATCGAGATTTGGCGGCGTAAATCGGCGGAAATCGCAGCTTGAACATCCTCTTCGCATTCTTCATTTTCGTGGTGATTAATCGATTTAATTACCTCATTTCGATCGCTAATTGGAGTTAGTGGAAGCGGTTTTTCCTAATTTACCCTCCTATCATGTTTAATTTTCGTTTAGATTAGGATTGAGAAGTTAATTTCATCAATTTTTCACCTAAAATCACAGTTCTTACGCTCGAAATTTTCTCTCCACTTCGAATCTTGATTTCTCAGCGAAATCAAGTCCAAATTGGACGATTTTTGATTCCGTGGAATCGATTTAAAGTCTACTTTCTTAAAATACTATTTTGCCCAATTTCTACCATCAATTTCTCGTTCGATTTGATCAAATTTGAAGATTACCTCAAAAAATTCCTTAATTCCCTGTGGATTCGACCCGTATTTATCATTATACCCTTGAATTCGATTCGTTTTCATCAAATTGGTAAGTTCGGTATTATTTTTGACGTGATACCGCGTGAAATCGATGACCTCGCAGTTTCGTCTCGTCAAGGGGCTATGCGGCATGGGAGGTGCAGCAGGGTGCAGCAGAAACGGTGGATGGAGGTGGAGAGGATGGCGGCACAGCGGTCCGGAGGCGGCGGCAGTGGCAGCCTGTGGCGGCGGCGGGAGCGGCGGCTTGAGGATGGCGGAGTCACGGTGATGGCGGAGTCGCGGTGATGGCGGAGAAGAACCGTGGCCGGGGCAAGGAGTGGCGGCGGTCGTCGTGGCGGCGCCTGCGATGGCACGGAGGCGTGCGGCGGCGGCGGCGGTTGGACTCCTTCCCCGGCCTTCCTTGAGCAGCCACTTGAGAGGGAGATCACTCCTTTGTTTCTTCAAATGACGGCTAGGGTTTGTGGGGGGGTCCCTTCCCGTCTTATAGAGCCCATAATGGGCTAAGAGGGGAAAGGGCCCACTTGAGGCCCACAACCCAAAACCCAAACTACTCATAGAAAATAAAGGTTCACAAAGAGAAAGGGCTTCACGAATGGGATCCCGAAAAGGGAAGAACCCACTCGAAAACCTAAAAAGGAGAGGAAAATAAACGAGGACCCGCTTAAACACGTGCGGGTCAAAAGTTCATAATAAAGAAATAAAGATAAGCGGATAGATCCGCGCGCGCAAAAGGGCTCCTCCGGCGCCGTGGTATCGTGTCTTGGTGGCGACGGGGGTCGTACGCCACCACTCTTCCTCTATCAGTCTTCCTCTCTCTTTGTCCCTCTCTCTCTCTCTCTCTCGGTCACTCACGCTCCCGCTCTATTGATTGCTCTCGCTCGCAATCTCATTTCTTCTCTCTTCCTCCCATTCTTTTAATCTGTTGTTCACACACTCTTTCATTTCATCCTCTCTCTCTTTTCTCCCTTTCTCTTACAACCTGCTCCCTAGTCCCACTCTTAATTTCTCTTATATTGCTCTCTATCTCTCTTCCTCATGATATCTTCTTCTATCTCTCTAAAATTTATCCGATATTACTCCTGCATAGTCTGTGGGAGCTGATTTTTCTTCTTCAGGCAAGGCTGGCACGTGTGGCGCGCAGGGGAGAGCACCTAGTGCGCACATCTTGTGCAACCTCAGCAGGTATTGTAGCACCCGCCGGGTTGGTGCCTAGAGGCACGCAATGGTGCGCAGAGGCAGGCGAGAACGCGTGCCAACTGTGCGTAGCTCGGCTAATACTATAGCACCCGCTGAGTAGGCACCTCGTGGCGCGCAAAGGCATGCGGGGACAAGTGCCTACACACGCGTGTAGCGTGCAGCTTTGGAAAATAGTGTAGCACCTGTTGAGATGCGCGCTACGTGTATGCCGTGGCGCGTGAAAATCGACGATTTTAATGCACCACGAGGCGCACTCGGCCAAACAACCGCCCTGAAAAATTTGAGATGGGTTTTTGCGGTTTTTTTTCTTATGTGGCCTATAAATGGGGACCTCTAGAGCATCCCAAAAGGTATCTGAGCATTCTTTTCTTCCTTCAGACGGTTGTATATGAGTTTTAGAGTGTTTTTAGTGGATTTTATCTCTTTTACTCAATATTCTTATCTTTTGAGTGTGTGAGTGACATTGTGAGTGTGCTCATCATCGTCTTGAGGTGTTTCTTGGGGTGATCAGCAGCCAAGACAATCTTGCTCAAAATTTCTCTTATGCTTCCTATCCCGTTCTCCCGCTTCCTCTCTCTATGAACTGGCTATCCTCTCAACTTTCAACCACTTCCTCTCTCGGATTCCCTCATAATCTCCTCTTCATTCTCTCATGTTTGTTCCCATTCTTTCAATAAATCTCTCTTTCACACACACTCTCTCTTTCTCTCTTCGTTATCTCTCTTTACAGCCGTTGAAACTCTCTTTAACTCTCTTCCCTCTTTCGCCTTGTCCACTGACGATACTCATTCGTATGGTCGTTGAATACACACAATATAGTGTCAAAAAAAGTCCAAACTTACCAAATTATATGATTAATTAATTAACTGAAGGGTATAATGGTAAATAAGGGTCCAATTCACAGAGAATTAGGGAATTTTGAGAGATACCTTTGAAATTCGATCAAATCGGATGATGAATTGAGATTAGAAATTGGGAAATTTATGATATTCAGAAAGATAACTCAATTGTGAATTCACAGAATCAAAAATCAAGTGATTTGGATGAGAATTCGTTGAGTAATCAAAGTTTGAAAATGGGAGAAAATTCGTATCGCGAAATTGATTGAAAATCGAAATTAAAACGAAATTAAACTTAATCTACGATTCAAAATGTAAAATTAACACTAAATGATAAAAGATTAAGATGAAAACACACAATCTAACCCAAAGTATCCTTCGAAATGATCCAATTAATCGCCGGATGCATGGCTTTTCATTCCGCGTTTTTGAAGACGAAATTGAAGTACAAGATGTGATTTCTCCTCGATCTCTCGATAAAATTCTGATTTCAAGCATTCCTTGGACGTGGAAATGAGTCACGAACATGAAGAAATCAAATGACACTCGAATTGGGTGTTTGGACAGTTCGAATTTCTCAAAAATTTCAAGGGCGATGCTTCCGTTTGCAAAGAACAGTGCATTTATAGGAGAATTTGGGCACGATCGTCCGATGAAGAGGCGCATCGCGATCAACGGTCACGATGAGGCTTCATTTGATTGAAATGGTGTGATTAAGTCGCATCCGTCCGATCAAGGATTAAGGGCTGAGGTGAGTCCACGTGTTGTGTGTGAAGAGGCGCGTCATTTGATCTCGTGCGTCGGATCTTGATCGGGCAATCTTGATTTAATCGGGGATCCATCAGATGTGTTGAATGTGGACCGTTATAACTCCCTTGATGGACGGTTCAGATGATTTCACTTAAGTCCAAATTTAGCCACATGCATTGATTGAGATTGGGTGGACCTCGTGTCCACCGCATCTACGCGCGTTGCTTATCACGATTTCCATTCGACGCTCCACGTCACGCCACGCAGCCTGAAACCAAAATAAAAGAGGGAACATAGTCCCACACGGAGAAAAACAAAGAGCATTGTCCAGTATATAAGGTGAGCCGATTATAGTAGTTAGCTTAAATCCGAAATGTAGGATGTTATATGTACTATAACCATACTAATACGAGTAAATATAAATATGCACACGTCACCTCTGTGTCACGTAGGCACTCGCGCGGGTCCGCGTGGCTCTGCCACATGGCCTTGCATGCCACATCGCATCCACGTGGGCTCGCGTGAAATATGCACCCTTTTTGCCATTTTTTAATATTTTAAATTAATTAAAAATTGAAAATAAACTTAATTAAATTCAGAAAAATTCCAGAAAATTCCTGAAAATTGTAAAAATCATAACTTTCAAAATACAACTCTAAATTAATTCAAATTTGTTTTGTTGGATTAGAAATTGAATAATCTATCATTATAAAAAGTCAAATTATTAAAACAATAAGAGAATAAATATTAATTAAATTAATACATTCATTTATCTTATAAAATAAATTTATAAAAATACATAAATGTTAATAAAGATCTTTTCTCTTATATTTTCATCATTAAAACATGATTATGATCTTAAATATAATTAGGATTAAAACATCATAATATTTAATTATGCATACTTATTCATAAATTGATGTATTTTTAGATCATAACATGAAATAATACAAAATGATAGAAATATACTTAAAATATGATAACATGCATAAATTTGGAATACTTAATGCCTTTATTTGCATTAATAATCATGTAATTTCATGTATAAATAGCATGTTATCATCCACCTCTTCCAACTCCGCTCCTACTCTCTTTTTGCCTCCTCATAAATTGCGTTCACGCATTTTCTCTCTCTCTCTCTCTCCTCCTCTTACTCTTCCTTTCCCCCTATCATTTTCTCACTATCTTAGTTTTCTCTCTCGCACCGTGTGCTCTCTCCCTCGCATGCATTTTCATTCTTGTCCGACTCTTCTTTATTCTTCGGTAACTCATTCAAGCTTTTTGGCCCTCGCAATCTCCAGCTTTTCAAATCTTTGCTATCACTCTTTACTGCTATCTCCTTCTTCCGATTCCTCCCACCTCTACCATTCTCGTGTCTTGTTCTTCCCTCTTCCACTTTCTTTCTTTCTTTCTTTCTTTCTTGGATTCTTCTTCTCCTTCTAACCGCATTCCTTTGGTTTCCCCCTTTCTAAGCTCCGCCTTCATCTCTAGCCTTCTCGTCCCCTCTTACTCTCTCTCTTTTGACCCTCATGTCTCTTCCTCTACGCGCTACTATTATTTCATTATTTATTTTTCAATCCCTCTCTTGAATTCTCTTTAACCCTTCCCCTATTTCTCTAGCTAGCCCTCTCTCTTAGTCAATCTTTTGAATTCTCCTTCGCTTCTCTTAATCACTTGCATTTTCCGTTGTCTCTTCCACTCACTACCTCTTCCTGTTTGTTTACCTAAATTGCCCCTTTCTAACTAATAGATAACTCTATTTCTCTCTCTTGTTCTCGCCCTAAAATTCATGTGGATCAACCTAGAAAGCTATACGCCTTAATCATCTTCATTCGGGTCTTAGTTTTTCTTGATTACAAATAGTAAGTTTGTTGGGCTATGATGAACAATGACTCTTGGCTTAACATGATCCTTTTATCTGGAGATACTAAAGACATCTTGTGGATTGATATGATTTTTTAAAAATTATTTACAAATATTTAGCTATGGGATCTCCGAAATGTCATAGACTAGATATGACGTCATGTCCTCAAAGGTGATTGTGAGATCCACATGGGATCGTCCACTCTTAGTATTGAAGAGATTGAATCTAGGAATGAGATAAAATTAGATACATGGCCTAGGTAGTAGAAATATTAGAGAAGGTGTTCTCAATGATTTCCTCCACTCATTAATAGTAACTTGAGTGACCTATTAGGGATTTGATAGCTGACTATACCTTAAGTCATTCATGAGTATTGCATGGATAAGAGATTATATGAAACAAGGTAACTGAAAGATAACAAGGTTTTATGTAGGAGTTCTTATATACTCTTTACCTCTTGGAGCACGTGGTAAAAGCTTGGCACTTAATAGGCAAGCAATTAGACTCATCACTTTGGGTTAAATCAGCCCATTGATTAATTAATCTATAAGTTCATATAGGTAATTAATAATTTTAACCAATGAAAATTATTAGGTCTATAGACGTATTATCAACATATGTGGACCTAAAGGGTCACAAAACTAAGAGCTATAGACATTACTAGAAATATACATAGTTTTGAGAGTTTTTATGAAAAGTTCATATAAACAATATTTATGAATAATGTGAGAAAGACCACAACTCAAGACATCCAAATAAAATTTTTGGGGAAGCCTCTCCTTTCTTCTCTTTCTCTCTCGATGAAGAGCATTAAAGAGGAGATAGAATCATCTATTTATCATATGAAAATCACTAGAGGGTGAACACTTTAATAACTTCAAAAATGCTTTCAATGAACCTTGCAAGTACATATTTCAATCTATATTGGAGGAAAGTATCATCAGCTCTTGGTGCTTGTATGTTTTGAATAATTTATTCAATGTCTTCTGATTGGTTCAATGTTTTGATCAAAATTTTGAGAGTGCAACCAGCATAAAATCCCATCAAGAAAATCACATAAACTTTAAAAAATTTCTTGAATTCAAACATTCATATCTTTTAATATTTTAATCAATTTTCTATTTACTCCATTTCAAGTCATCTTTCTTTTCATTTCACCTACATTTGAAAAGTGAGAAAGAAAATAACGCTTCAACTTAAAAGGTCAAACTAAGTTCTTCATCTTCTTTTAATATTCTTTAATTTTCTTATTTAATCAAGGCCTACCAATATAAAATTCATAAAGAATGTGATTAATTCATAATAGTTTAACCTTGAGAATGATGAGATGCAATTTCTGTACCAATTTAAACTTACGTGAATTCAAAATGAGTATATGAGTGAAATAACACGATGAATAGATAATTTTTATTCAAAACTGAAAACATGCATCATATTAGCAAAAATTATGTGCTAAATTAGGTTGATAGAAATTGAATAATCTCTAGCATGAAATTAGCTGCTTATGACATATTTTGAAGCACTTCAAGTACCTAAGTGGAGGGTGGACATGGACCTTCAATATCATGCCTTAGTGGTGTGTGCCACCTAGGATATGGCGTCGTGCCCAAACAATGTTAACATTGTGATGTGCAAATGGGTATTTCCCTTCAAGTATAATGCTAATGATGGTGTGGCTCGTCATAAGGCACAATTAGTGGCACATGGCTTCACACAAGACTATAACACCAATAATACAAGAACTTTGTTTTTAGTGGTCCACCTGAATTCCATCCATGTTCCTTTATCTCTAATCATTAATCATGGTTTGACAATACAAAAATTGGATATTTTTTGTCCATTTCCCTTGGTAGACTTGAATGAAAAATATTGACGGAGCAACATCTAGGGTTTATTGTTGAATGAGAGACCTCAAAGGTTCACTTGATTCTTCTAGCTCTTAGTAGACTTAATTATAGTTTGCATGCCTCTTTTGTAGAATTTAGTTTTCTACTCACTGCCTATGGCTTCACTCCATGCACTCCATACCCATTTGTGGTGAGGATGACTTGTGTGGGTCTTGTGGTTCTTGTCATTTATGTTGACAATACTTTTAGGATTTGAGACTTGATAAGCCCTCAAAATTTGGACTAAAACATCAAATGTAGTGGAAGACATTGAATCGAACATTCAAAGAGATAAAGGACCAACAATAGATGATCCTATGATCTAGTGTAGATGAAAATTCATATTTATGAGGTCTATTAAATGAGGTCCTTAAAGTTTTTCAAGTGCTTATCCTTTAGTGTTATCAACCTGATCACTAGATGATTGGATCTCCTCTCAAAATTTTCACAAAGATAGAACTAGAAGAAAGGGAAGAGTTTCCAACAAGGCTAGCATGGGCACCCTTGGATATGGTAGTTCTCTCCTTATTTACAATCTTTCATTGTATACTTTTTGATGAAAGTCTTCATAA
The DNA here is from genome assembly GCA_024174645.1 of Lemna minuta. Classification (NCBI taxonomy): domain Eukaryota; kingdom Viridiplantae; phylum Streptophyta; class Magnoliopsida; order Alismatales; family Araceae; genus Lemna; species Lemna minuta. The sequence goes on along the minus strand of CM044116.1, from coordinate 5,744,929 downwards.
TTATGTCTATATCTACCAATGTTCATTAACCTTAGGTTTGTGGCCATCGAGCTCTAGATATCTCACTAATGAATAATTCTATAGACCTAGTTATACTCATTGGTTAACTTTATTATTAGTTATATCAACAGATAGATTAACTAAGGACCGATTTAACCCATTTGATTGCTTGAGTCTTGTCAACCTATTGGGTGACAAGCTATATCACATGCTCTTAAAGAGGTGGAGTGTATAAAAACTCTCTTATGAAACCTTATTATAATTGATTATCCTACTAATCCGTCATTTGCTCAAGACTCTTCTTATGATTAACTGTCAAAACGTAATTAGTCACTTTTGGTTAGTATTGATACATGAGAGAAAACATCAAGAACGGATGATTTCATATTGACTACTCATATTTCCATGACCTTGGCCAAAAGATTTTACCTCATTTTATTCTTTGAGTCAATCTCTTCTTATATGAAGGATAGATGATTTCATATTGACCATTCAAACATCTTTCAAAGACTTTATATCACATGTAATTTATGACATTTTGGAGATCACATAGAAAAATGATTCATAGGTCATGGTCAAAACATAATCGCTATTATCTTCAAGATGTATTTGATATCTCAAGTCTATGGACCACTTACAAAACCCTAACATGAATCAATCTAATTGACAATTAGATATAATAATATTCAAAGAAATCTACTTGTCAATTAAGCATGTCAATTACCAAATCAGTTTTACATATGATCATTTGTATTGGAAACTCAACAACCTTTAGATTTCAAAATTCCACATTCTCTCACATAAAATGTTTGCTTTTCATCCCTTTATCACATACATGCCTCTAGCATAGAAGAACTAATAATTGAGTGCTCTAGGAAACAATGTGTAATGTAAATTCTTAGTGAGTAGGTGGCCGACTGGGAAAAATTTATTTATTAGCGCCGAAAAATATTTGATATATTTCTGAGCACTTTCTCGAAGTTTTTTGAAACCTTATTCAATTGCTTTAATGAATTTCTTTTAACGGGAGAGCATAGATCGACGATTCAAATGTTTCACAAGTAGAAACGTTTTACCCCCGCGCTGGCGCGCGTTACGGTGTCAGCTCCGCATCCGCCATCAATGAGTGCCGCTCCGTGCATTTCATCCGTCTCCTTCCCTTCTTCCTTGTCTATCCATTTTCCTCTCTCTCTCTCTCTCTCTCTCGCTCTATCTCTTTCTCTCTGTGAGAGGATGCAGCCAAGTATCCGTTCCGTCTTCTTTCTGATATCTTTTCTGACAGTACGTTCCCACTGCCGTCCACGGCGACCAGAAAGCTCAACGCGGGACTACCAGTCTCTTCAAGCCTTCAGATCTTTCGTTGACCCTGACGACGGAGCACTGCACTCCTGGGCTCCAGAATCAGACCCTTGCTCGGGACACCTGGGCCGGAGTAGGCTGCCGCGGCGGCCACGTCACGCGCATCATCCTCCCCGGCCATAATCTCCAAGGCATCATTCACGATTCCCTCACCACCCTGCCCTACCTCAGGCTCCTTAATCTCTCCCACAATCATCTCACCGGCGAACTTCCCAGTGGTTTCCATCTTCTCCGTCGTCTTCGCCGTATCGACCTGTCGGAGAACAGCATCTCCGGCCCCATTCCAGCAGCGATATCCTACCTTCCCCGCCTTCTCACCTTGAGACTTCAGGGTAATCTTCTCACTGGAGAGATTCCGTCTTCTCTGGGAGCCTTCAGTGATATATTCGACTTTAATGTATCCTGCAACCGTCTATCTGGAGAAATCCCACGAACTATCTCATCCTTCCCAGTATCGTCCTTCTCCGGGAATCAGAATCTTTTCGGGAAACCTCTTCCTTATCCCTGCAACAACCCCACTGAGAGAAAACCGGCGACCGCAGTCAACGGAGATTTCAAGAAAAACGGCGGATGGAAGGGGAAAACGGTGGCCACGATCGCCGTAACGACGGTCGCCGCGGTCGTCTGCTCTTTCTTCGTCATTCTTCTAGTCATCATTTGCAGGAGGAAGAGAAAGAAGCCTACCACAGCCGAAATGTCAAAAGGATTAGCTATAGAGGAGAAAAGGGTCGTACTATTCGAAGGATGTAAGCCTTTTACTGCAGACGATCTCATGAAAGGTGCGGCAGAAATGCTGGGTCGGGGGTACGTTGGTTCTACGTACAGAGTGATCATGGAAGGCGACCAAGGACGAGGAGTCGTGGTTAAACGTCTTCGTAAGACGAACAAGGACAGAGAACGTGCGGCGGAGATTGAACGGCTGTTGGACGAGATAAGCGGCCTTCGACACCCTAACGTCGTTGCTTTGAAAGCCTATTATCATTCCGACGACGAGCTTCTTCTTGTCTACGACTACCACCCCAACGGCAGTCTCCGTTCCCTACTCCATGGTCGGTAAACATTATTATTTTTTTAATCCATGGTGTTTTGAAACGGTTGATAATGGTTTTTTTTTTTCGATAGGGAATCGGGGGCCTGGGAGAGTACCGTTGTACTGGGCAGCGAGGATGAACCTCGTCTTGGGTGCAGCTCAAGGGGTCGCCTTCCTTCATGCTGCATCCAGCTCAAAGCTTTTCCACCAGAAGCTGAGTTCCTCGAACATCCTAATAGACGATAACGGCAACGCTTGTGTTGCCGACTTCGCCCTGCTGCGTGTTCACTCGGTTGCGAGAGAGGCGTCGGGGAAGAAGATGACGGAATCAGGGCACAAGTCCGACGTGTACTCATTCGGAGTGATTCTTCTGGAAATCCTGACCGGAAGGGCGGCAGTAGAGGAAGCAGAGGAGTTGCCGAGGTGGGTGCAAAATGGTTGTGGGGGAGAGTAGAAGCTACGACTGGTTAGACGTGGATCTTTTGGCCTGCAAGGAGAAGGAAGATGAAATGGTGGGTCTGTTGCACGTGGCTCTTTTGTGCCTTGCTCCTTCGCCAGGTGATCGCCCTAGCATGAGAGTCGTCTCAAAGATGATAGAGGATATTGGGGAGAGGGGAAGCAGGCGAGGGAGATCTAGGGGTTCCTGCACCGCTACTTCTCCCTCCTCGACTAACGACGGTTCCTGCTATCCTGGCTCCTCGACGCCCATCTCCGAAGGCATTATTACCTTCATCAGTTGATGAGATGTCAGGGTATCTCTCCCGCTATGAAATTACTCTTCCACTTGATCTCCTTTATGAAAAAAACAAAAAAATTAAAAAGTCTGAGAGATATTGGGTTAAATCGTGAATCCTCTGTGGATTAATCCTTCGAGTATTTATGCCCTTAGGACGTCCCTTTCATTCATCGTGTAAAAAGGATACGTTGAGTGTCCATCTAGACACTCCCATTATTTCAAAAAATTTAATGCACTTTGGCTAAAAAGTTATTCGCGTTTTCTCTGCGCTCACCGCTCACTTACATTCTAGCAGTAGAAAAAAAGGGAGAACATGAACTTTATTGAGAAAAAAAAGAAGCGCTTATGAGCTATTCTCTTTTTTTCTTCAACCGCGCTTATGACTTATTCTCTTTAACATGGAGCCAAGGTTGCTTCTGAAATAGCATCTGTTATACGATCGACCTGGTCGACCAACATTGGTTATGACATTCGAAACCATAGTGCAATTAATCAAATGTTTTATGGCAAATGATTTGATTGACACACTAATATTACAAAGGCATACGACTATGTGAAAAGAAAAATGGAAGCATTGTAGAAACCTTGGGTGAGTCGTTGACAGGTAAGAAAGCTAGGGAGGAACCCTTTATAAAGAATTGAAGAACAAAGGAGAGCAAAGAGATGACGAGAGGAAGACAAAGAGTTGAGAAAGTGATATAGGATGCAGTGGAGAAGAAGACGATATCTGAGGCACACTTTTGAAAAGAAGAAAATCTTTCAGAACAAATATGCCTATTTATAGGTATTCGAAGAAAGTGAAATTACAAATTAAAAATTCAAATAATATAAAAGGAAAATATAAAATAAACTAAGAAATAAACCCTAATAATAGAGGAAGCTTGGCTCTGAGGTGGACTAGAATGATTGCCCCCATCAATCCTCACCACTTGGAGAATTCAACTTCAACAAGTAAGGGGGAGAACATAAGGGCCTTAGGTGGGGGAGAAGGCCATAGTGGGGGAACAAGTAAGACCAGGGTTTTTTGAGGGCACAGTTGTTTAGAGACATCAAAAACTCAATCATTGATGGAGGACTAACAGAGGGTCATGGTCGCTTCCCACAATGGTGGGGCATTTATCCTGTCCATTCCCCCACGTTTGAAGAGCTCAACTTTGTCAAGAAGGAGATCTGCAATGTCAGCCTTTGTGATCCACAAGTTGTTCAACAATGGTCAGCTCTTCGACATAGTTTTTTTGTGAATATGGCACTAAGACATGTGGGAGGCACTTGAAAAGGCAATGAAGGAACATGAAGAGGTCATGCGTGTATGGGCATATCCATATGGACTTGCATTCGTATGCCACCTTATGCACATGTCGAGCAGATGCGTGCATTTATGTGAAGGGCGTGTAGCTGCTGGACGTTTGGCTTGTGTGAGCTGCGTAGGAGATACATGTAATGCATTTCATGCATACATGTAGCACGCTTTGGGTATTGTGCATGTTGCATGCAAGCATTGCTCACATTGCCTATGCTGCCCATATCGCACACAACCATTCACAAGGCAGGATTTGCAGTGCTAATATGTGTCGACAATGGCAATGCTAGGGGGCAATCAACACCACGATAAGGGGCAGTGCTAGGGTCATCATCAATGTTGGTGGGGCAGCGGAGGGGTGACACCTTATGTTTTTTTCATGACAGCTCTAAAGGTACTATAAAGGCGATGTTGAAGACATTGTTAGGTCTATGCTACAGGCTGTGTTGGGCAGCGTTCAGGTGGTACAAAGGGTAGTTTTGAAGTCAAGGTAAGCATCAAGGGCTTCGGGTTAGTCATGGGGGCAGGCTAGGGTTCAAGCATCTAGGGTCATGCATTTTTAGGGTTCTTATGATATCGTTGACATGGTGATGTTTGGTAGTGGTAGAAATCTAGGGGCGGTGTCTGATGGTCCTGGTAGAATTGAGGTAACACTGGGATGTCACCATTGTAAATAGAGGCAGTACTAGAAGTCCAGAGATGGCATTAATACAGTCATGGAATCCTAGGGCTGCGCCAAATGAGCCTTAGTGGCATGCCGATCGGTGGTGATGCTTTGGTGATTTCTCATTTGAAATTGGGTATGATTTTCATATATCTAGCTATGAGATGGCTCCAATGACAATTCTGTAAACATCAAGTTCATTGAGGAAGCTCATTGAATGAGAAATCGCTTCCAATGTGTCAAGCATATATACCTCTTTGGAGGGAATGGGGTGGACTGTCAACAGAGGTGACCATGGAATGATGTCAGTGGGGGCAAAATGCATGAGGATCATATAGTTCTAGTAGCAAATTTGATGCAGGAAAAAATAGAGAAGAAGGTGGGATCCAACATGGTGGCAGCGATGAATCCCAAAGGGACACTTGTGAGAAAAAGAAACTCTTTCAACTCAAAATATGTCTATCAATTCTATTACAAGGGGGGCCTATTTATGTGCTTGGAATAAAAGTAAATTACAAATTAAATTTAAAATAAATTAAAAATAAAAATAAAAATAAAAATAAAAAATGAAACAAACCTTAGTCATTTATGAATCTCAACTCTAACGTTGGGGCTAGGGTACTTGCCCCATCATTCCTCCCTACTTTGAGAACTTGACTTTTGCCAATAAGCAATAGAACATGAGGACCAACAACAATCATGAAAATTCTTATTGTTGTTCCCCATTAGAAAATCAAGAGAGGAAATAAGTATTATAATGGAAAATATTAATTCAATTGAGCAGAACTAGTGTTCCAATTATAGAAGGATTCAACTCATGGAATTCCAAATGTTAGCAATGTGTCAAAGAGCTATTCGGAATTAGTTGGTGAATGACTATCGGAGACTAGGGATTTCATCAAATAATTGGTGACAAGTTGTAAGTCACACATGTCGGTATCCTTTACAATGGAACATTGGACATTGATTCTTTAATACCCTAAAATATGTCAATTGCTTACAAATGATTGAGGTTCAACTTCAAGAGAAGAAATCAGTGCTTGGTCAGTAAGTCAACAAATTAATCTTTCTAGAGATAAATGAAATTATCAAATTCTTGGCTGAAACTTTTTCAAAAACAATAATATTATCTATCTCTTTTTGTGTTTCATGCAAGCCTGGAATATGGATTTTTAGTAAGGTAAGCAGCATCAATGTTGTCATACCAAAACATCGATGATGATATGAGGAGATTCAAAGTTTTTTTAGCAGAGAATATAACTAGATAATATGAGAAATGGCATTGGCAAGTGACATGTGTTTTGCTTCAATACTTGGAAGAGCCTCTAACAAAGGTTTCTTGGAGTTCCATGAAACAAAATTAAGAGTTAAGGAACGAAAGATAACTAGTAGACTTTCTATCAATTATTAAACTAACCCAATCTACTTCACTTATGATAAAGATCAAGTTACTTGATTTATGGAAGAACTAATCACCATAAGAAATAGCACCTTCTAGATAGTGAAGAAGATACTTAGCATGCCCCCAATCATCGACAAATAGATTTTGCATGATTTCAATGGCGTGATTAATGGCAAGAGTCAAACCTGCCGACCTGCCGCTGCTCTTCTTTAAAATTCAGAATCCTTTAACTTGAATAATCGAAAAATATAGAAGACCCCTATTTTACGTGAATAAAGATTGCAGTAAAAGAACCCAGAAATAAAGCTTCAGCCGACTGGCAATGACTGAGCAAAGAGAGGAGTTTGTGGTAGGTTGTCCTGGCAGTGCTATATTAGCGCCTGATTCGACGGCGAATCAAGAAACTACTATTCTTCTGAAGGACACCAGCACGGGGCGTTTCGAGTCATCAAGCTCTTATTTAGCGTTTCAGTTCTTCGCCGGCAGGACTCTCCAAGGGTAAGACGATGAAACTTAGCAGCCGTTCCCTCTTACTCTTGCTAGCTTTTTTCCTGATCATTCTCTCGTCGGAGTTCATGGCGGCGGCTGAGCTTAATCTCGACTATTTGGCTCTTCAGTCGTTCCGATCCTTCGCAGACCCACGCGGCGCTGGCCTTTACTCTTGGGCTCCAAGGACAAACCTTTGCTCTGGTAAATGGTTGGGAGTTTTCTGCCGCGGAGGTCGTGTTACTCGCCTCTTTCTCTCAGGAAGCAATCTCCAAGGCATTATTCATGACTCCCTGACCCTTCTGCCCTACCTCAGACTCCTCAATCTCTCCCACAATCATCTCACCGGTAAACTGCCCGAGGGATTCTTTCGTCTCCGTCGTCTTCGCCGTATCGATCTATCAGGCAACAGTCTCTCCGGCCACATTCCGTCGGAGATCGCTCATCTTCCTGGTCTCGTCACGTTACGACTTGAAGGAAATCGCTTAACGGGGAGTATCCCGTCTTCTCTGGGATCTTTCAGTAGAATAGCCGACCTAAACATCTCTGGCAACAATCTTTTTGGTGAGATTCCCCATGCTAGCCGTTCTTTTCCAGTCTCGTCCTTCTCCGGTAATAGTCGACTCTGCGGGGAACCTCTCCTACGATGCGCTAATAATATCGACAATGTTCTACAAGAAAAGCACTGCCGCAAGCACAAAGCGGCGACGATAGCATCCATAGCGGCCGCTATTATCGTCACTATTCTCGTCGTTCTTCCTGCAGTCGTCATCTACTTTAGAAAGAGAAGAGAGCCAACTTTCAAATCTGAGAAGCATCTCGAAGACTGTAAAAATATTGTAGATGGAATCGTGAAAGAGGAGAAAAAGCTCGTCTTCTTCAAAGGGTGCAAGCCTTTTGCCGCGGATGATCTCCTAAACGGCTGGGCTCAGACGCTGAGCCAAGGGAGTATCGGCCGCATGTACAGGGTGATAATGGAGGGATATCCAGGGAGAGGCGTAGCCGTGAGACATCTTCGTGGAGTGAAGATATCTGCGATGGAGCAGCTACTCTCCGAAATCGGCAATCTAAGGCATCCAAACATCGTCGATCTGCTCGCATATTATTGTTCAAGCGGAGACCTTTTTCTAGTATACGAATATCTCCCCAAACGCTCTCTCCACTCTCTTCTCCACGGTACGTGCTCTGAATATCGGTTGATATCGAAACGGGTAAGAAGGAATTTTGACGTCGTTAATGACAGGCAACCGAGGGCCAACGAGGACTCCGTTATCATGGGAGACCCGGTTATATCTGGCTCAAGGCGCGTCGAAAGGTCTCGCCTTTCTCCATGGCGCTTCCCCTTCAAAACTTACACACCAGAAGATTGCGTCCTACAATATCCTCATAGACTACGATGGGGAAGCCCACGTCGCCGACTTCGGGCTTCAACATCTCTTCGCCGGGAAGATGAGCGCTGGTCAAGAGTATGACGTGTACGCTTTTGGCGTTATTCTGCTGGAAATTCTGACGGGGAGATCGGCGGTTCATGAAGGGGTTAACTTTCCCTCGTGGGTGATGGCAATAAGAAGAAATGGCTGGAGATCGGATTTATTGGACGTGGAGCTGAAGGGGCTGGAGACGAAGGAAGACGAGATGATGTGTCTGTTCCACCTAGCTCTCCTCTGCTTGGCTCCTGCACCGTCTGAGCGGCCTTCCATGGGAATGGTCTACAGAATGATACGTGAGATAAGAGAGCGGAGAAGCACGAGATTCGAAGTTCCAGGTTCTCCGTCCCCTCTCCTCCCTTGATCGACATCACAAAAGCTGATGTATGTTGATATAGTTCCAGGCTTGCTCTCTTCGTTGTTTCCGTTCGTTTAGTCAGGATCGAGCAGGAAGTCGACATCACAACTTGAGCTCATGGTCGATCCTTGATCGCCAACCTAAGGGAATTGCGATCAGTGATCCAATTGACACAACCTAAGGGGTATTTATGTGAAATTTTTTAAAGTTTGAATATTTTTATATTTAGTTTCAATTTCTATTAGAGTTCAAATTATGGTAATCGATCTCATCAATCAAAGATCAGGTATCTGATCTGATCGATGGACATTGATCACTGCATCAGCCAGATAGGGGAAGTGATCGATACCCATCGATACGATTAAGATCATCCTTGGGTGACGATCAAATCAATCATGATCGGAGGGATCTTGAGCGGATTGACATTCTCTAGCCAAGAACAGCACATTAATTTCCTGACACAACAAATAAAATAATATAAATTTTAAATAAATATAGAAAATGGCCCGCCCTAAGAGCGAAAGTGGCCCTTGAGATGAAAAAAAATTCTCATAAAATGCCTTTCAAACAGAAAGAGAGCCATTTAACAAAGAACCATCTGATTTACTATCAAAAACATGGTGCTCATGAGATTACTAAATTACTTGTACAAGAGATAAAAGGCCCATGGAAGGAAGAAAATGCTTCTCAGGTAAAAATAGTCCTATTTCATCCATGACATGAAAATGGCTTTTGTTAAATGGCCCACTTTACATAGCATCGCCCTAATTTACGTGCACAATCTAAGCATAATTTTAGAAAGTTTATAGACAATAGCCTGTTTGGCATGCATGGTGGATTTTCCTTTCAGTTTTTTGTGAACTTCATGGCAGTGCTTCTTAAAGGTACTTCGATCAGATCTACTGCTGTTAGTCACAATTACTCAGTCATAGCGTGGGTTTTTTCTCTTGCAAATGGTTCATATATATTGTACATTCACCATATCAAATAGACATGTTATGATAGGGACTATGTGGTATGGCCTTCAACAATACTGTTTTGACACATAAATAGAGATACCAAACTTGATGGAATAGTTCAATCTCTGAGCTTGTATTTTTGCTTGCATTCTTCTATTACAAGGTATATTTAAGATTACATTGGCATATATTGTGATGGATATTGTGTCTCTTAGAAATTTTGGTCATTAGATCTTATTCTTCTGCCCTATAATTGGCCAAATTATGTTGCCCATTATTTCTTTAGATATAGGATTCCTTCCCTAAAGGAACTGGACACTAACTTTTTTTCTCATTCTTTACTTTCACATGTTACCATACCCCTAGTATTCTCCTAGGACTGATATATTCTTTGTATCCTATCTATACCTTCTTTTATTAAAAATTCTCACTCCTATATATTAGAGACAAGTGAATAAATTTGCATCCTCAACTATTATTTTTAGCTCTTTTCAAAACATTTTTGGTGTTTTTCCTCAAGATCACATTATTGAGACTATATACCTGATAACTCTAAAATATAAGTCACATTCATGCATCATTTATCTTGTGTAAGTGCTGATAAAGACTATAAAAATGAGAATATCTATTTTTATATCGTTGAATGTGACAAAAATATGACTAAGTCATGTTGTGCATCATTTTCTACATTTTTATTATTTTGTAGAAGTCAAATGGTTGAATTATCACATTTTTATGAGTTATGTGGATGCAAGGACTTAGGTGAAGTTTAATTGGAGTATAGATGCAAACTATCTAGAAGGAGACGAATAAAATGAGTATTGCATCTTTTTAGGAGGTTGGTCAACCTTTTCTACCTTTTTAGGAGATTAGTCAAACCTTTCCACCTTTTTAGGAGGATGGTCAAGCCTTTCCGCCCTTTTAGGAGGTTGGTCAAGCCATTCCACCTTTTTAGAAGGTCAGTGAAACCTTTCTACCTTTTTACGAGGCTAGTCAAACCTTTTTCACCTTTTTAGGAGGTTGGTCAAACCTTGTTATATCTTTAGGAGGCTAGTCAAACCTTTCCACCTTTTTAGGAGGTTAGTCAACCACCTTCTTAGGGGGAGTCAACCCATTCCACCTTTTTAGGAGACTAGTCACTTCATGTCTCTTAGAAGTCAATGATAGTGATGTAGGATAATTTTAGAAGAGGTATCTAAATCCTACAATAGGGGAGGATCTATGAATGATATCAAGGGAAGTATGTAAATTAATTCAGAGAAGATAAATAACTATGAATTAATTAGAGAGGGGAGATAAGATAGATAATAGAGTATTTAGGATAAAGAAGATAAAGTAGAGAAATAGAAAATGGAGGATGTGTAGTAAATAATAAAATAGCGATTGTATATATAGGATGTCAGTAAACAGAGAAGGTAGGAAGGACGATAAGAGAGAGAACGAGGATAGGGATGTGGTGAATAAATTATATTATATAAAAAGTGGATGACGAGAAGAGAAACGGAGAGAATAAATATAACGTAGGCAGAGAGTAGGGAGAACTGAGAAGGAACGAAGAAAATAGATGGAAAAATGAAGGATGATAGGAGATATGGAAGAGAGAATGTCTAACGTGGACTTATAGGATTAAGAAACGAACTGTTTTCACGGAAAAAGAACAGAGGATAATTACCTGAAGAAGACGAGAAGAGATGCCGTAGATTACTCCCGCTGACATCGGATGATCTCGAGATGCTTCGGCTTTATAATGTTGAAAGACGACAGAAATGGAGGGAGAAAGGGAAAGGGAGATAGAATCGGAGATGAGGGAAGTGGGAGAGGCACAGGGAAGACGATGAACACGAAGGGTAACAACGAACCAAGTAACCCAGTTTTTCATAAAACAACAACTGCCTATGATTGTTACAAAGTTCCGTTTTTATAGGAATGAAAGATGGGAAGTCGCGGCGAGAAGTCGCTTCGTGGCGGTTACTTCAGTTGACTCATTTGGCGTCTTTTGACTTTCATTCGGCGGGAAGAGGAGATGAATAAAATTACCTCTCGATGACGTTCCGTCGTCGGATTAATCGTGTAAGCATGGCGACGTGGAGAGATTCCCGTATTTTACTTTGACCTCACGAATGCTGACATCTCGTTGGCGGGGACGCGTGAAGATTAGTGAGAAAGTGCTTGTATCTTCGCGGCTCGCTCCTTCGGAATTAGCTAAGCTTGATGATATCTCGTCGTTGGGATTATTAGGCGATTGTGGTGACGTAGAGAGACGTCGCACGTGAGATAACTATCGCGATATTTCCACGATCTCTTGAAGAGTTGTTGGCATCTAAACAGTGTGTATTTTATCTTGAGGTCAAAAATTCCTCTGCGCAGGGTGACGAAAAGGCCGCAACAGACGACAAGGAGCATCCATTCTTAGTGGGCGTTGACTGGAGACTTTGCAGGTGAGTTCGTATGTGGAACATGTGACCGCTTCTTTGGCAGAGCTTCCTGCTGAGGACTGACTATGAAGCATTCCCTCTTGTTGAACCATCGCTCTTGCTTTCGCGATAGTGACGCGGAGATCTCTGCGAGCCGCCCGAGTACACAAGTAGAGCTTTGACTTCGTCTTGTATTCACCTGGAGTTGCTCGTGATTAGCTGTCTCTTGTTTTAGGAAACTTCGTTCTTATCATTCGTGAAGTTCATATTCAGACAAGAGGTATTTCCTTTGTTGTAGATGAGGATGTGGAAGGCCCCTGACCTTTAAAATCATAGAGGTTTTTGTTTTATAGGGATTACTGTCGATATATCTCCACATGGATAGGGGTTGTGCTCTATGATTGTCTTCCTCTCCACATGGATGACTGTCGTTGTTTTCCTTGACAGTAAGATGAGACTTTATGGGCAATAAAACTTTTAACCATGAAGATGTGTTCAACAGGATTATAGGAGGGACAATTCTCGTGATGGTCTTTCTTACTGATAGCTTTCTTCATAGTGATAACTTCATGATTTTATGTTAACCAGGATTGTCCTCTTTAACAGCAAACTTCTTCATACTGATTACTTCATAAGGGATTTGATCTCTGAAGATAGTGTACTTCCATAAATAATAGATCTCCTATAATTCTATCTAAAGGTGGTTTTCAAAAAAAGATAAGGGAGTATACACAAAATGCTTCCTATTGATGTTTCTTGAGATCATTTATTCACACAAGGGACCTATGATATAGTGGATGTGGTTTGGACAATTAGGAACCTATATCAAAGGTATAATGGTGGTTGACTTGGTCCACTCAGAGAATTCTAGTTATCTAAGGATAAGGATAAATGTTTGACCAAATCAATCTTTAGATCAGTATAAAATAGGGAAAAGAGGGAAAATAAATCCCTTAAGATCTACTCTCTCTTTAATGATTTAGAGAGGTCTTCTTCATCCATTTAAATGAATGGATAATTTTCAAACTCATGAGTGAGGAGGAGAAGGAGGAGGAGGAGGATAGGTTCACTTAGAACCCTTGTGTTCATGTTTCAAAATAATTCTCCATCATTCCCCCGGGGTTGGAGGACTTCATCTCCGAGGAAGTGTCTTTCATATATAATAAAAGTCAGAAGCAAATGAGGGGCATAATGTAATGTATCAAGGGAAGTAATCCAAGAAGCATCACTTATTGTATTGCCATTCCATTGTAATAAAATTAAGTAATCATCCTCTTTAAGATCAGTGATAATAGTTCGATGATCAATGATCATATCTATAAGTCCAACATTAGACACAAGAGTAGAAGAAAGAAAAATAATTTGGAAGGAATTGACTTTCAAGAGGATGGGAAGATGAAAACATTTCAATAGGTAGATCATTCTCATGAAATTCTATTAAGTCCAAAGTAGTAGTGAAATAGATATGCCCCAATAAATATGATACCAAATATGTGTATTAGTTTTAAGAGAAGTTTAAAAGGAATATAATTTTTTTTTTTGTTGAAATGCAAAAGAGAATTTAAGAGGTATAGGAGGGTGAAATTTAGTATCTACTAATTCACTTGGTTTAAGAATTTTATATCTTCTAGGAAAAGCAATAAAGGTTTTATATCGTTTATATGATGATGCAAATTTTTTTAAAACAATATCATGAATGATATGATCATGCTCAATGGATATTGTCTTATCTAATTCATGAATTTCATCTTCTAATTTAAATTCCTTGCTATCATAAGTAGGAGGAGGGTTGGAATCATCCATAACTATGATCAAGTTTGAACAATCAGCCTTAACATGCCCTATTTTCCTGCATTTAAAACACCTAATGATCCTATTGGATTTAGGGGTAGGGTTTATGCATTGGATGGTCTTTGGAAGGCTGCTAATCATATCCTCATTGAGGTATTCTTTTGGATCATCTACTTCCTTAATCATAGGAATGTCCACTTTAACTTCATTATGCTGATAATCAATCATATCCCTTAGATAATAATCATTAGAAGGCACAAAATTAGAGAAATGAGGATAATCATTAATAGGCTCATCTGGAATCTCTATTTGAGGAGGGCTATCTTCCCAAGAATCTGATTCATCCAGCGACTCTAGGTTCTTCAGCCTAATGTCATGTTGATCAAGTTTAATATCTAGGTCTTGTATATCCTCTAAAAGAGTCCTAGCCCAAGAAGGCATGGGTTCCTCTAGAGATTCTAGGTTCTCAGCCCTATTGTTATCTCGATCTATTATGTCAATAAGGGCTTGCATACTCTCTGAAAGTTCTCTTGCCCAAGAAGGCATGGGTTCCTCTAGAGATTCTAGGTTCTCATTTTTATGGTCATGCTGATCAATTTCATCAATAAGGGCTTGCAAATTAGCATTAGTGGCTTGCAAGTTAACATTAGTGGCTTGCATACTCTCTATCATAACTCTATCCCAAGGAGGCATGGATTCCTCTTGGGTGGGACTCATGATGATCAATATATCTTATGGATAATACTAATTTCCATTTAAAATGATATCAATTCAAACTGTGCTCTGATACCAAATATGATGTAGGATAATTGAGATGTTGTATCTAAATCCTACACTAAGGGGAGGATCTATGAATGATATCAAGGGAAGTATGTAAATTAATTCAGAGAAGATAAATAACTATGAATTAATTAGAGAGGGGAGATAAGATAGATAATAGAGTATTTAGGATAAAGAAGATAAAGTAGAGAAATAGAAAATGGAGGATGTGTAGTAAATAATAAAATAGCGATTGTATATATAGGATGTCGATGAAACGGAGAAGGTAGGAAGGACGATAAGAGAGAGAACGAGGATAGGGATGTGGTGAATAAATTATATTATATAAAAAGTGGATGACGAGAAGAGAAACGGAGAGAATAAATATAACGTAGGCAGAGAGTAGGGAGAACTGAGAAGGAACGAAGAAAATAGATGGAAAAATGAAGGATGATAGGAGATATGGAAGAGAGAATGTCTAACGTGGACTTATAGGATTAAGAAACGAACTGTTTTCACGGAAAAAGAACAGAGGATAATTACCGAAGAAGACGAGAAGAGATGCCGTAGATTACTCCCGCTGACATCGGATGATCTCGAGATGCTTCGGCTTTATAATGTTGAAAGACGACAGAAATGGAGGGAGAAAGGGAAAGGGAGATAGAATCGGAGATGAGGGAAGTGGGAGAGGCACAGGGAAGACGATGAACACGAAGGGTAACAACGAACCAAGTAACCCAGTTTTTCATAAAACAACAACTGCCTATGATTGTTACAAAGTTCCGTTTTTATAGGAATGAAAGATGGGAAGTCGCGGCGAGAAGTCGCTTCGTGGCGGTTACTTCAGTTGACTCATTTGGCGTCTTTTGACTTTCATTCGGCGGGAAGAGGAGATGAATAAAATTACCTCTCGATGACGTTCCGTCGTCGGATTAATCGTGTAAGCATGGCGACGTGGAGAGATTCCCGTATTTTACTTTGACCTCACGAATGCTGACATCTCGTTGGCGGGACGCGTGAAGATTAGTGAGAAAGTGCTTGTATCTTCGCGGCTCGCTCCTTCGGAATTAGCTAAGCTTGATGATATCTCGTCGTTGGGATTATTAGGCGATTGTGGTGACGTAGAGAGACGTCAGTACGTGAGATAACTATCGCGATATTTCCACGATCTCTTGAAGAGTTGTTGGCATCTAAACAAGTGTGTATTTTATCTTGAGGTCAAAAAAATTCCTCTCGCGAGGTGACGAAAAGGCCGCAACTGAGACGACAAGGAGCATCCATTCTTAGTGGGCGTTGACTGGAGACTTTGCGGGTGAGTTCGTATGTGGAACATGTGACCGCTTCTTTGCGAGCTTCCTGCTGAGGACTCGACTATGAAGCATTCCCTCTTGTTGAACCATCGCTCTTGCTTGCGCGATAGTGACACTGAGATCTCTGCGAGCCGCTCAGTACACAAGTAGAGCTTTGACTTCTGTCTTGTATTCACCGGAGTTGCTCGTGATTAGCTGTCTCTTGTTTTAGGAAACTTCGTTCTTATCATTCGTGAAGTTCATATTCAGACGAGAGGTATTTCCTTTGTTGTAGATGAGGATGTGGAAGGCCACTGACCTTTAAAAATCATAGAGGTTTTTGTTTTTATAGGGATTATCGTCGATATATCTCCACATGGATAGGGGTTGTGCTCTATGATTGTCTTCCTCTCCACATGGATGACTGTCGTTGTTTTCCTTGACAGTAAGATGAGACTTTATGGGCAATAAAACTTTTAACCATGAAGATGTGTTCAACAGGATTATAGGAGGGACAATTCTCGTGATGGTCTTTCTTACTGATAGCTTTCTTCATAGTGATAACTTCATGATTTTATGTTAACCAGATTGTCCTCTTTTAACAGCAAACTTCTTCATACTGATTACTTCATAAGGGATTTGATCTCTGAAGATAGTGTACTTCCATAAATAATAGATCTCCTATAATTCTATCTAAAAGGTGGTTTTCAAAAAGATAAGGGAGTATACACAAAATGCTTCCTATTGATGTTTCTTGAGATCATTTATTCACACAAGGGACCTATGATATAGTGGATGTGGTTTGGACAATTAGGAACCTATATCAAAGGTATAATGGTGGTTGACTTGGTCCACTCGAGAGAATTCTAGTTATCTAAGGATAAGGATAAATGTTTGACCAAATCAATCTTTAGATCAGTATAAAATAGGGAAAAGAGGGAAAATAAATCCCTTAAGATCTACTCTCTCTTTAATGATTTAGAGAGGTCTTCTTCATCCATTTAAATGAATGGATAATTTTCAAACTCATGAGTGAGGAGGAGAAGGAGGAGGAGGAGGATAGGTTCACTTAGAACCCTTGTGTTCATGTTTCAAAATAATTCTCCATCAGATAGTCTAAGTGATTCTTGAGAAGTCAAAGGTGGTCAAAGTCATTCTTGAAGGGTCTAAGAGTCAAATTCTTCTCTTTTATTTATTATTAATCAATTTAGATATTTCCTATTTTTTTAGGAAGCATCCATATTTTTAGGAGGAGAAAAAGGTAAGCCCACCTCCTTAGAGAAGGGTTAAGGTTACCATCTCTTAGAGAGTGGTCAACCCACTCCCTAAGGAAGTGGTTGTGGGGCCCAACTCCTTAAAATGGGCTCTCCCACCTCTTTAGGAGAGGATTATGGTCGTGGCTTATAGATTTAATCACCACCATAATGAGTGATTTTTTATTCTGTGGATTCTTCTTGGAGTCTTCTTTCCAAATATACTAAAATCCCAAATTTCTCATCCCAATTCGTTATCCGATTTGATCAAATTCAAATAATATCTAAAAAAACTCTATATTTCTCCGTGGATTCAACCCTTATTCACCATTATACTAATTAATTCTTGATTAAAACTTTAAACTTGTAAGTTTAGTAATTATTTTAACATGCATTCGTGTGTTTTTAATGATCACATGAAAATTTTACGTCACAAGGGCTTAGGTGAAATGTAATGGGGTCATGGATACAAATTATCTAGGAGGAGAAGAAGAAAATGGGTATTCCACCTCTTTAGGAGGTTGGTAAACCTTGTTCACCTTTTTAGGAGGTTAGTCAAATCTTTTCATCTTTTTAGGAGGATGACCAAGCCTTTCTACCTTTTTAGGAGGTTGGTAAAGTAATTTCACCTTTCTAGGAGGCTAGTAAACCACCTTCTTAGGCAAGGTTAACCTATTCCACCTTTTTAGTTGACTAGTCACTCCATTTCTCCATTTCTCTTGGAAGTTAGAGTGATTCTTAACAATTCAAAGGTGGTCAAAGGCATTCTTAAAGGGTCAAAGAGGTCAAATTTCTTATCTTTGATTTATTATTAATCAATTTAGATATTTATTATTTTTTAGGAAAGATCTATATTTATAGGAGTGAGAGGTAAGCCCACCTCCTTAAGAAAGTGGTAAGGTCATCATTTCTTAGAAACTGGTCATTAGGTTGTGGAGCCCACCTCCTTAAAAGGGACTATCTCACATTTTTAGGAAGTGATTATGGTTGTGGCTTATGGATCTAATCTCCACCATTCATTTGGTTGTACCCAAAAAGACTAAATCTCTACCATTTATTCAAAGCAACCTCTTAACCTTACATATAAAAGAATCTTCTTCTTCTTTTTTTGTTACTTTTTGGCTTTCTCTCAACATTAGGCTACTTGAAGGAAATGTGACCTTAGGTCCAATCTTGGCATTATTTTTTCTTCAAGTGTGTTGTGGAGGCAAGATCAAGTGGAGGATAAAGATCATAACGAGTCTAGCGCCACCTACCCTAGGACTGGCATAAAAATGAGGTTTGTGTTAGAATTTGGACATGATTTTCTCTTGTAATCTCTTCCATGAATAGTATAAAACCTATTTTCCTTCTTATATTTTAGATTTGTTCTATTTTCTTCAAATAACCTCTCATCTTTACCTGATTCCTGATCACCCAATTTCCAGATTTTTTTACCATTCTTCCATCATCTTCCATTTTATTATTCTCATCTCTCCATTCGATCAGTCCATTCTCAATATTTCTCATTATTTCTCATATAAAATAAATAAATATTTTTGTAATTTCATTCCTATTATATTCTATTTCTTCATCCTTGCAATTTATCCAAAATCCCTTATATCTTTGTTTTTCCTTATAATATATCTCTACTCCCCAAAAGTACTAATTTCATTATCTATGCTCCCTGAGGATTCGACCCTTACTTTACCATTATACGAATTGAGGAATTATAAATATTTTTTCTTGAAATCAATTTAAAAAATGACTAAAAATACCCCCAAATCGAGTTCAAAAATCTACTATATGTTCGTAGTTTTGCCACTAATGTGCTGTCCATCAACTCCATGACCCGCACCCTTAATTGTGCGGATATATTTTATCCCATTCATGTAATTTCTAAGATCTACATATTGGATTTAGGATTGGCTTGCGGAGTGAAAATGTCACAGGATCAATGGGCTATTGTTAAAAAATACATGTTGGCCTTCTTGCTCTCTTTTGCTACTTCTATTCCTTCTTCGCTTTTGTGGCATCGAACACTTGACCATCCTTTTATTTCTAACTTCGTAAAGTTTTACCTTGGTAATCTCTTTCTAAGTTTGTATGCAGGTCATGAAAGTGGGGTAAACATCATCACTCCATTTACCCTCCAGCCACTCTTTCATCACTCATAAAAGATCTTTCATGACATGAAATTTTCCCAAAACCATAAACCTCTTTTTATAAACTTCAGCCTAGATTTTCAAAGGCCTTTTCTTGGCTAGGTGTGTATGCATAAGGGTTATGCCATCTACTCCCTAACACATGTTGCTATATCAGCTCTACTAAATTTCATCTTCCATGAGGATGCTCCATTATTCATGCTTTCACCTTCTCCATCATGGGTCTTAACCTCTCCAACAGCTATTTTCCATGTGCATCATCTACCCTTACCTCTTCGTAACCACTGCTGAGAGTTCGATCCAAAACCCCTTACTAATGTCTCAAGTCCAACTACTAATCTACCTTTTCTAGCTCCCGTGCCACCTTCCTCATCAACAACATCACCCAACCTACCTTTTGGTGACAATCACCTTCCCATTCCCTTGGAAAGGTTACTCATTTCTTATACCCATTGCCCTATCTCTACATATGCTTCTTATGACCGCCTTCATCCAACCTTTGGAGTGTTTGAGCTTTTCGTGACCTTTGAAATTGCCACACAAGACGCATGTTGAAGCACTTCAAGTACTTGAGTGGAAGGTGGCCATGAGCTTCACTATCGATGTGGTGACTCATGGCACATGAGATTTAGTCATTGTCTAACTTCACCAACATTGTCACATGCAAATGGGTATTCTCCCTCAAGTATAACCTTGATGGAATGATGGCTCTTCACGAGGATTGAATGGTGGCTTGCGACTTCACTCAAGCCTATGGTAATGATGACACAAAGGCCTTTTTCTTGTTGTTTGTCTTATGCATAAGATAGTCTCTTATGATTAACAATAGTTGGTCATTTTACCGACTAGATATCTCTAATGCCTTTCTTCATAAAGCTTGGAGGAACATGTGCTTTGATAGATATAATTGATAACATGCAATTCATACCTAATATTACATGATTATTAGTAGATGTTATGGGATAATTCATCTGCTCTTGATACATATTATCATACTTTGAATGCATATTCATCATTCTATAAAATTTTTATCTAAAATATCAAAATGCCTTATTTTATGGGTTAATCTTGTATTAATCAAGAGTTGAATTTTAAATAGATTATCCCAATTTTATTAGAGATTTTATTTGAGTTCTAAATGCAAAATAAAACAAAAAAATATGAACATGTACACTCTAAAATTATTTGCTTTTATTTTCTAAGCAAGTTGACTTTTTTTTGAAGTTAAAATTTTATAAGCTTGTTATTTTCTTCAAATAAATTACAGAAAATGATATATTATTTAATTTTTGATAAAAAAAACGTTGGATTAAAAAGGAGTTGTAGTTTGAAAATTAGGACTTTTATAATTTTTAGGGATTTGCTAAGAAATTTTCTGAATTTATTTTGAGTTTGCATGAATTTATTTTATTTCAAAATATCAAAAATATTATTTTTAAGTGAGGGCTGATATTGCATGCTCGCCTACATGTTACCACACAGTGGTGTGTAAGGGTGCTACATGCACGTTAAGGGAATGTTTATTAGAGTTAAGTGAGCTTAATAGGTCGATATTAATCATTAGTTTATTGATACCCATGCAAGACCCTTAATAATTATAATTTGGGATTATGTGGTTACAAGTGATGTAGCGAAAATGTGAGATGTTTGATTTATGAAGTTAATTGCGGCCGTTGATGATCAGTTTAGTGGAGGAGTATGTGGTCATTTCTGATTTGAAAATTATTCAAGTTATAAACCTTGATGAATCTTGATCATTCATCATGAGATTTATAAAAATCAAGATTAAACGCAACTAATGGGCTTCCTGTGACACGTGCTGCACTTAAAGGTGTTAAATCAAAATCTGAGGAACACGAGCACCTAATGATTCTTCTTCATGCGGACACATAGTGCAAGTCTAGCGCTTTCATTAAGATCTAATGGTCGCAACTTAACCATCATGATTCACCTCTTCAGATTCCATCGAGACTGTTGATCTCATCAAAGGAGAAGACCTAATGATCACATCCAATTTCAAAATGTTATAAAAATTTTCTCTTCGACCGTGTATACATTCTTGGATTTTTCGATCAATCAAACCTTTTGGACAGCTCAATCTTTGAATCTCTTGCCTCAATCAATTTAGACTCATTTTAGCATCCAAGGAGTGTTTGACACGTGATTCAATTCACTCGTGACACGTGGCGCACTTAGAGGTGTTAAATAAACATTTGAGGAACATGATCATGTAACAATTCTTCTTCGTATGGAGACGTAGTGCAAGTCTAGCGCTTTCATGAAGATCTTACGGTCGCGATTTGACCATAATGATTCATCTCTTCAAATTCTATCATGACCATTGATCTCATCAAAGGAAACGATCTAATGATGATGCCCGTTGCAAAATTTTATAAATTTTCTCTCTTCGACCGTGTATACATTCTTGGATTTTTTTATCAATCAAACCTTTTGGACAACTCAATCTTTGAATCTCTTGCCTCATACAATTTAGGCTCATTTTAAATTCCAAGGAATCTTTGAAGTTAAGATTTTATCGAGAGAATGAAGTGAAATCATTGCTTGAACTCCGAAGTTCCATTTTCAAAATCAAAAAATGAAAAGTCTTGATCCAACAATTAATTTGATCATTTAAAGCATAGTTTTGGGTTAGATTTCATGTTTTCCTCTTAATGTTTCATCATTTTTTACTGGTTGGTGTCTTGTAGTCATTTTGTCAGATGAAGTAATGCCATTTAAAGAGAATTTGATCTAGATTGTAAATATTATATGTTAGAATTTAAAACGATACAAATAACATTGTAATTTGCATGGAGTGCTTGATGGATATTATGTGGCCTATCAGCCAATCACACTTTCATGTATCTTGTTTATGTTCATTGAAATGAAATTTATGCATTGTCATTCTTGTGTGATGTTTGCAATGAAGTCCATGAGCATATGCAATGACTAAGTGAATTATTATGAGATCATAATATAGTGATCACTAGTCTTTAAACATATGTTCTAAACATTCCTATTCATGGGATATTCGAGAAGGACATCGAATTATCCGGAAAGAACAACACTATCTAATCCAACTCATATGATGAGTATGGCTAATCTTATAGCCATCGGTGTGGAGACACTAAGGATATATAGTGGGTGCTCTTTGGAGAAAGAGTTCACTGAATTGATCCGTATGAATTCCTGAATGGTAGTATACCTAACTGTCAATCAGGTTGATTCATGTTATGGTTGTATATGTGGTCCTTTGACTTGAGACACCAAAGACATCTTGTGGATGGATGATCGTGTTTTGATTATGACTTAAAAATCCCTAGTCACGGGATATCTAAAATGTCATTTATTGGATACGACAAGAAGTCCACGAAGATGATTGTGTGATCAAGATGGGATCATCCACCCTCGGTATTTGAGGATATTGACTCAAAGGAATGAGATGCGATGAAATCCTTGGCCAAGGTAGTAGAAATATCAGAGAAGGAGTTCTCGATGATTTCTACACACAGCAGTAATAACTTGAGTGACCGATTAGGGTATGACAGTTGATCATACCCTAGGTCATTCATGAGTCTAATGTATATGAAGGATTATACATACATGGTAATCGATGACGGGAAGGTTCCATAAGTGAGTTCTTACATACTTCATATCTCCTAGTGTACGTGGTGTAGCTTGGCACCCAACAGGCTGACAACTCAACCTATCGATTGGGTTAAATCAATTCTTGATTAATTAATCTATATGTGGATGTGGATAATTAATTAAGTTTGACCAATAAGGTATTATTTGGTCTATAGAGTTATTAACTAGTGAGATATATAGACCTAGAGGGTCACACACATAAGATTTATGGATGTTGGTAGATATAGACATAATTATGAGGGTTTTTATGAAAAAACCTCATACCAAATGTCTATAAATAGGGGAAGGACGACCACAACAAAAGGTGCCCATGCAAGCCTTGTGAGAATTCTCTCCATTCTTCTCTTTCTCTCTTGGTGAAGAGCTTTGAAGAGGAGATCCAACCATCCGGAGACCGTGTGGATAATGTTAGAGGCTAGACACTTGAATAGCTTCAAGAACTCCTTCAAGCAAACATGTAAGTATGTTTTATCATACATATTAGATGATAGGATCATCTGTTCTTGGTGCCTCAATATTTTGAATATCCGATTCAATGGATTCCGCTGCATTTGATGTTTTGATCAAAATTTCGGAAAGTTATCGACCTCAGATCCCAGAAGTGCTATCATAATTTCATGATCCCCCACAAGTAAGATTAAAAAAATAAGACATTTCCCCTTGATTTGTCTATAAATCCTCCTCTTATTTGTTCACTACAACTATTTTGGGATTTTTAGCATAAAAATGATGATCCATATTGTAATTTCATAAACTTGATTTCATTATTTAATGATTTTCGTAAGATTAAGGGTGAAATTCTTGGTGATTGGTTTTGAGTTAGTGGAAGTCTCATTTTTTGAACTCTCAACCTCCATGGTAGAAATATTGATTAAAATATATCGATAAAAGAAACTTCAATTATTTTATTGACTCATTCAATATAATAGGAATCTTCTCCATTTGCGCAAGCTCTTTTCATTTTGTTTAATTGGATAAATTAAATGTGTTCATCTCACCCTAAAATTTTCTCTATCCAAAAACTATAATGGTATTCTTTTCTCGATTTCTCCTTCAAACTTAGCAGGATCAACCTTGGGTTTGATCCAGAAAATTCATGTGTCTATGTCCTAATTTTCAGCCCCATCTTGTCATCACATTTGATTTAATTTTAAAAGTGGTTCATCAATTTTTTGTCATCTACACTAATTCTATGTGGATATTGCATTAAGGAATTTCTAGGTGGATTCCAATCATGAGTGTCGATACCCCTATTTACTACAAAGATGACAAAAATAATTACCTAATGTAAGAAATTCAACAGATATAAAATTGTATATTTGACATACGATCATTGCCTGCGTTCTTGGCTTTTACTTGGATTTTATATATTAGTGATGTATCTATCAAAGGGATTAAACTCACACATCTCTAAAAAAATCACTTTAGAGGTATAATTTTGTAACCATATTTGCATGCATGTTTCAACTCTTCACTATAACATTTTGGTTTTTCTCTCTCTGTGGTAAGAGTTCCCTCTCCTCTTCCCTTAGCTATCTTTTTCCATGATCTTCATGTGGTTGGCTTTCTATTCTACCTCTTTCCCTGTTCTTGGCATGTCTATCGTTATTGACTATCTCTTCTTGTTTTAGCATTGCAATTTATTGCATTGGGCTATTGCCTATTTTGTATTTGAAGAATTGGTATCTACTGTATTGTTCAAAAACCACACATGATGTTGAATTTATGATGAATAAAGTCGTATTTCTTTCTAAAGTGATATGAAGGTCATGATTGACCAAGACTCGACAAGGGTGACTTTCCTTTGGAGGAATAGAACTCATAGTGGTGTCTTTTCCTCAGATATATAAATGCACCAAGAAGCATGCATGGAAGTGCAAGAATCTAATCAATGGTCTTCAATGCAATGTAGGTCAAATATAGTTGACAAATTGAAAATATGACCTCAAATATTAAATAGTGAAAGGAAATGACGAGCACCTTATTTTTTTCAAAAGATCACTTACGCTTCTATTTCAAAAAATAAATGATATTTTCTTTGTTTATCGATGATCAAGATTGCATGCTGATTCAATCTCTATCAATGAATTGAAAAAATTAAATGGGCAAAGTTATATACTCATATTCTATATAATCATTGCAAATGCACTAAGGACTAAATTAATGCTTCATCATATTGTTAATTTAATTAGGGAATAGGGATGATTCAAAGCGGATTTTAAAAAAATCAAGAACTGACTAAAATGTCTGTGTTTATGTATTCAGACAAATATGGTAAGAGGGATATCTATGAAATATTAAAATCAATGAGAATTTGCATGGATTCACTTTATCTAGCTTGCATACATGGTTCAACTCTCTATAAACAGTATTCAAGGACTTCTTCACCACAAGTTCTTTAACCAGTTTCATGTCATCCTCTTGGCCCGAGCAGGATCTTAGCGCCTGAAACAAGGAAATGGATGAATTGAGATTGGAAGGCTGAGAGGGTAGTTCACTTGAACTGAGGAGAGAGAACCGTATCAATGAGGAAGCTAGAGCTTGAAATCTAAACCTCCTCACCACCCCCCTCCCCAACTCTTTTCTCTAAAGCTAATGATTCATTCATCTATTTCTTCCAGAATAGAGGAAGATCATCATCGACTGAGCTCCAACTGGTGAAGTGAGTAGGCCCCTCTCCCTCCATCAACAACTTCCCTTCATCACATCTGTCAGCGCTTCAGATTTCTCCATCTTGCTCGCTTTCCTTCCTTACCCAGTCGTTGCAAGAGAGAACTTGGCCTTGGTTTTTCTTTCGGAACTCGCTCTTTGCCTTCAGCTTTGCTCGTGGCGCACAGAGAGAGAGAGGAGCTGTATGACGTGTCGGCTTGTCGGCGGACCAATTCGACCTATTTTTGAGACGTGAAAGTGTGAAACATGATGAGAAGCGTGTGTGTTGGAAGAGTTGCACGTGCGAAGTGGGGCCCAACCGAAGACTCCGGACCTGACGTTTCGCGATCGGATAAAAGGGTCAAGCCGGCCAGTGGCCAGCGCCACTCCGTCGATTTGCACTCACGTGTCCCCAAGACGCGCTCCCATTTTTCATCTCCGGTTCTCTGCCACCCTTTCTCTCTCTAGCTCTACCTCAAATTCCTGCTACGGAAAGAAAGGTTCGTGGGGCCCGGCTGATCTCTTCGGCTTGACGTTCCTCCACAGAAAAGCGTGAGATTTCGAGGGCCGTCAGCCGTGGAGCGTCGGTGAGCTCCCTCTGCAGCACAAGACAAACGGGGGGCTATTTCTTATCGTCTCAATTTCCGTGGGCTTCATAAATTTCTCTGGCGCAGAGATCCCTCATCTCTTCGCTCCAGCCGCACGCCGACCACTGAATCGGCGGGCCAAAAATCCGACGTCTGCTGTCACCCTCCGATTCTCGTCCACCAACCCCTGCTCAAACCCCACCACTGCCACCACTTGATATGTGCGGCTCCAAAGAGATGGGCATGCTTCTCTTTTAAGCCGGATTCCACCTTACCCATTCTTCCTCGCGAGCCTGCCGCAGAGGAGGAAGAAGAAGAAGAAGAGTCGCCATGGAGCGCGCAAGGAGGCTCGCCAACAGGGGACTCATCAACCGTCTGGTTCACCCCGCCAGGCAAAACCCTGCCCCGCGCCACCCACACCATCCCTCCTCCCGCCACGTCACCTCCCTCGCCCGCTCCATCTTCCCGAACAACCCCTCATCCTCCGCGCCATCTCCCCCGTCCGATCTCCTTCCCCGTAATGCCGCCGCCTCCATCCAACGGCGTGAAATCTCGATCGATTCTCTCAAGCCCAGTGATACGTTCCAGCGCCGCCACAACTCCGCCACCCCGGAGGAACAAATCAAGATGGCGGAATCCTGCGGGTTTCCCGACATGGAAACCCTGATCGGCGCCACCGTCCCCAAATCCATCCGCCTCCCGTCGATGAAATTTTCGAAATTCGACGGAGGACTGACGGAAAGCCAGATGGTGGACCACATGAAGGATCTCGCCGACAAGAACAAAGTCTTCAAATCCTTCATCGGTATGGGATACTACGGCACTCACGTGCCCGCTGTCATCCTCCGTAACATCTTGGAAAATCCTGGCTGGTACACGCAGTACACTCCTTACCAAGCCGAGATCGCTCAAGGAAGACTCGAATCGCTCCTCAATTTCCAGACCCTGATAACGGACCTCACCGGTCTACCAATGTCAAACGCTTCTCTCCTAGACGAGGGGACCGCCGCCGCTGAAGCGATGGCCATGTGCAACAACATCCAGAAAGGGAAAAAGAAAACTTTCCTCATCGCCTCCAACTGCCACCCCCAAACCATAGAAATTTGCAAGACTAGAGCGGAGGGATTCGAACTCAAAGTTGTGGCCTTAGATCTGAAGAATTTCGATTACAGCTCCGGTGACGTCTGCGGAGTTCTTGTTCAGTATCCGGGAACGGAGGGAGAGGTTCTTGATTATTCGGATTTTATCAAGGACGCGCACGCAAACGGAGTGAAGGTCGTGATGGCGACAGATCTGCTGGCGCTGACATCGCTGAAACCACCGGGCGAACTGGGAGCGGATATCGTGGTCGGGTCGGCTCAGAGATTTGGAGTTCCGATGGGGTACGGAGGTCCGCACGCCGCTTTTCTCGCGACTTCTCAAGAGTATAAGAGAATGATGCCGGGGAGAATTATCGGCGTTAGTGTGGATTCCACCGGGAAGCCGGCGCTGAGGATGGCGATGCAAACCAGAGAGCAACACATTAGAAGAGATAAAGCCACGAGCAATATTTGCACCGCTCAGGTTTAATTTTTTTCTTTTTTTTTTTGGTGAATTCGAGGTAAGGGTTTGGCATGAGATTTGCCCTTGAATTTCAGGCGTTGCTGGCGAACATGGCGGCGATGTACGCGGTCTACCACGGCCCGGCCGGTCTAAAAGCTATAGCGGATCGCGTCCACGGTCTCGCGGCGACTCTAGCTCTGGGGTTGAAGAAGCTGGGAACGGCGACAGTTCAAGACCTGCCCTTCTTTCGACACAGTGAAGGTCCACGTGGCAGACGCGCACGCCGTCGCCGACTTGGCTCGCAAGCACGAGATGAATCTGCGGATCGTTGACCCGCAAAACGGTACCTCGAATTTTCCGATATATAAATTTTTCTGGATAATTTTAATCTCGAATTTTTTTTTTTTTAGATTACGGTGTCCTTCGACGAGACGACGACTTTGGAAGACGTGGATACGCTTTTCAAAGTTTTCGCCGGCGGGAAAAAGGCAAGTTTTGGTCCGTGAAAATTATTATAAACAATTTTCGACGTAATTAATATTCTATGAATTTAAAATAGGTGAATTTCACGGCGGCATCTCTCGCGCCGGAGGTTTCAACCGCCATCCCCGAGCGAACTTTCCAGAAAGAGCCCGTTCTTGACTCACCCTATTTTCAACATGTACGGAATTTTTAGATAAAATCTCATCGTTCGCCGAATCAAGCTGCATGATCAAGTTCAGAAGATGATTGTTCTCTTTTTTCTATTTTTGGAAGGTACCACACTGAGCATGAGCTTCTGAGGTACATCTCGCTGCTGCAGTCGAAGGATCTGTCACTGTGCCACAGCATGATTCCGCTTGGATCCTGCACGATGAAATTGAATGCGACCGTGGAGATGATGCCGGTGACCTGGCCGAGTTTCGCGAATATCCACCCATTTGCCCCCGAGGAGCAGGCACTGGGATACCAGGTAATTGAATTATGCTTGAAAGAAATTTAGTTTGATTGGACGAAATACTGATAAGCTTGTTCACAAAAGGAAATGTTCAAAAATCTGGGAGAGCTCTTGTGCACGATCACGGGATTCGACTCTTTTTCGCTTCAACCAAATGCCGGCGCAGCAGGAGAATATGCCGGGCTGATGGTCATCCGGGCTTACCATATGGTATTGCTATCATTATATAATTTTGATTTTTGAATAAAAAATTTGATAATTAATCATATCATTACAAAAAATTTGTAGTCGAGGGGAGATAGTCACAGAAATGTCTGTATCATTCCGGTGTCCGCTCATGGGACGAACCCTGCCAGTGCGGCCATGTGTGGAATGAAAATTGTAGCCGTAGGAACGGATTCAAAGGGAAATATCAATATTGAGGAATTGAGGAAGGCTGCTGAAGCGCACAAGGACAACTTGTCTGCCCTAATGGTATGTTTTTCTAGGACGATAACGAAATTTCAACTGGTGTAAATTGAATAATCTTGAACTGTTTCTCCAGGTGACATACCCTTCCACTCACGGAGTTTATGAAGAGGGGATTGATGAGATCTGCAAGATAATTCATGATAATGGGGGACAGGTTTATATGGATGGTGCTAACATGAATGCTCAGGTTTATTTTCTTCCTTTTCAATATTTTTCTTATTTTGTTGACTTTTCAAAAGTTTGATCCATGGTCAACCGTATCAGGTGGGTCTGACGAGTCCGGGCTTTATTGGAGCTGATGTGTGCCATCTTAACTTGCACAAGACATTCTGCATTCCCCACGGAGGAGGTGGGCCAGGAATGGGGCCCATCGGGGTGAAGAAACACTTGGCACCATTTTTGCCTTCTCATCCTGTGGTATGTTAGAGTTGACTTTTTTAATTTTCCTTTTATTATAGATCATCTACTTAAACCCCTAAGGAGATGAGATATGCCATCAAGTTCCTTTTCATTCTCCACTAGCATTAACATTAGAACTTCTGATTGTGGAATTCTATTTTCACTCCGAAGAGAAACTTTTATGTGATCTTCTGCCTTATCCTCTAATGGCATTGAGTTGTTCATAACCTCCTAGTGTTGGTTTTTGATTTAAGTTCCTGTAAGATAATATACTGTGACGTCAGGTTCTTTTTAAATCTTGAAAGACTGTGACTTTACAGTGTCCCACCTTGGTCTTCTATGTTAGCTCCTGCTAGATTGACATTATCATAATTATTTTACCTATTTGACATTATCAATATCCTTTTGGTGCTCCTATGGCGTCATCTTTTTCCTTCGCCTTTTAGTGTTGATCTTTTATGTTTACTCACATGAGATATAGACATATCAATGAAATTCCTTTTCGTTCAGGAATGGTTTTAAATTTTTATTTGTCTTGTAATAATTATCTTTTGTTTTAGCTCCAGTAAGATTTAACATATATGCAATCAGGTTTCTTTTTATTTTTGGATATCGTTGACTTTTTTTACCTTGAAGATAAAAGAGAAAAGGACTCTTTAATGTAGGAATTCCTTCTATAGTGTCAAATGAAGTTGTTTTATCTAATCTCCAGTAAGACAACTTATTCGCAATGAAGTTTTTAACCTTCTTATTCTGTTGTTCTATGTAAGATCCTGTGATATTCACATAAATGCAACCAAGTTCCTTCTCATTCTTTTATGGTTGACTTTTTATTTCCTCCCAAAAAATGGCTAGATTTCCACGGGTGGAATACCGCTTCCCGAGAATACCCAGCCACTGGGCACCATCGCTGCTGCTCCATGGGGATCGGCTCTTATCCTTCCCATCTCATACTCATACATAGCTATGATGGGGTCCGAAGGCCTCACTGATGCCTCCAAGATTGCTATCTTAAGCGCCAACTATATGGCTAAACGCCTTGAGGTTTGACTGACTTTTTTTGCTTGTACCATTGTATTTTTCTTTTTCTTGAGTTCTTATTTCATTTCCCTAATTTTTGTGTTTACTTGGCAGGACCACTACCCAATTCTCTTCCGTGGTGTCAATGGCACTGTTGCTCATGAGTTCATTGTTGACTTGAGAGGCTTCAAGGTGCAAAATCCTGCAGAAATTTTATTCTTAAAAAGAAATTATATTTGTTTTTATTTTAGATTAACATATTTGGATTATGTTTTGCAGGCCACTGCTGGCATTGAACCCGAGGACATTGCAAAACGGCTTATTGATTACGGATTCCACGGGCCTACCATGTCTTGGCCTGTTCCTGGCACTCTCATGATTGAGCCCACAGAAAGTGAAAGCAAGGTACTTTAAAGACCTTGAATCTTTCTCTATCCTCTCTCTCTCTCTCTCGTAGCAGCTGCGCATCAACTGAATTATTTCTTCTTTTGCAGGCTGAACTGGACAGGTTCTGTGATGCTCTCATTTCCATCAGGGAAGAAATTGCCCAGATAGAGAATGGAAAAGCTGACATTCATAACAACGTCCTCAAGGTAAGTGATATGTTCCGCTACTGTTACATTTTTTATGATTAAAAAGTGATACCAGAAATGCTTATCTTGCATCGACCCTCATGAAATTTTCATTGATGTCCAGGGAGCTCCTCACCCTCCATCCATGCTCATGGGTGACACATGGACGAAACCGTACTCTAGGGAATATGCAGCCTATCCAGCTCCATGGCTCAAAAACGCCAAATTCTGGCCCACCACCGGTAATATATCGTATTTCTAATGTTTCTATTTTCATTTCAAAACCTTTTCTTCAAGCTGTTAATTATACCTCGGTGATGGTAACCAAGCCATTTAGATGTTTGTATTCCTGATTTAATTCTTGTTGATGATCAACCAGGACGTGTGGACAATGTCTATGGAGACCGCAACCTCATCTGCACCCTCCTCCCGGTGTCACAGATGGCAGATGAAGAGGCTGTGGCCACTGCATAAGCCAGTAAATCTGATTCCTCTGCATGTATTATTTTTTATCCAAGTCTTCATTTCCTCGTGGGAAACTGGGGAAAGTGGCCTCTCTCCACTGTGCTATCATGTACATAGATTTCTGGGAGCATAAGCCCTCTTTCTCCCTCCCATCCATGCAGCTGATATTCTAGTACTGTGTACATTTCCATGCAAATCATTTAACGTTGATTTGTTATCTTTAAGTGTTGCTCGAGATGTACCTTGTAGAGAGAGGAGGTCAAAGATCACATGAATGGATGTGTCGAAAGGCCGGCAGCACTGGTCGTATCTAGAGATGTGAAGATCAGACGGTTGGATCATGAAATCATCGATATGATTGATCTGATCCCATTCCCTGATCCAATCAAATGGCTGTTTGATCCAGATCGGCCATTCCTAGTTAGATATCACAACATGTGCTTATTAATCAGCACATGTGACATTAGATAGGTCTCATTAATGTTTGGGTGTGTGCATTATAAGCAGAAGGATGGTCATGTGACAGAAATATGGAGTGAAATACATGGTCAGTCAAAAGCCCTAATGGCCACCCCCACCTGCCATTGATTTTGTCACCTCTGGCCACTCAGTGAGATCAGATGAAGAGACAAATAGATGATGAGTGAGAGGGAGAAGAAATACATGATGGTGACAATGCATTTCACCAGAGTATTAAAGTAATTACAAGATATTTAGTTCAGAGGGAAATTGGTTACCTGATCGGGTCAACGCATTGCAATTCTACTGTGTCATCATTGAAACCGAATCAAGCCTCCTGTTGAGCTGAGAGTCGCTGTTCATCCTAGCCCCAAAAATTTACTATTTGTAATGTAGAAAACTAAGACCAGATGGAGATAATCAAGGCGTATAGCTTCCCAGGTCGATCCACAAGGGTTTTAGGACGAGAAAATGTCGATTTTAGTGGCAGGAGAAAGGGATGTCTAAGATTTATTAGAAAGTTTAATTAAAGAAGCAGTTAGCAGGTGTAAGAAATAGAGTGATATTAAAAATTTAATGATAAGCAAAAAGTTGGGGAGGAAAATGCGAAAGAAATGGATAGTATGGATTGCCTGGATGAAATCAAAAAAGATACAACGTGAGAGAAGGCAAAAGGATGAGATCTAAAACAAGAGAAGGGAAAATAGAGTGGAAGAGGGGGTGTGATGCAGAGGACGACATTGGAGATTCAGGCGGAAGAAGAAAGAGCGTGAAAGCGAGAGAGAAATATGAGAGAGAGGAAAACAGAGAGTACATGAGCGATCTGAAGGGAGAGAGGAAGAGAAATTGAAACAGAGAGAAAAGAGAGAGAGAGGAGAGAAAAATTGAGGGTGAGTTTGAGAGAGAGAGAGCCACAGGGAATTCGCGCGCGAGGAAGAGAATGGGATCGGAAGAGGGAAATCAAGGGATGAGAGAGAGATTCTTTGGGGAAGGAGTCAACGAAGTGGAAGGCGAAGAGAGTGCAAGAGAAGAGGAGACTATAGAGACTACGCGAGAGAGAAGCTGAGAGAGATTATAGAAAAAAAGAGGTAGCAAGAGATGGAGCAAGGAAGAGGTTGAGGTGCGAGGAAGTGATTTGAAGAAGAGAATAGAAATCAAGAGAGAGGAAGAAAGAGACAATAGAGGGATCAAATGAGATGGAGAGAGAGAGTTCCACTGAGATTGATAGGGGTGCACGAAAGCTAGAGATTGAGAGGGAAAGAGGGATTTAGAGAGAGAAATTTTACAGAGATGCAGGGGATAGCAAGAAAATGGGGTAGAGATAGGGTGATCGAGAGTGACAGAAGAGAGGAAAACAGAGGGCAAGAGCAGTCAAAAGAGAGATAAAGCTAGAGATTGAGGGAAAATTAAGAGCACTCGGGAGAGATAGCGTGAGACTGAGAGAGATGGCAAGATGGACATGAAAGAGTGAAAGAGAAGGAGAAAGACAGATAGTGAGATCGGGGAGAGAGGAGATTCTGAAAAGAATTTACTCGATGGAAAGGGAAATATCGAATGGTTGAAAAGGTAAGAGAGAAAATGGAAGATCGTGAGAGGAAGGGAGAGAGCGAGAGCAGGATTGGGGAAAGTATAACCTGTGAGTGGGTGGGAGTTGAGAGCTGAATAGAGTTAGAGAGAGAGAGGTAGAAAGAAGAATAGAGAGAGATGATGAGAGGATTTACCGTGAAGCTGGAGAAGAGAGGAAGAAACCTAGCAAAGAGGAGGACAAGGAATTTCGAGAGAGAAGCAAGGATGTCAACAGAAATAAAGAGGAAGAAAGAGAGATTGCGAGAAGGAGGGAAGCTAAAGACGAGGAAGAGGAAACTCCCTAGAAAGAGCTCTTTCCATTTTGAACCCCTTTGAGGAGAGAGCTGAGAGAAATTTCTAGGTTCTCCCCCTCATGGCTTCTTTAATTGGGATAAAAAAGGCTTGACTTGGACAACCCATTAAGTCCTTTAATTACTTTTACTTTAGAAGATCTTGCTTCCCTTTCTCTTGCTTGAAGTTCCTGAAATAAAGAAGTTTTTTTGATGCACTGATATTTTACAAATATCAAGTTATGAGATGGAAGATAAGATGGTGTCTTCAAGAGTTTAATGGAGTAATTGTAATAACCACTTTCAACACCTTGAGTAGAAGCAAAAGAATTTGCATTGTAATGCCCAAGTCATGTTGAAAGAATTTTAACCATACCATCTCACAAGCAATAACCATGATAACTTGATACTCAACTTATGCAATATTAACAAGTGTGAATGGTAAAGCCCAATTGTATTGAATAAGTAAAGACAAGATTACAAGCCTCTATTTATAGAGGATAAAGAGAGAAAGATAGAAATATAATCCATGTGAGACTAATATCCTAAGAGCAAGATAAAATATGAGCACTTCCTAAGAGGTCACACATCCTAGTATTGCTCTCACTTAAGCACATTTAACTTTGGAGTTCTTATAAGAGCTAGTGCAATACACCCTTTAATGGGTTATATCTAACACTCCCCCTTAAGCTAGACTATATAAATCAAACATATCCAGCTTAGATCTTAGCCAATCATATGACACACCGATAATGCTCTTCGTGAAGATGTCGGCGAGGTGGTCCGACGATGATACATGTGGTGTACAAATAACTCTCATCAACACCTTGTTACAGATAAAGTGACAGTCGATCTCAATATGTTTGGTCATCTCGTGAAAGGCAAGATTTCTAACAATAAAGATAGCTACCTAGTTATCACAATCCATAGGCATAGGCATTAGGTTCGTGATGTATAAGTCTTGTAGAAAAGACTATAGTCATATCATCTTACAAGCAGTAGCAGTCATAGCTCGATACTCAGCTTTTGTACTTAATCAAGAGACTACCTTTTTTTCTAAGTATGCCAAGTGACAAGATTACCCCCTACATATGTGTAATACCCTGTAGTAGACTTTCATTATCCTTTATGTCCAACATATCTAGTATTAGAATAGGCCTCAACACGAAGATAATCATGGCGTCAATATATGAGCTCTTTTCCTAGGGCACACTTGATATACGCAAGAACTTCTAATTAATTGACTAAAATTTTTGCATGAATTGACAAAGGACACTAACAATATAAGTAATATCATGACAAGTAACTATTAGATAGATTAGCTTCCCTAATAGACGTCGATAGTTGTTGGCATCTTGGTGGCGTACGACCCTCATCGCCACCAAGGCATGACACTACAGCACCAGAGAAGCCGACACCCGCGCACGTCCAGCCCCCTCGACAGGCGAAGACGAAGGATGTCGAGTTTCACTACACCAAGTGAGGACCTCATCTCACCACGACACATGTCACAGGGCTCGCGCGCGCGTGGAGTTATCTTTCCAGTCTTTTATTTCATTATGAACTTTATTAGCCCGCACGTGTTTAAGCGGGCCCTTGCATATCTTCCCCTTCTCTCCCTTTTAGGCTTTCGGGTGGGTTCTTCCCTTTTTCGGGATCCCATTCGTTAAGCCCTTCTCTTTGTGGACCTTTTATTTTCTATGATTATGTTAGGTGTGGGTTGTGGGCCTCAAGTGGGCCCTTTCCTCTCTCAGCCCACCATGGGCTCTATAAGAGGGGAAGGGACCCCCCCCCCCCCACAAACCCTAGCCGTCATTTGAAGAAAAAGGAGTGTTCCTCTCCCAAGTGGCTGCTCGAGGAAGATCAAGGAGGGAGACCAACCGCCGCCACCACCGCCGCCTCTCCCTGCCTTGTTCGCTGGTTACCATCGTTCAGCCCTCTCGCCGCCGCCGCTGCCGCCGCCTCAGGCCGCCGTCGCCGCCGCCGCCAGACCGCTGCACCACTATCTCCTCCATCCCCTCCCCTATTTCCGCCTTTCCGGCCACTCTCCTCCCTGTTCCTCACCCACACCCCTCGTCCGACCAGATCCTTCCCCTTCTCCAAGCAACCCCCCCTCCCCTACACCACGACTCCCGTCGGATCGCCCCCTCCATTCCCTTCAACCATCGCACGCACGCTCTCTCTCTCTCTCTCTGCGACCTTCCCCCCCCCCCCCCCATTTTATCGCCCCGTCGCCCCGCGCGCACCCCCCCCTGTTCCTCCGGATTTTGGAACGAGGACCGTCCGAATTCCACCGCAAAGCCCTCCAGCCGTCGATTCAACTACCCGTCCTCCCCAACTCCTACTCTTCCCGATTTCACTCCACGACGACCCAAATCACTCGACGACGCATTCCTACCCCCCCCCCCCTAACGACACCTCGTCGCCAATTTTCCTAAGAATTTGGCCAAGCGGAACGTGATCCCCAACCCGGGCGTTCCTCCGCCGGAATTCCCAGATTCGTCGCCCTCATCGGGTACCGGCCCGCCCGGCGGTTCCACTGATTCCTCCATCCCGCCTGCCCGCCCCGATCCAATTCCCCGCACGTCCCTACCCCTCCCACGAATCCCGATCAGTCCATCCCCTACTTCCCGCCTCCCCGGATTTCCCGTCTCTCCACCAGACCCAACGTCGTAAACCTTGTCCGCATTCATCAATTCTCCCGACATCTCCCTGACGAAACTCTTCTGGCGCTTGCTGCGAAATCTCGGCCGCCTTTGCCGATTCCTTCCTGCTGCCTACTTCCGCGATCATACTTCTGCGCTTCCGCCGACGGCTCTACCCCTCCCGGCTGTCCCACGTCACCTTCCCGCTCGCGCCCTTACCCGCCGGACGTGACACTCCTCTCGGATTGTTGACGGAGAGAGATTATTCCTCCATCGCCTAGGGGAGCGTGACGTCACCTACCTGAGGTGACACCTCCTATGGCCTGCGAGACAATCCCAGCTGCAGCTGTCCACGTTGTACTTGCCACATCGACCACGAGTGCTTACTATCTCCACGGCGCCCGCCGACCACCGTCAGTACCTCGTGACTTTCGCTCGACCGCATCTGCCGTCCGCTCGCATCACGCACGAACGGCCTTCCCCGCCACGACCGACCGGGCTCGCGCCCCGCAGGTTAGGTACACATCCTCCCCCTTTTACTTCGAAGTTTATATCTTCTTCAGTGTTTCCCGCACTTGTCTCCACCGCCATCGGAACTTAGACTAGGAAGAGTGCTTAGTCGACTTGATAGGGTTCTTACCGTGGTCCAACCCATCGGGTTGACGGTCGAGCTCCCTTCGACGACTCACGGCCCCCTCGTCCTCGAGGACGTGGATCGAAAGGACTCCCGGGCGAACTCTACTCGGCGCACCCCAGGGTCTACGGAGACGACGCCCTAGGCGGCACTCTGCTTGATTGCATCATTAGTTTACTTCATCATATTAGAGTTCCCCTAGTCCACCCCTAGGATCACGGTGTGAGACCGGTCTTGCACCCGGTTCTACATCATCTTGGTATCAGAGCCCAGGCTGTGGTCGCTCGACTGCGCTCGCCGCCTCTGCTCCATTTCATCTTCCGCATCATTAGTATCATTCATCCATTTAGACATTTAGATTTTATCCTGCATTCATCATTCATCACACTAGGGACAGCACCTCTTCCTCGTAGCCAGGTACATCGCCATGGTGGTCTCGACACGCTCCGCCAGAGCTATTGTTCGCGAGGGGTCTACGTCCCCACCTCGGGACCTTAGGGGTCCCCCGGGCATTCCGATGCCCGACGGCAGAGTGGAAGGTGCTCGCCCTCCTCCTCCGCCCCCGGTTCGCATAGGATTAGGCGGTCCGACATCTCCGAGGCCGGACCCACCTAGCCCTCACTCATCCAATGGACGATCTACACGTGCTCACTCCCCCTTCGCTCGACCACGACGACAACGTCCCGGAAAGGCCCCAGAGATGACTACCGACGATCGGCCTTCCACCAGCCAGCATCGACGCGGAGGACGTGACCGTCCTCGATCGCCTTCCGCAGGCGAACCTTACCTCTCCTCGGCAGATCTTCACCGTACGGTGAGTGCCGTACTAGAGCAGATGGGAGTTCCGCTCCTGCCCACTTCGGGCCGCACGGCCCCCCAGCGACACCAGCTTGGGCTCGAGCGCCCATCTGGCGATGTCCGAGTGCTCGACGAGTTGGATCGACGA
Organism: Lemna minuta; assembly: GCA_024174645.1. Lineage (NCBI taxonomy): Eukaryota > Viridiplantae > Streptophyta > Magnoliopsida > Alismatales > Araceae > Lemna > Lemna minuta. Next base: position 5,706,728 of record CM044116.1, on the reverse strand, counting down.
CCCAGCCCACAGAGGGGCCCCTACGAGCGGACCCCGTATCCAGACAGGCGATATGATGATCGACCGACTCAGGGTGGTCACTCGAGGGACTACCGCCCGGACGAGTCAGGCTTGAGAGGTGCCAGCCCCTACGATGATCGCTGCAATTATCGAGGTGATCGCGCACCAGTAGTCCCCACATACGGAGCTCAGGATCATGGGTATCCCGATCGCCGAGCCGATCCACCCCGTCCCCGTGATTATTATCACGATGGCGAGTACACCACCGGCGCTCGAGGAGACCTACGTCACCACGGAGACTACGACCCCCGACCGGAGTATTCCCGCTATGATCGTGATATTCCCCAGTGCGCGCCACCGCCCCCGGACTACGCCGACCCCTACGATCGGGAGTACAACCACCGGCGTTACCCCAGCCCGCCTCGTCGTCAGAACGACGATCGAGACTTCCACGACCGACGTGATGATCCCGATCGTCGTCGTGAGGACCATCGCGCTCGTATGCAGAAGAGCGTGAGGGTTGAAGTCCCTATCTTTGACGGTTCTCGAGAACCCAAAGACTTCATTGATTGGGAGTCCAGCATGAACTCCTACTTCCGCTGGCACCGTGTGGATACCGACCTCTGCGTCGAGTACGCAGAGATGAGACTTGGCGTACAGGCCAAGATCTTCTGGGAGAACGAGTACTTAGCCGCCGAGAGGCGAGGGCTCCCGATCACTACTTGGGCCGAGATGGTTCAGAAGCTGCGGAACAAGTATGTTCCACGGCAGTACGAGGCGACACTCTTCCTATCATGGCTTGACCTTCGACAGGGCAAGTCACCTGTTTGGGACTACATACAGACCTTTGAGGAGTGTCGGATGAGGTGTCGGTTTGTGGAGGACCCACGGATCGTCATTGGTCTCTTCACACACGGGCTGACCACCCGTCTTCGGAATGAGGTGCTCAAGAGCTGCCCTTCCGAAGTTGACGAGGCCTACCGCATCGTGGAGCACATGGAGAGACCTGGAGACGACGCCCAGGTGACGATGACCACTCGGACCGCCCAGGCCCCGTTCACCCGCTCCACGACGACTACCTGGTGGCGGGAACAGTCCGCTCCACGACGACGACCCGTTCATCCTAGCCTCGACCTGGTGGCGGGAACAGTCGAACTACCCCGACCACCTCAGTGGGATCTGCCCCACCTCCCCGGGCCGTGACGACCGATTCGTCCCTCCGCACGACCGCCGTCGCCCCTCCGCCCATCACTTGTTTCAAGTGTCATGGCAAGGGACACCGGGCCAGGCAGTGCCCGTCTTCAAACCTACTCATCGGGTTAGAGGACGATGCCCCAGACTATACAGTGGATGACGACGTCTTGGGGGATGACATCTACGTTGCTGACGATGGGCTAGAGGAGGAATGCCTAGATCCAGACGTCATTGGCTACATCAAGATCACCAGTGCAGCTTCCTCCCACTCTCCCACGGCACCCCACGGATCTACGGTAGTCAGCATTGCCGTGCCGAGCCCCAGCAGTGGCACCCCTGTGTCCCGGCCACCCCCGGACACGATCACTGGGGCACGACCCCCATCCGCGAGGACCCGTGCCGCACCCGCAGCGGCACCAGGGGCCTCCTCCCCGACTACAGACCAGGCAGGGATTCCATCACCGATCCCTGATCCGGTAGCTGATTGCGCACTTCGCACATCGATCTTCTACACTTATGTGAAGATCAACGGGCAAGTGTGCAAATTGATCGTCGATAGCGGTAGTTGCGTCAACGCCGTGTCGGACACGATGATTCCCCGGCTCGGATTAGCGATGCACCCGCACCCGACTCCCTACGACGTGTCTTGGATCGACACGACGTCTCTTCCGGTGAGACTCCAGAGTAGGGTACCTCTGCGGATCAGCACTTATGATGACATAGTGCTCTGTGATGTTATCCCGATGAAAATCGGGAGCATCATACTCGGGCGGCCGTGGCTATACGACCACGACGTCCAGCTTGCAGGAAGAGCAAACACTTGCTCTTTCATGCACCGTGGCCGCAGAGTCATATGGGTCCCCTACACCGCCCGACCCACCGCTCGTCGCTGACGAGTCGTTTTTGTGCGTCGTTAAAACACAAATACGATGGTCAAACAAAATTTGTAAAACCGAACTCACAAAGACAAGATAGAATAATCAAGTACTGGGTAAGTATCGGGTCGATCCACAGAGAGCAGGGTTGACTTTAATCGCAGAGTTGACTTGGTCAAACTTAGGTTTAAAAGGAGTTTTAAATAAGAGAAAAAAAGATTTAAGATAGAGAAATGATATAAATAAGGTAAATAAGAAGTTTTAAGATTTAAAATCTCGGATTTGACAGAGAAAAGTCAAAAGTCAAAGTCAAAGCGTTGACTTTGACCAGCAATAGATGTTCTGCAAAATCAGAGAATCAAACAGAGTCAGAAGATTACGAAAACTGTATATTTGGAAACTAGAGAGAAAATGGAATTTATTGATATAAGTTTTGTAATTTTTGGATAAGAAATGGATTTATTATGAATTATTGAAAATCAATGATCAGAAAATCCCCGAAATGAACACCTCAGAGGAAATCTTCAAATTGAATGCCCAAATGAAATCCAAATATTTCAATTTATATGTCAATAGAAATCTAAGAACCAGAGGAATCCAACAAGACCGAAATTATCAAATTCTGATTTGCCAATAAAAAGTAATTGACCCCGAAAGTCAACGTTTGACTTCTGATGAAAGATGAACAGTCCGTGGTCAAACGTTAAATTGAAGGGGCAAATGAACTCAGAATTTGATGAAATTGCTATCCACGGAAAGCTGATGAAAAGAGGAATCCAATGAAACCAAAATCAAGTGATTTGGAATTATAATCAAAGAGATATCCTATTTTCAAAATCAGCAACTTTTCGGACCTAAAATTGGGGAAATTGAAGAACACTATGATCTAATTTGCAAAATTAAAGATCTAAACCTAATAAAAATACAAATTACCTCTTGATAGTCGATCGAACCTCACTACTAACCCGATTGCCGCCAGAATGGGGCCTCAATTCTCGTGGATTGAAGCGAATTTGCTCGGATTCTTCCTCGTGGACGTTCGGAATTCAAGGGGAAAATTCGATGAAATCAAGAGATGAAATCGTGATTATCATGCTTCAATGGCTGCGTCTCTACACTCTTGGAAGCAGAGGATCACGAGAACTTAAGACCTTCCTCGAAACTCGCTTAATTTCTTCACGAGTCGATCAAAAGTTCAAGAAGAAAGAAGGAGTACATGAGTTTTTAAAGAGGGAAATTGGCCCGGAATCGTGGGCTGTAGAGGCGGTCGTGGAGGCGGTTTTCAAGCTTCATGGAGACGGTTTCCTTTGCATGGCTTCATGGCTTCGAATCCGCGTCAATTTTGACCGGATTTCACGGTCGAAAGGCCTCCAACTTCCACGATTTTAGCTCCACGTTTGGACCACGATCGAGCCGCGATCGGGTCACGATCGTGCGTCGATCGTGATCCTGGAGCTCTACCGATCCTCGTCGACTCGAGTGGAGTCGCTTCTGCGGAAGCGTGCGTGTGATTGCGGCTCAATCGCGCCGCGATCACGGCTCGATCGCGCCGCGATCACGGCTCGATCGCGCCGCGATCACGAGTCGATCGCGAGGTTCTTCCACCTCGTCTCTGCACCGTCCGATGGCCTTCCTATCAGATGGACGATCGTGATTCGTTAATCCCGTGCGCCGCGATCGAGCTTCGAGCCCTCCGTTTGATGAAGATCCCGCGCTCCAGAAGCGTCCACCTGGCCATCGCATGTCCCTCCGATCGCGTCACTTAAGGTAAGTAATACCCACGTGTCTGATTAGATGATCGCGTGGACTCCGGTCCACGCGATCAACTGTTGAGGTTGATTCCCGTCTCGATCCGACGCCCGCCGTGAGTCCACGTGGCCTGCAAAAGAAAACCGTGTGGGAACATAGTCCCACACGGGTTAAAAATAATGAAAGCACGCGCATAAATAGGGGAGTTGCTTCCCCTATCAACGATCCAATTCTCCTCTATATCCCGCGACACCTGGCGCCCCAGACTAACGCCCACGTGGCCTCCCCTGCCACTTGGCGCGCTCCTGCGCGCGGCCACATGCGCCCGCCACGTGGCCTCGGCGCCACGTCGTAACGGCGCGGTGGACCCGCGCGCCACGTGGGCTCGCTCGCCACGTCAGCCCCGCCGGGCCCGCCGCCACGTCAGCTCCGAGGTAAGCTTACCCCTTTTTTTCGCGATTTTAAATAAAAAAACTTTAAAAATTCAATTAAAAAAATCAAATAAAAAAATAGGAAAAAAATCAGATAAAAACTTCAGAAATTCATAATTTAAAAATATACAACTCCTTTTTTTAATTGAAATTTTCTCCATTGGATCATAAATTCTTTTCTTTTTTTAATATCATGTCATTTAAAAATATGTTTTCAAGAAAGAAATAAGGATGAATTAAAAATTTCATTAAATAAGTTCTAATCAAACATTGTAAATCATAAATTCATCCTAAAAATCATCCTTCCAAACATTTACTAAAGTCAAAACTCATTTAATCACTGAGATTAACTTCTCTTAATCTAAATAAAAGATTAATCATATCTTAAGTATGAAATTATCTCTAATTTATGCATAAATATCAACTTTAGTGAAATGACATGCCAATGGAGAAAATTCCTAAAAAGTATGATAACATGCATCATATTCACATAAAATAAGCATGAATATGAGTTAATTAGGGTAAGAATTCACGTTATAAATGCATGTTATCACACCCCCCAACTTAAATTATTGCTAGTCCCTTGGCAATGGAAAGAGAAAAAGAGTGAAATGGGACTAACAAATTTAGAAAGCCATGGGTTGAGCATTGATAGAATCTGAAATGAATGTTCTACCTTAAATGATGCCAAGAAGAAAGTAATGTACTAGAAACTCAAGATCAAGGCATTCCTCCAGCAAGCACTTTAATCCACCAAATAAACTAAGAATGCTCTTGCTCTACATACTAATAGAATATACATAATTAAAAGAAATTCATCATACCAAACCAATCGTCGATTCCTCCTTGCACTATGGACATGAATGATAAGGGCACAAGAAGTAGAAACAAGCATCATCCTTATATACATAGTGGCTATAAATAGAATCGGCTAAAACACATGGGAGGTAGCTTACCATTCTAATTCTACTTTTAATTTAATTTCATACTAATTCTACTGTATTCATCCTAATTCTACTTGCTGCAAGCCTTTTTCAAGAAGGAGATTAGAGAATTCAGAATTTGAAATTTTCAAGGCTTTTTATGCAACTTTATTGAAAAACAACATACTTCATTTCATGGTGCTCATCCTACCCATGTGCCGTCCTTAGTAGACATGCAGCTTATTCCCCCGAAGAGGTTTTGGTATCTCTATGGATCAGGGAGCTTCACTATGTCAATAATATTAATGCCAACAAAGGATGATACAAGCTACGACTTGCTATGGAAAGCGGAAGGATGTGCGTGCAAGGAGTCATCAACTCAAAGTTTAGAAAGAAGAATGAGTGGATGAGAAGTATAGAAAGTTTTAAAAAATCATACTATGAGCTTGAGTACACCCTTAGTTTAGATTTTATGGCTCCCCAAAGGAATACCTAGATCCCTAATTCCATCGACTCTACCATCTCCTCAACATACACTTAAGGTTGCTCTTCCCACAATTTTCTAAACAAATGGAGGTATTAATGTACTCTATGCTTTTCTATTTCATATGATTTTGAAAAGATCATGCTGCTGTTCACATGTTTAAAAATCAAATCATGCATAGAATACTAAATGAAGAAATGCAAACATTTTAAAAAAAATTCTAAGTTTTCTAGAAAAACTCCTCCCCATGCTCATTCCTTTTATTGTCCTCAATAAAAACTCAACATGCTCATGGAAAAAAATGATGACAATCAGTATACATAGCATTCACATCAGTAAAAAGAAATACAATCATAAGAGGGAAAAAGAAAAAAACTTAGCGGGAATTTGCATCGGTTGCATTCTTTTTCTTCATTTTTTTGGAGTTGCTTTGAAGCCAAATTTCTTCATTTTATGCTCCTTTCTCCTTTGTACCTAAAAAAAGCTTATAGAAAAAAACAACAGCAAACATCAAAGCAAACAACAAATATAAAATTAAAAAAATAGATACTAACACAAGAACAAAAGTAGAAAAAGAAATGGGAAGATAAAGATAAGGATGGGTTGCCTCCCATCAAGCACTAAGTTTTTCCGTTTTTTTCAGCATGTGCCTCCTCTTGTGCGCTATCAATGTGATCTTGGTTCACATTGAGGGCACGGCTCGACGATGCTTGCCCTAGGTTCCTAGGGTTTGGCTAGAGGTTGGAAAGGTAACTCTATTCGCCTCCCATCCCTCTCGCTCGGTAGAAACATCGGAGAATTGGGCCTTAGCCCCTTCGACTCTATCAGTCGGCCGCTAACCTCAGTCAACTTACTCATCATTTGTGCTAATGCACTCATGATAGGATCAGCTGAGGTTGCGGTAGGTGGCACTCGCGTGTGACGGTAAACTCTCTTGGGGGAAAAACGAGAGGCGAACTGTGTCGGCCTCGGGTTCCCCATAAATTGCGGCGCGGATCCAAAGGGCTGATGAAATGAAATGTGCTGCCCGCTCCGCTGTTGCGCATAAGATGGGTTATTATAATTAGAATAACCCTCATTCGGGTGGTGATACCTACCCGCTTGGCTCAAACCTCGCATATGGCATAGGGTTTGGCCGAAATGGAACTGGACCTTGAATTGCCATCACGGGACAATCCAACTCGACGTGCTCAACATTAGAGCAATGTGAATGCGGAGAGACATCGCTATGTGATACTCGGAGCGAGGCCATCGAACCCGGTCGGATCTTAAGCGAATCCATGATCAAATTCCCTGTGCCACTGGCCGTTTTTCAATTTTATCTAAAAAGCATACCTGTCTCTACCGCCTTCGCATCCAACATACCTCCCTTTGCGGGGGGTGCTCCGCCCACCGAAGGATTTAGCCGCATGATGATGGCTATTCTCCGCCACCAACTCGATCAATTCGAGGGCTTCATCCTCATATTTGCTCATGAATGTGCCTCCACTAGCGGCATCAAGCAAATATCTGTCAGGTGCACCTAAACCATCATAAAAAATCTGAGTAATTTCATGCTTAGGTATACCATGATGTGGGCATTGTCTCAAGAGATCTCTAAGTCTCTCCCATGCCTCATAAAAAACCTCACCCGGCCCTTGTGAGAATTCGCGTATGGCGCGTCTCACGGCACTAGTCTTACCTACCGAGTAGTACTTACGCAAAAATGCGTCTTCCATATCTCTCCATGAAGCAAACTCACGACCCAAGGTGAAAAACCACTCCTTTGCCCTTTCCTTAAGCGTGAAGGGGAAGAAGCGCATCTTGGTCGTCTCGGAGGGGACATTGTGGAATTGATTGAATTCGCATACCTGGCTGAATTCGTCCACATGTCTATATGGATCCTCCGATGGTAGTCCATGAAAGATGGGTAAAAGGCCAAGAATATGTGAGTCAATTTTAAAAATTGGCACCTCGTTGAAGAGGGGCATTGACTCGCGTAGTCTGCCTTTGGACGACCGGTCTAGCGTAATCGCTGAGGCGTCGTCTCACTCCCTCGGTAGGAAGAGGGGCGTCCATAGGTTCTCCTCGCTCTGGTGTGGCGGGGGCTGGCATAGAATCGATAGAGGCCTCTGATGGAGCTATGGAATGTACGGATGTGTCGAAGAGGTCCTCATACAAGGAGTTATTCCTTGTATGCCTCGTGGATCGCAGATTATGGTGTCCTTGTCGTCCTCCTCTGTTCCTATGATTCCTATGCATATCTAAAGCCAAAAAGATCACAAAAAACAGCAAGTATATATATATAAGAAAGTCAGAAAAGAGTGAGATGAAAAAGGATGATGTTCAAATGAGAAATGCTTCACTTAATCCACCAAAAAAAGATAGATCAAGCTACACACTATCAAAAAAAGCACACCAATAAAGATAATAATACTAATAACTTACTGATAACAGAGAATGAATCTCAGATATATCAAAAAAATCGACGTCTCGATTAGGTGAAAAACACAAATTAGACTACCAAAATTGCACCAAAACTATCAAATAATGGGCAAAATTAGGTAATCTTACCTCGCTATACCTTTTCCACCACTGATAAGGTCTGATAAATTCTCTGCATGTCAATAAACAATAGAAGACAGAAACCTAAATATAACCAAGAAATCAAAGCAATCAAATCAAAAACGCATGCTCCCCAAGCAACGGCGCCATTTTTGACGAGTCGTTTTTTTGTGCGTCGTTAAAACACAAATACGATGGTCAAACAAAAATTTGTAAAAACCGAACTCACAAAGACAAGATAGAATAATCAAGTACTGGGTAAGTATCGGGTCGATCCACAGAGAGCAGGGTTGACTTTAATCGCAGAGTTGACTTGGTCAAACTTAGGTTTAAAAAGGAGTTTTAAATAAGAGAAAAATAAGATTTAAGATAGGGAAATGATATAAATAAGGTAAATAAGAAGTTTTAAGATTTGAAAATCTCGGATTTGACAGAGAAAAAGTCAAAAGTCAAAGTCAAAGCGTTGACTTTGACCAGCAATAGATGTTCTGCAAAAATCAGAGAATCAAACAGAGTCAGAAGATTACGAAAAACTATATATTTGGAAACTAGAGAGAAAAATGGAATTTATTGATATAAGTTTTGTAATTTTTTTGGATAAGAAATGGATTTATTATGAATTATTGAAAAATCAATGATCAGAAAAATCCCCGAAATGAACACCTCAGAGGAAATCTTCAAATTGAATGCCCAAATGAAATCCAAATCTTTCAATTTATATGTCAATAGAAAGCTAAGAACCAGAGGAATCCAAACAAGACCGAAATTATCAAATTCTGATTTGCCAATAAAAAAAGTAATTGACCCCGAAAGTCAACGTTTGACTTCTGATGAAAGATGAACAGTCCGTGGTCAAACGTTAAATTGAAGGGGCAAATGAACTCAGAATTTGATGAAATTGCTATCCACGGAAAGCTGATGAAAAAGAGGAATCCAATGAAACCAAAAATCAAGTGATTTGGAATTATAATCAAAGAGATATCCTATTTTTCAAAAATCAGCGACTTCTCGGACCTAAAATTGGGGAAATTGAAGAACACTATGATCTAATTTGCAAAAATTAAAGATCTAAACCTAATAAAAAAATACAAATTACCTCTTGATAGTCGATCGAACCTCACTACTAACCCGATTGCCGCAAGAATGGGGCCTCAATTCTCGTGGATTGAAGCGAATTTGCTCGGATTCTTCCTCGTGGACGTTCGGAATTCAAGGGGAAAATTCGATGAAATCAAGAGATGAAATCGTGATTATCATGCTTCAATGGCTGCGTCTCTACACTCTTGGAAGCAGAGGATCACGAGAACTTAAGACCTTCCTCGAAACTCGCTTAATTTCTTCACGAGTCGATCAAAAGTTGAAGAAGAAAGAAGGAGTACATGAGTTTAAAGAGGGAAATTGGCCCGGAATCGTGGGCTGTAGAGGCGGTCGTGGAGGCGGTTTTCAAGCTTCATGGAGACGGTTTCCTTTGCATGGCTTCATGGCTTCGAATCCGCGTCAATTTTGACCGGATTTCACGGTCGAAAGGCCTCCAACTTCCACGATTTTAGCTCCACGTTTGGACCACGATCGAGCCGCGATCGGGTCACGATCGTGCGTCGATCGTGATCCTGGAGCTCTACCGATCCTCGTCGACTCGAGTGGAGTCGCTTCCGCGGAAGCGTGCGTGTGATTGCGGCTCGATCGCGCCGCGATCACGGCTCGATCGCGCCGCGATCACGAGTCGATCGCGAGGTTCTTCCACCTCGTCTCTGCACCGTCCGATGGCCTTCCTATCAGATGGACGATCGCGATTCGTTAATCCCGTGCGCCGCGATCGAGCTTTCGAGCCCTCCGTTTGATGAAGATCCCGCGCTCCCGTAAGCGTCCACGTGGCCATCGCCCTGTCCCTCCGATCGCGTCACTTAAGGTAAGTAATACCCACGTGTCCGATTAGATGATCGCGTGACTCCGGTCCCACGCGATCAACTGCTGAGGTTGATTCCCGTCTCGATCCGACGCCCGCCGTGAGTCCACGTGGCCTGCAAAGAAAAACCGTGTGGGAACATAGTCCCACACGGGTTAAAAAAATAATGAAAGCACGCGCATAAATAGGGGAGTTGCTTCCCCTATCAACGATCCAATTCTCCTCTATATCCCGCGACACCCGGGCGCCCCGGACTAACGCCCACGTGGCCTCCCTCGCCACTTGGCGCGCTCTCCCGCGCGGGCCACATGCGCCCCGCCACGTGGCCTCGGCGCCACGTCGTAACGGCGCGGTGGACCCGCGCGCCACGTGGGCTCGCTCGCCACGTCAGCCCCCGCCGGGGCCCGCTGGCCACGTCAGCTCCGAGGTAAGCTTACCCCTTTTTTTCGCGATTTTAAATAAAAAAACTTAAAAAAATTCAATTAAAAAAATCAAATAAAAAAATAGGAAAAAAATCAGATAAAAACTTCAGAAATTCATAATTTAAAAATATACAACTCCTTTTTTTAATTGAAATTTTCTCCATTGGATCATAAATTCTTTTCTTTTTAATATCATGTCATTTAAAATATGTTTTCAAGAAAGAAATAAGGATGAATTAAAATTTCATTAAATAAGTTCTAATCAAACATTGTAAATCATAAATTCATCCTAAAATCATCCTTCCAAACATTTACTAAAGTCAAAACTCATTTAATCACTGAGATTAACTTCTCTTAATCTAAATAAAAGATTAATCATATCTTAAGTATGAAATTATCTCTAATTTATGCATAAATATCAACTTTAGTGAAATGACATGCCAATGGAGAAAATTCCTAAAAAGTATGATAACATGCATCATATTCACATAAAATAAGCATGAATATGAGTTAATTAGGGTAAGAATTCAGGTTATAAATGCATGTTATCACACCCCCCAACTTAAATTATTGCTAGTCCCTTAGCAATGGAAAGAGAAAAAGAGTGAAATGGGACTAACAAATTTAGAAAGCCATGGGTTGAGCATTGATAGAATCTGAAATGAATGTTCTACCTTAAATGATGCCAAGAAGAAAGTAATGTACTAGAAACTCAAGATCAAGGCATTCCTCCAGCAAGCACTTTAATCCACCAAATAAACTAAGAATGCTCTTGCTCTACATACTAATAGAATATACATAATTAAAAGAAATTCATCATACCAAACCAATCGTCGATTCCTCCTTGCACTATGGACATGAATGATAAGGGCACAAGAAGTAGAAACAAGCATCATCCTTATATACATAGTGGCTATAAATAGAATCGGCTAAAAACACATGGGAGGTAGCTTACCATTCTAATTCTACTTTTAATTTAATTTCATACTAATTCTACTGTATTCATCCTAATTCTACTTGCTGCAAGCCTTTTTCAAGAAGGAGATTAGAGAATTCAGAATTTGAAATTTTCAAGGCTTTTTATGCAACTTTATTGAAAAAAACAACATACTTCATTTCATGGTGCTCATCCTACCCATGTGCCAGTCCTTAGTAGACATGCAGCTTATTCCCCCGAAGAGGTTTTGGTATCTCTATGGATCAGGGAGCTTCACTATGTCAATAATATTAATGCCAACAAAGGATGATACAAGCTACGACTTGCTATGGAAAGCGGAAGGATGTGCGTGCAAGGAGTCATCAACTCAAAGTTTAGAAAGAAGAATGAGTGGATGAGAAGTATAGAAAGTTTTAAAAATCATACTATGAGCTTGAGTACACCCTTAGTTTAGATTTTATGGCTCCCCAAAGGAATACCTAGATCCCTAATTCCATCGACTCTACCATCTCCTCAACATACACTTAAGGTTGCTCTTCCCACAATTTTCTAAACAAATGGAGGTATTAATGTACTCTATGCTTTTCTATTTCATATGATTTTGAAAAGATCATGCTGCTGTTCACATGTTTAAAAATCAAATCATGCATAGAATACTAAATGAAGAAATGCAAACATTTTAAAAAAAATTCTAAGTTTTCTAGAAAACTCCTCCCCATGCTCATTCCTTTTATTGTCCTCAATAAAAACTCAACATGCTCATGGAAAAAAATGATGACAATCAGTATACATAGCATTCACATCAGTAAAAAGAAATACAATCATAAGAGGGAAAAAGAAAAAAACTTAGCGGGAATTTGCATCGGTTGCATTCTTTTCTTCATTTTTGGAGTTGCTTTGAAGCCAAATTTCTTCATTTTATGCTCCTTTCTCCTTTGTACCTAAAAAAAGCTTATAGAAAAAAACAACAGCAAACATCAAAGCAAACAACAAATATAAAAATTAAAAAAATAGATACTAACACAAGAACAAAAAGTAGAAAAAGAAATGGGAAGATAAAGATAAGGATGGGTTGCCTCCCATCAAGCACTAAGTTTTCCGTTTTTTTCAGCATGTGCCTCCTCTTGTGCGCTATCAATGTGATCTTGGTTCACATTGAGGGGCACGGCTCGACGATGCTTGCCCTAGGTTCCTAGGGTTGGCTAGAGGTTGGAAAGGTAACTCTATTCGCCTCCCATCCCTCCGCTCGGTAGAAACATCGGAGAGTGGGCCTTAGCCCCTTCGACTCTATCAAGTCGGCCGCTAACCTCAGTCAACTTACTCATCATTTGTGCTAATGCACTCATGATAGGATCAGCTGAGGTTGCGGTAGGTGGCACTTGCGTGTGACGGTAAACTCTCTTGGGGAAAAACGAGAGGCGAACTGTGTCGGCCTCGGGTTCCCCATAAATTGCGGCGCGGATCCAAAGGGCTGATGAAATGAAATGTGCTGCCCGCTCCGCTGCTGCGCATAAGATGGGTTATTATAATTAGAATAACCCTCATTCGGGTGGTGATACCTACCCGCTTGGCTCAAACCTGCATATGGCATAGGGTTTGGCCGAAATGGAAAGCTGGACCTTGAATTGCCATCACGGGACAATCCAACTCGACGTGCTCAACATTAGAGCAATGTGAATGCGGAGAGACATCGCTATGTGATACTGGAGCGAGGCCATCAGAACCCGGTCGGATCTTAAGCGAATCCATGATCAAATTCTGTGCCACGGTCAGTTTTTCAATTTTATCTAAAAGCATACCTGTCTCTACCGCCTTCGCATCCAACATACCTCCCTTTGCGGGGGTGCTCCGCCCACCGAAGGATTTAGCCGCATGATGATGGCTATTCTCCGCCACCAACTCGATCAATTCGAGGGCTTCATCCTCATATTTGCTCATGAATGTGCCTCCACTAGCGGCATCAAGCAAATATCTGTCAGGTGCACCTAAACCATCAAGCAAATATCGGTTCAGGAGTTACTGGCGAAAGGCCTCATTCAGGAGAGCCTTAGCCCTTGCGCGGTACCTGCCCTTCTAGAGCCGAAGAAGGATGGTACCTGGCGCATGTGTTGTGATAGCCGTGCAATCAACAAGATCACAGTCAAGTACCGTTTTCCGATCCCACGCCTGCAAGACTTATTCAACATGATGGCAGGATCCACGGTCTTCTCAAAGATTGATTTGAGAAGCGGATATCACCAGGTTCAAATTCGTCAAGGAGATGAGTGGAAGACCGCCTTTAAGATAAAGGACGGTCTCTACGAGTGGCGAGTTATGCCGTTCGGCCTCTCGAACGCGCCTAGTACATTCCAGCGGCTGATGAATGAGGTCTTGCGCCCATTCATTGGCAAATTCGTCGTCGTCTACTTTGACGACATTCTTATCTACAGCCGCAGGCGAGAGGATCATCGACACCATTTGCGCCAGGTTTGCGATGCGCTTCGACGGGAGAAGCTTTACACCCATCCCAAGAAGTGCTACTTCTTCACGACCGAGGTCTCCTTCCTAGGATTCATCATGTCAGCACAGGGTGTGTCTACCGATCCGGAGAAGGTGCGAGCCATTTCCTCAAGGCCCCGACCTTCCACGATCCACGACGTCCGGAGCTTCATTGGACTGGCGACATTCTATCGCCGATTCGTCTAGAACTTCAGTTATGTGACGGCACCCATCACCGACTACCTCAAGCTGGAGCTGCTTCAGTGGACCGAGGCAGCCGAGCAGGCCTTCGACCGATTGAAGACCTTGATGACCCAGGCACCGGTCCTGCGGTTACCCGACTTCAGCAAGGTGTTTGAAGTCGCCTGCGACACCTTTGGCGTTGGCATCGGGGGTGTCCTGAGCCAGGATGGCCACCCCGTCGAGTTCTTCAGCGAGAACCTGAATGACGTTAGATTCTGGTACTCCACGTACGATAAGGAGTTTTACGCCGTCATTCAGGCATTGAGACACTGGCGCCATTATCTCCTGTCCAAGGAGTTTGTGCTCTTTTCGAACCACGAGGCCCTAAAGTACCTCCACTCGCAGCAGAAGCTGAGCGGCAGACACACACGGTGGGTGGAGTATCTGCAGGACTACACGTTCGTTATCCGCCACAAGAAGGGCAAGGATAATGTGGTTGCGGACGCGTTGAGTCACCGGGCACATCTCCTCACTTTAGTGAGGGTGCAGGTTACCGGGTTTGAGTCCTTAAAGGACTCATATTCGACGTGTCCAGATTTTGGCCCCATAGTCCAGGCCCTCGAGGTTGGCACCAGCCACGAGCATCGCGACTACCTACGGACAGAGGGTTACCTATTCTTCAAGAATAGTTTGTGCGTACCACGCACGTCTCTTTGGGATCAGCTCACTTGGGAGTGCCATTCCGGAGGTCTTGCCGGTCATTTTGGCCGTGACAAGACGATTACGACAGTAAAACATCAGTTCTATTGGCCGAGCCTGAAGCGCGATGTTGGGAACATCGTTGCTCAGTGCAGGGTGTGCGCCTTCACTAAGAAAGTAAGGAAGAATGCTGGCCTCTACACACCGCTACCAGTGCCGACGCGACCATGGGACGACATGAGCATGGATTTTGTGCTCGGACTACCCCGCACGGTCCGCCACCAGGATTCTATCACGGTGGTCGTGGATCGCTTTTCGAAGATGGCCCATTTTGTGCCATGTTCGAAGACCTCTAACGCCACGCGAGTGGCCCAGTTGTACTTCCGGGAGGTAGTCCGCTTACATGGGCTACCTAAGTCCATCGTATCGGATCACGACGTCCGCTTTACGAGCCACTTCTGGCGAACACTGTGGAGCATGCTAGGGACCAAGCTAAAGTTTTTCGACGGCATATCACCCGCAGACGAGACGGCCGAGACGGAGGTCGTCAATCGGAGTCTTGGAAACTTGCTCCGATCCTTGGTGAGGATAACCTCACCACACGGGATCTAGTCATCCCGCGTGCCGAGTTCGCGTATAACGCCTCGGCGAACCGCACCACCGGTATGAGCCCGTTCGAGGTTGCCCATGGCCTAGTACCCCGCAAACCTCTAGACTTAGTGCCGGTAGATCCGCACATTAGAGCCTCACGAGGATGGTGTTGCATTTTTCCCAGACATGTGAGTGAGTTGCATAAATACATTCATGATAGGATCACTCGTCAGTAATGCAGCATACAAGTAGGCTGCCGACTCGCATCGTCGTCACCGGAGTTTCAAAGTGGGTGACCGGGTGATGGTCGGTTGAGACTCGAGAGATACTCTCCGGGCACGGCTACGAAGCTTCATGCTCGTAGCGCGGGCCCGTTCCGGGTCCTTTCCCGCGTGGGCGAGAATGCCTACGTCGTCGACATCCCTCCCTCGTGGGGGATCAGCTCGACCTTTAACGTGGCGGACTTGGCCGCGTATTTAGCTCTACCACCACATCAGCCTTCCGAGCCACGGCCCCTTACGTGAGAGCGAGTTTGTCCGAGCAGTCCACTCCCCCAGTGCTACCACCCGATTGGCATGAGCATGTAGAGGAGATACTGCAGGAGATAATTGACTTCACGGGGGATGGTGCTTCGCGGAGGTTTTTTGTGCGTTGGCAGGAACGTCCGGCAGAGGATGACGCATGAATCACAGAGGACGACTTAGCACGCCTACGATGGGATCTGCTCGAGCCGCTGCCCGACACACCCGCTAACTCGACGGAGTCGAGTACTTCCGACCCCGGGAGGATTGGTGGCGTACGACCCCCGTCGCCACCAAGGCATGACACTACGACACTAGATGAGCCGACACCCGCGCGCGTCCAGCCCCCTCGACAGGCAAAGACGAAGGATGCCGAGTTTCACTACACCAAGTGAGGACCTCATCTCACCACGACACATGTCACAGGGATCGCGCACGCGTGGAGTTATCTTTCCAGTCTTTTATTTCATTATGAACTTTATTAGCCCGCACGTGTTTAAGCGGGCCCTTGCATATCTTCCCCTTCTCTCCCTTTTAGGCTTTCGGGTGGGTTCTTCCCTTTTTCGGGATCCCATTCGTTAAGCCCTTCTCTTTGTGGACCTTTTATTTTCTATGATTATGTTAGGTGTGGGTTGTGGGCCTCAAGTGGGCCCTTTCCTCTCTCGGCCCACCATGGGCTCTATAAGACGGGAAGGGACCCCCCCCCCCCACAAACCCTAGCCGTCATTTGAAGAAAAAGGAGTGTTCCTCTCTCAAGTGGCTGCTCGAGGAAGATCAAGGAGGGAGACCAACCGCCGCCACCACCGCCGCCGCACCACCCCGTGCCGCCGCCACCACCGCCGCCTCTCCTTGCCTTGTTCGCTGGTTACCATCGTTCAGCCCTCTCGCCGCCGCCGCTGCCGCCGCCTCAGGCCGCCGTCGCCGCCGCCGCCAGACCGCTGCACCACTATCTCCTCCATCCCCTCCCCTATTTCCGCCTTTCCGGCCACTCTCCTCCCTGTTCCTCACCCACACCCCTCGTCCGACCAGATCCTTCCCCTTCTCCAAGCAACCCCCCCTCCCCTACACCACGACTCCCGTCGGATCGCCCCCTCCATTCCCTTCAACCATCGCACGCACGCTCTCTCTCTCTCTCTCGCGACCTTCCCCCCCCCCCCATTTTATCGCCCCGTCGCCCCGCGCGCACCCCCCCCTGTTCCTCCGGATTTTTGGAACGAGGACCGTCCCGAATTCCACCGCAAAGCCCTCCAGCCGTCGATTCAACTACCCGTCCTCCCCAACTCCTACTCTTCCCGATTTCACTCCACGACGACCCAAATCACTCGACGACGCATTCCTACCCCCCTAACGACACCTCGTCGCCAATTTTTCCTAAGAATTTGGCCAAGCGGAACGTGATCCCCAACTCCGGGCGTTCCTCCGCCGGAATTCCCAGATTCGTCGCCCTCATCGGGTACCGGCCCGCCCGGCGGTTCCACTGATTCCTCCATCCCGCCTGCCCGCCCCGATCCAATTCCCCGCACGTCCCTACCCCTCCCACGAATCCCGATCAGTCCATCCCCTACTTCCCGCCTCCCCGGATTTCCCGTCTCTCCACCAGACCCAACGTCGTAAACCTTGTCCGCATTCATCAATTCTCCCGACATCTCCCTGACGAAACTCTTCTGGCGCTTGCTGCGAAATCTCGGCCGCCTTTGCCGATTCCTTCCTCGCTCGCCTACTTCCGCGATCATACTTTCTGCGCTTTCGCCGACGCGCTCTACCCTCCCGGGCTGTCCCACGTCACCTTCCCGCTCGCGCCCTTACCCGCCGGACGTGACACTCCTCTCGGATTGTTGACGGAGAGAGATTATTCCTCCATCGCCTAGGGGGAGCGTGGCGTCACCTACCCGAGGTGACACCTCCTATGGCCTGCGAGACAATCCCGAGCTGCAGCCTGTCCACGTTGTACTTGCCACATCGACCACGAGTGCTTACTATCTCCACGGCGCCCGCCGACCACCGTCGCACCTCGTGACTTTTCGCTCGACCGCATCTGCCGTCCGCTCGCATCACGCACGAACGGCCTTCCCGCTCACGACCGACCCAGGGCTCACGCCCCGCGGGTTAGGTACACATCCTCCCCTTTTACTTCGAGTTTATATCTTCTTCGAGTGTTTCCCGCACTTGTCTCCACCGCCATCGGAACTTAGACTAGGAAGAGTGCTTAGTCGACTTGATAGGGTTCTTACCGTGGTCCAACCCATCGGGTTGACGCCGAGCTCCCTTCGACGACTCACGGCCTCGTCCTCAGGACGTGGATCGAAAAGGACTCCCGGGCGAACTCTACTCGGCGCACCCCAGGGTCTACGGAGACGACGCCCTAGGCGGCACTCTGCTTGATTGCATCATTAGTTTACTTCATCATATTAGAGTTCCCCTAGTCCACCCCTAGGATCACGGTGTGAGACCGGTCTTGCACCCGGTTCTACATCACATCTGCCATTATAAGTAAGTTAGTGTCCCAAAACTTGGGTTGTGCCTCCAAGGGTGATGTAGCTAGTTTACACCCAAATAGCCCCATATTTTTTAGAAGATCCAAGGCATACTATCTCTGAGATAATGATAACTTACCTGATTGGTTAGAAAACTTAATCTCAAGAAAATGTCATGGTATTTGCAAGTTGCGCATCACAAAATGCATATGAAGATAAATTATGGTAGAAAAGACACAAGCCTCACCACTACTAGTTAATAGAATATCATCCTTATATATTACAAGCACCACACAACCCATTGATGTTGTCTTGCACATCATTGTCGGATCAGACTTACAAGTGTTAAAGCCATAAGTTGTGAGCGGACCATTGAACTTAAATAACCAAGTTCAAGGACTTTGTTTCCAAACATAGATAGCACGACGGAGAAGGCAAACCTTGGAGCATACCCCGGAGGTTGCTCCATAAAGACTTTCTCTGCTAAATCACCATATAAGAAGGCGTTGGAGACATCTAACTAACTGAAGAAACCAATCTAGATTAACTTCCAGAGATAAAAGGAAGCGTATAGAGTTCATTTGAACAACTTAAGAGAAGGTCTTAGTGTAATCAATCCCATGAGCTTGAGTGAATCCTTTAGCGACTAATGGGGCCTTGTGACAAGCCACACTGCCATCTAGATGATACTTTAAGGTGAAAACCCACTTGCATGTCACAATGTTTCATCAGAGCCATTGATCTCTACGTTTCATCAAAGCTGTTGATCGAATATTAAACGCTCCATCCGACGGTTATGCCCAAATTATCTATATATTGAGATGTTCTTCGACATTGTTATGCATTCTTGGATGTTTTTGAGTAATCAAACTGTTTAAACACCACCATCCTTGAATCTCTTGCTTCCAATAGCTTTTAAACTCATTTCCACATCGACGGAGTGGTTGAAAGTGAGATTTCGTCGATAGAATAGGGAGAATTCGCCTCTTGAACACCGATGATTGTCTTCAAAATCGCGGAATGAAAAGCCTTGAATCTGGCGATTAATTGAATCATTTCGATCACTATCTCGAGTTAGATTATGTGTTTTCCTCCTAATCTTTCATCATGTATCATTAAATTGTAATTTAGGATCATAGATTTAGTTAATTTCATTTTTAATTTTGGATTTCTCTCTCTTCGCATTTGGAAATTTCTATCTAATTTTCTCTTTGATTTCTCCGTGAATCTTGATCCAAATTGAGTGATTTTTATTCTTGTGGATTCATCTGTGAGTTCTCTTTCCAAATCTATCAAAATTCTTAATTTCTCACCTCAATTCATTGTCTGATTTGATTGAATTTCAACATATCTCTCAAAATTCCCTTATTTCTCCGTGGATTCGACCCTTATTGACCACTATACTATTCAAATTGAGATATAATCTTAAAATTGGTGAGTTTGGTATTAATTTTGACACGAATCGGTGTGTATTCATTGATCGCATCGATTCATTCTCTCTGGTACCAAAAAGTACAAGTGATTGGAGGCGACTAGTGGTTGATGGAGAGACAAATATTGCACAAGTAATTGGAAGTGACCAAAGTGATCTTGAAGGGATCGATCACCTTGTTTTCAAGTAAACATGAACTCAAAGATTTCCATTGTGCAGCTAATGTTGACCTTGTGTGCATACATAATCTCTAATGTACTCCATAGCGAGCTTGCAGGTTTGATATGTAAGAGAGGTTAATCAATAATTGGAAGAATGCTCTAATACATCCAAGAGCGAATAGTAGAGTGTAATGGAGTCCAAGTATCATAATACGGAGTACTTGTGGTAGGAGAGGACTCCATCAAATAGTGTAGTAGGCGATGGGCAATGAGAAAATCTTCAAAGCAAAAAGCCCACGATGCACACTTGTGACTGTCAAAGGTGTATGTCGGCCGTGTCAATTGGCTCGTGATAGAATGTTGTGTCGTGGAAAATGCTTCTACCATGGGTGATATTTGTGATAAAGTTGTCAGGATTGGTAGAGGAGCAAGTGGAGCAAGGGGACTTGTCAGTGGAGCAAATAGTGGCAAAACTCATTTGACCGAGAAGATGTCATCAGACCCCAAAAACAAGGCCTAATTGTAGTAGTCTTGAAGAAGACAAAACCAGTGGCAAAAGCAACTTAGAAAGGGTGACTATAGTGGCCCAGAAAGAGTGGCAGTGGTGGTGACAGCAACAACCCAATAAGGGCGACATTGGCAGCCCAATAAGGGTAGCAGTGGTGGCCCAATCAAGGCGATAGTGGCAGCCCACTAAGGGGACCAAAAAAAGGAGGGGAGAGGGATACCTTTGGCCCTCCAGGGTTATTGACGACTGGAAAGCAATAGAGTAGTGACGGCGATGGCAGTATGAAATAGGAATTTAATTTCAGCTTTGAGACCATGTGAATGGTAAAGCCCAATTGTATTGAGTGAGTAAAGAAATTATTACAAACCTCTATTTATAGAGGAGAAAGATAGAAAGATAGAAATATAACCCATGTGGGACTAATATCTCACGAGCAAGATAAAATATGAGCACTTCTCAAGAGGTCGCCCACCTTAGTGCTGCTCTCACACAAGCACACTTAACTGTGGAGTTCTTATAAGATTTAGTGCAATACACCAAGAACTATGTTTTCTTTCTAGGAATGAGACTAGATTACCCCCAATAAATATGGAGTACTTGGTAGTCAATTTGTGGTTTCCTTTGTCCCCTAGCATATCTAACATTAGGGTAGGCCTTAATAATAATGTGATCATGGCGCTTATTGATAAGCCCTTTTGTGAAGGGTTCACTTGATGTTTGCAATGACTTGTAATAAATACTCCTAGTACATCATGTGAAGCTTCCGACATAAATAAAGGACACTAATAACATAGGTAATGTTAGGGAGAGTGATCATCAAATATATTCAATTCCCTAGTAGATGTCTGATGAACTCGATTTGAGGATATTTTAGTCGTTGTTTTGAATCCATTTCATGCAAAAATATTAACAATTCCTCATTTTGTATAATAGTAATGTAACGGTCAAATCTTCTGGGAGCTTAGGTAATGAGATTAGTACTTTTAATGAGTAGAGATACTATTATATAGAAAAAAACAATGGTAGAAGGGATTTTGGAGAAATCTGAAGGGATGAAGAAATGAAATATGGTATGAATGAAATTATAAATAGATATATTTATATTCTATGATAAATAATGATAATAATATTGAGAATGAAATGATGGAATAGAGTAATGTGAATGATAGAATAGAAGATGATAGAAGAATGGTGAAAAATTAGGAAATCAAGTAATTGGGAAATTAGGTAATGATGAGAGATGGTATAAAGAAAAGAGAAAAAATCTAAAATATGAAAAGAGAAATAATAATATTGTCTAATCTAACCTATATGAAGAATATAACTGATATTGTGGCCATTGGTGTGGAGATACCAAGGATAGAAAGGGGGTGCTCTTTAGAAAAGAGTTCAACTAATTGATCTATATGAATCCCTTAATGACATTATACTTAACTATCAATGATTTTGATTAATGTCACATTTGTGCATGTGATCCTTACATGTGAGACACTAGATAATCTTGTGGATGGATGATCATGTTTTGAATATGACTTATGGATCCCTAGCTATAAGATCTCCAAAATGTCACAAAGTGGATAGAATAAGTTATTGAAAGTGATTGTGCAGTCAAGATGGGATCGTTTGCCTTCTGTACTAGAGGAGATAGACTCAAGGAATGAGATGTGGTTAAATATTTGGCTGAAGTGATGGAAATATAGGAGAAGGTATTCTTGATGATTTCATCCATGCATCAATAATAATTTGAGTCACCATTCAGGGTTTCATACTTGATCATACCCTAATTAATTCATGAGTCAAGGTTGAAGGATTATATTAATAAGATAACTGATGATAATAATATTCCATGCACGAGTTTATACATATGTTTTATCTCCTAGAGCATGTGATGTAACTTGGCACCCCATGGGTTAGCAACTTGACAGAGCGTTTTCGTGCGTCGTTTAAAACACAAACGTTGGTCAAAAAAAAATTATAAAACCGAACTCACAAAGAAAAGATATAAAATCAAGTAATGTATAAGTATCGGGTCGCTCCACAAAGAGCAGGGTTGACTTTAATCATAGAGTTGACTTAGTCAAACTTAGGTTTAAAAGGGGTTTCAAATAAGTAAAAATAAGAAGTAATAAGTGGAAATGATATAAATAAGATAAATAAGAAGTCTTAAGAATTAATTCTCGGGTTTGACAGAGAAAAGTCAAAAGTCAAAGTCAAAGTGTTGACTTTGACCAACAATAGGTGTACTGTAAAATCAGAGAATCAAACAGAGTCAGAAGATTATGAAAATTATATCTTTGGAAACTAGAGAGAAAATGAAATTTATTGATATATAATTAGTGATTTTTGGATAATATTTGGATTTACTATAAATTATTGAAAATCAAATATTAGAAAATCCCCGAACTGAACACCTCGGAGGAAATTGTCAAATTGACCAGACAAATAAAATCTAAATCTTGAAATTTATATGTAAATGCAAAGCTAAGAACTAGAGGAATCTAAAAAGACCAAAATTATCAAATTCTAATTTGTAAATTAAAAGTAATTGACCCCGAAAGTTAACATTTGACTTCTACTGAAAGATCAACAATCCTCGGTCAAACATTAAATTGGAGGGCCAAATGAACTCGGAATTCGATGAATTTGCTATCTACGGAAAACTGAGGAAAAGAAGAATCTATTAAAACCAGAATCAAGTGATTTGGAATTATAATCAGAGAGATATCCTAATTTCAAAATCAGCAATTTTTCAGACTCGAATTCGGGGAAAATGAAGAACACTACGAACTAATTTGCAAAATTAAACTTCTAAATCTAATAAAAACTCAAATTACCTCCTGATGATCGATCGAATCTCACTACTAACCTGATTGCCGCAAGAATGGGGCTTCAATTCTCGTGGATTGAAGCGAATTTGCTCGGATTTTTCTTCGTGGACGTTCGGAATTCAAGGGGAAAATTCGATGAAATCAAGGAGAAATTCGTGATCAATCCCGCTCCAATTGCTTCGCAATCGAGTCTAAACGCAGGGGGATCACGATGAACTAGAGATCTTCCTCGAAATTCGCTTAATTCATTCACGAATTGATCAAAAGTTGAAGAGCAAAGGGAGAATACATAGCTTTTTAAAGGGAAAATTAGCCCAAAATCGTGGGCAATTGAATCGGTCGTGGGAGCGGTTTGATGGCATCGAGGGGGCGATTCCTTTGGCATAGATCGTGGCTTCAATTCCGCGACAATTCAGCTCCGATTTGGTGGTGAGTTAGCTTCAATTTCACTTCAAAAAGAACCACAATCGCGCCACGATCGGGCCACAATCGCACGTCGATCGTGGTATTGATGCACCAACAACCACCGTCCGATGATCGATGAGGTGATTCCACGACAAAAGCTGCACAATCGCGCCGCGATTACTGTTCGATCAGACCGCGATCGTGGAGTTCTTCCGCGAATCGTCTGGGCCGTCCGATGGAGCTTCAAGTAAGTGGACGATCGCGATCTTCCGATCTAGTGTGCCCAATCGTGAGGAGGGTCCACCGCTTGATGGCGATCCACCGTCCTATGAAGATCATGCGGCTACTCACACCCGCACGTTTGATGAGAATCGGACGCCCCATTTGCGTCCACGTGTCGGCATGTGGATCTTTGTGGATGATGCTGAATCTTGATCGTTGATGAAGCCACGTGTCCGAAGGTGAGCCCTCGATCGCCGTCACTTAAACTGCTTTTCGCGCACGTGTTCAATCAGCAATCGGTGGACTTCATGTCCACACGATGGACAAAGATGCGATCTCATCCAGCGTCTCCGAAGCTGCCACGCGTCCTGCAAGGTAAGTTTCCGTGGGGACATAGTCCCACACGGAACAAATGATAGATAACATCGAGTATAAAATAGGGGGCGGCGTAACGCTTTCGCGTTACCGCCCCCACTATCTTACTAGGGCCCACTATCCCGTGGGCCCTTCACCTGCCAACCCTACCTGCCACGTGGCGCCCCACACGAGCGCCCACGTGGACTCGCATGGACGCGTGGCCCCCTGCCACGTGGCTGCGCCTTGTGCCCCTCCTGTGCCCCGCGTGGGCCACCCACGGCTCTGCCACGTGGCCTCAGCGCTGCGTCGCACCCGTGCGATGGTCCCGCGTGCCACGTGTCAGCTCGCCGGAGCTCCCGCTCACCACATCAGCCCCTGCAAGTAAGTAAACTCCCTTTTTCGTGATTTTTAATAAAGAAAATACTTAAAAAATTATTTAAAAACCAAATAAAAATCGGAAAAAGGACATAACCTACAAAAATTCATAACTTAAAATATACAACTCCTTTTTAATCCAAATTTTCTCCACTGGATCACTAATTTCCTTCTTTTTATCATCATGTCATTTAAAATATATTTTCAAAGAAGAAATCAAATTGAATTAGAATTTAGTTAACTCATTTCTTTATAAATCTTCTTAATCATAATTTCATCTTGAAATTATCCTTCAAAACATGCACTAAATTCAAAAAGCATTCAAAAAAAGAGATTAATTTCTATTAATTTAAACTTAACAAAAGATTAATCATCTATTAAGTATGAAATTATCCCTAATTTATGCATAAATATCAACTTTAGTGAAATGACATACCAATGGAGAAAATTCCTAAAAAGTATGATAACATGCATCATATTCACATAAAATAAGTATGAATATGAGTTAATTAGGATAAGAATTTAAGTAATAAATGCATGTTATCACAACTCAACTTGTCAATTGGGTTAAATTAATCCTTGATTACTTAATCTATATGTTGAGATAGTTAATTAAAACTGTTAACTAATAAGTGTTATTGGGTCTATGGAGTTTTTAACTATAGAGATATATAGACCTAAAAGGTCATACATATAAGATCTATATACATTGGTAGATGTAGACATAATTCTGTTGGTTTTCATAAAAATCTCACATACGCAACATCTATAAATAAGGAGATATTGACAATAAATATGAGTGCCCATGAGGACGTAATAGGAAACTCTTCCCTTTCTCTCTTGGTGCAAAGTGTTGAAGAAGAGATCTAATCATCTCATGATCTTATGGATACCACTAGAGACTATACACTTGAATAGCTTCAAGAACTCTTTTAGTGAAACTTGTAAGTATTTTGATTTAAATAGGTCATAAGATCATTAGTTCTTGTGCCTCATCTCTTTGAATGTTTAATTCAATGCCTTTTGTTGCATTTAATTTTTTTCAAAGTTTGAAGAGTTTTTTAAGCCTCAAATCCCAACACAAAGTCCTAAATGAAAGCGTTAATTAAGAAATTTTGGAGAAAAATATTTAATCAATAAAATTTAGAATTTCTTCTCAAGCTAAATTTGGTTATTTTGACTATTTTCCATAAGATTATAAAGTCTTGTAGTTTTGCATTAAGAACTTATAATAGAAATCCTCACTTCCATTTCTCCCTCAATTCAAGCCATATATACCTTGGATTTCAATATTAGATTCATGTCTATTTCATTTATTATAAAATATATTTTCGCATATTGATAGACTCATTTATCATCCAATTCAACTAAATTTCAAATCTTATAGTCAACCCTTATTCTCTATAGATTCAAAACTTTTCTCTTGATGATGTTTAATTAATCATTAATTGGATCAAGTTAAAACTTCATAATTAATCATGTTAGCGCACTCGTTTTGATATAAACACTCTCTTGAATTGACAGAGACATATTTGCATTATTAACTTTATTTTTGAATCATTAACTTTATGTCATATGTTACTAATTTGAAATATTATCCTTTTATCTTTATCGATATTATCTTGCACCCATAATTATCTTGGATTAATCTATTAATATTTCCAATGAGGCTGGTGATGGTGTTTGGTTTGCAAGAAATGCAGCAAGAATCTCATCATGCATATCTTAATCTTGTAGCTAATCATAAACATAAATATAATCCCTGAAGCCTGTTAGTATGCCTAGGCTTAGCTTAGAGTTCATACTCTAATATCTCGACATACATTGTTATTCATCCTTGCGCTTAGTCCCGGTTTATATATTATTAAGAAGATTCCTATTGTCAGGGGTATTATTGGAACTACTACCTACAGTCAAGGTACTTAAGCAGGGTTAGGGTTTCTTTTTGAACTAACGTTTTCGTGAGATAGCAGTTTTTTTTCTGGAAATCGTGAGCAAAAGCAAACGGTTGGAGAAAAGAAAACGTGTTCTTCCTTTCTCTGGAGACCAAGATCAAGACGTCAACGACAAACTCTTCCTGATTTCTTGTTTCACGGTGGCAGACAAGCATAGTCTACAACATTCATTTCCGCATCGATTCGCATAAGCATCTTCGACACTCACCTCATTGCAAGAACCAGCTATTCATCGATCATCTCTTCATTATCAATATCCAATATTATATTTCTATATTCCATCAGTGATTTCCCTCTCTCAAGCCTCTTTACATAATCTCTGATGTTCACATTCAGTAACCCTAATTTCTTCAACTTATATCCTATCAGTGTTTTCCATTACTAAAATCTCTCTGGATAATTTCTATCTTACATTCAGTAACCTATAATCTTATTGTTAGATACTTTATTAGTCATTTTTCGAAATTATAAAACTCTGAACCATCTCTATGATCGGTATCTAATTTTTAACATAGTGATTCTTAATCTCAGCACATTTTTTGTCAGTCCATCTCACATTGTTTTGTTTATTAGTTGAGGTTCTCATTACTTATTCTAACCATTCTAAAGTGCAGAGTAAGCTTCAATTCTGTGGTACTCTAAATCTACATCTGTGAATCCCGATTGTTTTGTACTACCTTATTCTCATCAGCAGTATTGAATTAATTCTCTACCCTTTAAAGTGAATATACTAACAGTGTTTACAGCAAGTTGATTTAAATATATCTTCATAAAATATATATTCCTTGACGACTATTTCGTTTCTTCCCTTCAACATTAAATTGGTACAATTGTGTTTGCTTCACTATCCATTATTTGATACTGTTTGCTTCTTCTACAATTGCAATTAACAGTTCCCAACAGTACATACAGTCAGTTGAAATTTCAATCAAGGTTGTGCTCTTAGTAGTTTACATATATTTATATATGTGTTATATATTGATACTTGCAGTACGAGACAAACACTCAAGGAGAAGTGGTATGATATCTACCTCACTAAACTATTTCATTGAATAGATTAAATACTTTGGATAAAGGCTAGTTTTTTAATTGCAGTGATACATCTAGCTGTTCTTTCTCATTGAATTCATTCTCAATTAGTTAGAAGTTATAGTACATTCTATTTATAACATAGTTATTGTTTCCTCACTGAGCATAGTTTGATTCACCCAGTGGTTAACCTCATTCTATTAAGGTGAAATTAGGTTGAGTCAATCGTAGATAGAGAGTCAACTTAGTTTATCAGAAAGTCAATCTTAGACAGAGTCAACTTAGTTTATCAGAAAGTCAATCTTAGACAGAGTCAACTCATTTTGTTAGAAAGTCAATTTTAGTCAGAGTCAACGGAAGTCAGAAAGTCAACTCTAGGTCAAAAGTCAACTCAAAGTCAACAGAAGTTAGAAAGTCAACTCTAGGTCAAAAGTCAACTCATAGTCAACTCAAGTCATAAAGTCAACTTTAGCACAAAATCATCTTTAATCACAAGGTCTATTCATTTAAGTAGCAGCAGTTACATACACACCATTATTAGATTCACACACACGCGGAGGACGAAAGCGTCTCATCGGTTGAGACGAGGAGTCTAGACTTCAGGAGCGGGAAGACCAAGAGGAGCCAAAAGACGAGATCTCAATTTATTGGTGGTCGGCAGTACTAGCGGAAGAGACACAACAAGGCGTGAAGGGGCGAGCGATCGTGTGGAGATCGGCCTGAGGGAGTCAGGGCGTCCAAGAGCCGAGGAGGTCGAGGCCTAGTGGGTAGTGTCGTAGGGACAGGTAAAAGTGAGTGTTAGGTCTGCCGTAGGGGGAAAACCTAAATCCTTATATTTGAACATTGTCCTTCACCCATTTGAGGGGTGAGAGGATTAGGTTTCATTTGGTGAGGATTGAGGCTCCGAGTCTACAGTACTCGGGACTGGATTAAGGGACATTAGGTCCCCCAACCAGTATAATAATATTTGGTGCATCGAGAAGACAAGAAGTGAGTGATTAACCAATGAATCCTAGTAAACAGATAATTAGAGATTAATAATTTCAAAATAACACATAAACCTAATTCACCCCCCTCTTAGGTTAAACCACCGCCCTATTGGGAATTTCAAATCTCATTTCAAGGACATTATAACCATTTAATAACTTTAGGAAGGTTTTAGAGTCTAGGGGTATTTTGGTCATCTTCTAATATAGGTATTTTGATAATTTGCACTTTGTGTTGCCACCCTAAGGTATGTATCTCAAATACAATAGGTACTCCCCTTTATATCTTCAATTTTTCTTACAATGATCACACAAATGATGATAATGATGATAAAGACAACGATGATGATGATGATGATAGTGATGATTTGGACTGTCAACATGATGATGGTGATAAAAAAAATGATGACTATAATTGTAATGATTAGAATGATAGATATTCTCATGATTTGGATGATGGTAATTATGTTGTTGATGATTAAAGTGATGATTAAGACGATGAAGATGATTTTCATGATTTGGATGATGATAGTGATGATCAAGATAATGGTAGTTATGTTGTTGATGATGATGACGATGATCGTGATCATTGTGGCGATGATGATTATAATTACAAAAATTATGATATCAATGATAAGTAGGATGATGCTTATAGTGATGTTTAGACTATGTGGAAAGATGACACAGGATGATGGGAAGAGTGACTAGAGTTCGACAAGGTTACATGAAGAGGCCCTATATAGGGCCTACCTAGAATATAGAGGATAGAGAAGGAAACGTGCCGGGCTTTACCGCGCTATCGTAGTAGTGATGGTGGTGATAACAACGATGATTAAGATCAACTTAATGATGATGATGAAGCTTAGTCAGCGTGGCCGCCGGTGGTTTTTAGTCAGTGTGGTCACAGAGACCACGCAGTAAATCATCACCTCGATTTACTAGTCAGTCTTTTCAAGGCTGTGGCTGCAGCGACAGCGCCAAGGAGGCTTTAGGCCTTGGCGGCAGATTCTAATTACAAAGTTCGCTATCCAGCAGGGCAAGGAAGCGGTGGAGCTGTCAAGGACGAAGTCGGGAGCAGCGGAAGGCGGTGGCAGCAGCATCCTGCGTCATCGTATAAGGTCACAATGGCCCTAGTGCAGAGATAGTGAGAGAAGTGTTAATTTAGTAAACATTCCGGTCGTTGTGCTATTCATGTTGTTTTCATTCCATACTGATCTCATCTCTCAGATGAACTATCATACTGATAGACTTCATATGGTCTCCACCTCCCTCCCCCCTCCATTCATCTTATACTTTAGTACTCTACATATTTCCCTGCAAGTTTTTGACGCTGACCAGTAAACAGGTAAAAAAAGAAGGCCAAGGATCTCGGCTTTGGGTCTGTTCTGCTCATCTCTGAGACTCCGAAACTTTCGCGCCGCCGGCAGCAAGCTTGTTCACCTGGTCATGACTCATGCGCGCAGGCTGCAAAGATTCTTTTCCGACATGTTTTTGGGCTTGGGCTTTTAATAGCGTGAGAGCGGGATCTACGGTTCCTGGTAAGCCAAGTGGACGCAGTGCCGGCAGACAAAAATTAGTCTTTTTTGGGTTTGTCTGTTCCGCGGACGCGGGTTTTCTCTTTCTAACATGTTTGATTTCCCCGGGGTTTCTTAAAACGCCTTAGAGAGAGAGAGTCATCTGTTCATTCCAGGCCAGGAAAAATAGTCGAGACAGAGAAAGTAGCTAGCTTTGATTATTCGGTCATCACATCTTCGAGACAGAAGAGAGGTGGATGAAAGCTGAGTTGTATTATGGAGGGCGAGAGGATTTGTTCGCAACCAGAGGAGAAAAGTTTTGAGACACGCACCCGAACAAACAGACACGGAATATTTTGCTGTAGTGAGAGGAGAGAAAACCTTCGACACAGACAGACAGACCGAGAGGAGATAGAAGAGAGAGAGGGAGAGGGAGGGAGAGAGGCTAGGCGACAGACAAGATCTAGTCATATAGATGACAGTTGAATTGCTATACTGGGAGAGCGAGAATGAGAAAGAGTGGCGAAGACAGTTATATAATACCACAAGAAGATCTAAACTCCGACCGCCATACACAAAGAAGAGAAAGAATGGGGGGCCGGGGGACTGGGGAAGAGAGAGAGCAGCGAAAACGATATGTCGTAAAACAAGAAGGTCCAACGTCTGAGTTTCAAACCGACACATAGAGAGAGAGGAAGGTGAAGACAGTTATATTGTAACACAAGAAGATGGGTCAGAGTCTTATGATCTATCGAGAGCGCGAAGGGTCATGCGCTTCCGACCCTTACTGCAAATGTCTGCAACAGGGACCGCAACGGCTCCCCATGCAGGAGTCCACGTTTTCCCCAAATCAAGATCCAAAATCTTCATCCGGGCGCATCAACCGTACATTTCGGATCCTCTGGCCGGACCGGACATCTCGACTTTCTGTCATCGTCCAGCGGGCGGCCCTGCTAGCTCGTACTCCTCTTGCCTGATTTTCAACTCTTCATCTAAAGACGCCACAATGAGAATTTCCGCTGCAGTGGATCAGTGGATGTGGTTTATCTTCCGGCCAGTTGGAGGACGTGGCGGCTCGGCTTCCAGTGCTGCGTTTTCTATTTATGTTACTTGTTTTTTTCTTGCTGGAGTTAATTCGTTTTATTTTTACTATAGTATCGGATATATACCATGAAGTTCTTCATACCATGATGTAGCATTGCTGTAACCCTCTCGGCTATCATTATTCTGACGCACAAAAGTTCTTCAGAAATATCTATATTTGCGATTGCGAGGACTAATTTTTAAACTTACATTAATATTAGAATATATATATATATATATATATGTCTGCCAGTGTAAAATGATTAAATGATTAAGAGAAGTTTCGTCAGGGATTAAAATTTTATAAACGGGGCTAAATGAATTTAAATTCTTATTTTGCTCTATAGAAACAGCGGCCATTTTCTATTAGGAAAATACAGTATACGACAGTATACTATCAGATTATTTACTCCTATAATTCATTATCTAAATATCGATTAGTATCAAAACCCTAGTTTTTTTTTCATGCAATCACAGATTATTCCACCATCTGGAGTTTCGTGTAAAAAATATTTCGTGTAAGAAATATTTTTTTACTCTTCCATCCTCTTTTTATGGGAACAGTAGGAGCCGGCATAAGACAAATACAGCCAGAGAGTAAGCCGGGTGGTCGTCCTTTTGAGCTGCCAACCAGATCCGAAGGTTACGGGAAGTGAGAGCGTCTTCTTCTCCTCCCGGAAGATGACGACCATTTCTTCGACGCTGGAACTTTGTCCAGATGAATTATCCATAACCTTGCGGCTACTCAAACCAGAAGCCGTTGTTCTTCAGTATCAATAGCCTTTTGGACTTGGCTTCTTAAACCTAAACAGACTAATTTATCGCCAGAGATTATTCCTAAATTTTCGGTTGTTTCTCGCCAGAAAAAAACAATTTCGCTGAATTTTAGTGAGAGTATCCGTTTTTACCTGATCGGCTGTCCGATCAGAGGGTTATTCGGTTTATCTGTTGGTCTGAACCGTATTGCAGACTTGGATATATTCCATTAAATGAAGTACTAGAGAGGAATAAATGCAGTCCAATGAATGAAGCATTGTCGTCAACGTGGGGGACTAATTATCATCTGGGCAGTTGACCAGTGAACACCCTTCTTGTTCCGGCAGCTACTGTCCAGTTTTTACGCCGATTTTATCGCGCTATATTCCCTCTCTCTATCTCTATCTTGCATTAATGATAAGAATAATCGTGTTGAACGAAGAATTAGAATTGAATTTTGCAATTTATTGCCGGCGGATTGGCTCGAGAGTAACAAAAAGAATTTAGTGTTATCAGTCGAGAATGGAGAGAGTAGACGAACGTGATGGGTCGTCTGGCGCTTGCAGACAGAGTGTCAAGAACAGACCGAAAACGACGTTCTTTGGACTCTTCCAGCAAATGGATCTATCTCTTTCTCTCTCCTCTTTCTCTCTCTTGTATTTCTGATGGCCGACGCGGTGTGGGGGACAGACTCAGTAGTGACTGGCAGCCCCTGAACGTATCCCTTCTCTTGATCATAAAATTTAATGAAATTGTCCGATCAAGTCTCTCTATTCAGAGGCCACCGTTGCGAGAGCGATGTGATCAGAACTACTTGGACCAGCACGAAGGACGCCGAGCCCTCCTCCTCTGAGATTCAAACCTGCAATCCCGCACATTCATGTTAGTCTCTGGATATTTCTATTTCTTTCACCACTCCTCCCCTGCAGAGAAATCTCAGGAAGGTGAAGAAAATATTATCAAGAGAGTATCGGATATTTGGATAATACTTTATTTCTTGCAACGTAGATAAGTATGAAGCGTCTAATCCCCACTTGCTGCTTGTTCGCTCTCTGTCGCCTCGCCTACTGGGGAATTAAATGCGTCTTGTCAATACTGACGCAGAGATAGAGAGAGAAATTTAGGGAGAGAGAGACGTGTGCATTGTCAAGTGGCCAACATACCCTTCCATTCTCTAGGTCTCATACTTTTATTCCTAAACATAGCCTTGGAAATCTGTTCTTGGAGGGACTTCAGCGCCGTACTAGGGGCAGCGGCGTCGGGATCTCACGTGAACACCCCTTGGCTTCAATCAGGGCCGCCCTAAGAAAATAATAATAAAAAAACAGAAGAACCCTCTTGATCTTCCCGTTTTGTCTACAGGAATCCCAGAGAGCTTCTTCTCCTGGTTCTATTTAATTGGTCGTGAAGTCTGCTCTCTCTCTCTCTCTTTCTTCCCCATTCTCTATCTTTATCCCTAAGACTCTATCTCTATCTTTCTCCATGACTCCAAAGTACGAAGGCTCTTCTCGACCACCCTGTACCAGTCAAGTCATCGCATCTCATGACCATCACGATGATCATCTGCAACAAAAGGTAATCCAATTATGCTTCAGGCATACCGATCTTCACTGATGATCATGATTCGTGATTACTCTTCTAGGGCTACGAGCAGTCTCCTTCTAGAGTTTCCACGGGATCGTGCAGTCTCTCTGCATCATCCTCCGTGGTCACTAAAGACGACGAGGCCGGAAATATCTCCGACGAGGGCGCCGCCTTCCGCTGGATGCCTTCCAAGATGAGGATCATGAGGGAGATGGTAGGCTCCAACGGGATCAACGATCACGAAGTAAACGACGTCAACCCAGGGCGTACCGACCGGAACTATTAGGGTTTGCTCTGACTGCAACACCACGAAGACCCCACTTTGGAGGAGCGGCCCCCGAGGCCCAAAGGTTTCTTTCCTACGCTTATCCTTTTCGTAGTTCTGAAAAAAAAAACTTAAAATTATTATATTTTCGGTGCAGTCGCTCTGCAACGCCTGCGGGATACGGCAGAGGAAAGCGAGGAGAGCGATGGCGGCGGCCGGTCTGATCCCGGAATCGGAGAAGACGAAGATGAAGAAAGAGAAGACTATAAAGAATGAGTGCACTGTCCCCTTGAAGAAGAGGTGCAAGTTCATTTGCGATCCTCCGAGGAAGAAGCTCTGCTACGAGGATTTCGCTGTCAGTACTGGGAACAGCTCGGCCTTCCATGGCGTGTTTCCTCAGGACGAGAAGGACGCCGCGGTGCTGCTCATGGGCCTCTCGTACGGTCTCATTCGTAGCTAGGTCCAGGCGCCTCAGATCTCTTCTTTGATCTTTTTCCCCTTCTCCTGCTGCCTCAAACGCTTGCTCGCAGGATGATGAAGAGCTCAGTGACGGTGCGATCTTTGGTTGTTGCCGGATGAATAAAAATTTTCGTTTGATCGTGAAAAATTCAAGCCCTAATATAGAGACCTCCTTCGAGAGAATCAATCCGAAAGAGAGAGAGAGCTAGGAATCGGGATAGGGAACAGCGATCTCGCAGTTTTGAAATAACAAAAAGCTAGCCTGTAGAAATATTTGCTTTACCATGCTGGTAAAGGTAACGTCATCGTTGCAGAGGAGCAGACTGGCCTGCTGATTGAAGTCAGCACGCTCTTGCGCCGCACTGTCGGCGCAGGAACTGCCGCACTGTTTAGATCCAGGAGAGAATTCGTGGTCCGGTTGCCACATCATGCCGCAATTTTTTTGGGTGCGTAAATCTTATGGAAAATAGAAAAAAGAATCTGCCCTTCTGAGGCTCTTCTTGTGGAGCTTAGACTGTCCAGGAACTCGAGGACAAGTCTGGGAAGGATGAGGAAGTCCATGTACGAAAAATGAAAAATCTTCAGGCAAGGCAGGATTCATAGAAGCACAATTCAGGTCTATCCATAGAGAGATTAGATAGTGTATAGCATCAAAGTCTCAAAAGTGAAGTCCAAAAGTTGGAAATAGATGAGAAGATAAGACCACTTTTAGCATCGGTAATGAACTGATGTTCATAGATGACCTTAATTTTTCCTTTACATAAATTTGAATTCCGTATTCCACGCGCTAAAAAACCTTGTAGAAAATGAAATTATAAAAAGAATAGATGAACATGATGTTAGAGAATGGAAAATCTCCTTAATGCAACTGGGAGGAAGTTGACTTGGGATGTTCAAGTGTATTTTCTGTTATGAGTGTTCTCAAGTCCTAATATTCATAATTTACAATGAATAAAAATAAGAAGGAATACATGGGTCTATGGATCTGTCACCCAGCCTCAAAAACTCATAATTTCCCTATATATGAGAAAGTGAGAAACTAAAGGACGTAGCTAATCCTTTAAGTAAAAGAATATACAAATTGCTTTTGATAACTTGGGGAAAATCCCCCCCCCCCTTCTTCGTATTTAATGTACAATTGCTTTTAAGAATTGAGATTTTCAGCTCAAGATCTATAAGGAAATTTTTAGTGATCATTTTGACACTTTCCACAATCAAGTTTATTTTTTTACCCTCTCAACATTTTCTCCCCTCATAGTTATATGATCTTCGAGATGGGCCTTTTCTCTATTGAATCCCACCAAACTATACAGTCGATTACCTTATTAAACTGAAATGTTTGAGTCATGGTCCACACCAAATCCTAAAGATACTTCAATATGTGTACAGCCTTTCTGAGGATAAAACTCTATTAATTTTAAGAGCAATAAGATTCTTTGAATATTTTACTTCATTGATGTAAATTTCTATTTTTTTGGCAACAAAACTTGTTTTGAACCTCACAAGACTAAAAATCATTGATATATCTATTAAAATGTATTCATCATAATGAGATATTCTCTCCCACTATGTTTGTTATCAATTACAGAGGAATACAATGGGAAATATAAAAAGGAGATATTTGATTGTATCTAAAGGAAACCTAAACAATGCATAGACTAGGAATGAGAGATTACATGAGTTCATTAAAAAGGAGAAATAAAATATGAGAGAATGAGAATGGGAGAGAATGGGAGAAGTGGGAAGACATAATTATGCATGTGTCCCAGTGGGCATCTCCATCACAGGCCAGATAGGAAATCTTGACACTCCTTGATGAACTCGATCGCACATGTTTTTCGTCGTTGTTATGTGTCGATTTCATGCAAAAAAATATAGCTCCTTACTTAGTATAGTGTCAGCAAGGCTCAAATCCACAAGGAGCTAAAGTAATGAGGTTATGAGTTCAAAAGAAAGAAGAGGGCGGAGTAAGATGTGTGAGTTAGAATGTAGCACGTGGAGGTGAGTGTGAGAGATAATTTTGAGTTTCTCTGATAATTAAGATATAAAATAGAAAAGAGATGAGATAATTAGATTAATAGAGATGAAAATGGATATGATATGATGGAAAGATGAGAAAAGAGATGGCGGTAGCAATGGATAAATGCACAGTGAGGGTGAGAGTGAGAGATGCACGCAAAGATGATGTCAAAGCTACTGCAATAAAAGAAAATTCAAAATAAAAATAAAATACATGTATATAAGGATATTCGCAAGCCAAAATCTAATCCGAATCTTTGCACAAACCCCGTTGGAGTGTCCGTCTTAGGCTGAGTGATGCGCAATCCGCTCTGATCACGATCTTTGCTTGCTCCCTTCTCCACAACAGGACTAAGCATCAAACAATGCTTGTCATTGGGCCTTGAACTCCTCTCACTTTCCTTCTGGTATCCTGATGCTAAGAGAGAGACAAAAAATGCAAGGAGAGAGAAAATGAAGGCTTTTATAGGTGGGTTCCTAGGGTTTGAGTGTAAAGAGGGGTAAAAGAGTCCAATCATTAAAAACATTTTTTCAGCTCGATTATTTGATCCAAGGGTATGGATAGACAAAGGGTTAAAAGATGAATCTAGCCATAAAATTTTAGCTCAAAACTTCATCTAGATTCTGAGATATCATGATTTTAATTTAAAGAAATCCTAGCCATTGATTGAGATCATGTGGAAGGGCATTTTTGAAAATTTCTAACTTAAAAAATCGGCAGAGTATTTCTTTAAATTTTCACTTCAAAAATCATGGGGGTATTTCTGTAAATTTCTACTTCAAAAATTGGAGGGATATTTTTGTAAATATGCTCAAAATCAGAGAAGTCCCTAAAAAATTCTGAAAATTTCCAAAACTTAGAAATTGAATATCTCACAAAATGCAACTCTTTTTCCATGAAATTTTATCTATTAGATCAAGATTTTAATCCTCTATCTTTTCATCCAAAAATATCTAGAATCATGTGAAAAAATTAAGGTCTTATTTAATAAAAATTAAGTTTGGTATAACCTCCTTAAAAATAAGGAAGTTGACCCAATATTCACTCTAAATCAATTTTGGATCATCCTAAAAACCTTATGATGATCCATCTACCAAATCCAAACCTCATTTACCACATTTCATTAAAATATGGTTGGCTTGGTGTTCAAGTTTAGTGGAGAGTTGTTTCCTCTTTCCTCTTATCGTTATTCATATCCATGTTTTCCTACTTGCATACCTATGTCCCTACATCCACATAACTCATAGAAAATGAGAGAATTCAACCACTTGACTTTGAAAGAGTTAAATGGGATTAGTCTCATAGTATAAGTAATTGAAAGAATGATGCATGATAGGACATATTTATTTTTTTATCAAATTAGCACTAAATATATGCAAGTTGAGTATATGAGTAGAATGAAATGATGAATGCAAAAATATCATAAAAATGATAACATGCATTATATTAGCAAGAATTATGTGTTAAAATCTATTTATAATGATGAAAATGAAGGCATCAATGACATGTTATCACTCCTCATCTAGTTGGCTTTCAGAAGTCAAAAATATTGAGCTTGGTACTCAACGTATCATTTGAGATGTTGTTGAGGTCCTTAATGAGTACATTTTTCAATAAAAAATAAAGATCATATGTAGTGTGGAGATGGAATCTTGAAGCACACTACCATGAATATGGTTGAAGGTGATGTCAATTTGTTTATTTTTTTCATGAAAGAGGGGATTCCTAGTGATGAAGATAGTATCCTAATTATTGAAATACATGTTCATAGGTGTCTAAGTAGTGATGATTTCTATAAAATATTTGATCTAAACCATCTCACAAGTTTTCAGCTCCAGTGTTTGGTATTTGGCTTATGAAGTGGAGTTGTAAACCATCTTTTGCTTCACTGAGGGCAAGGTGACTAGATTGCGACCAATGTATAAGCAATAGCTTGTAGCCACCTTTTGATCTTCTTTGTACCCTAAGTTTCATAGAATCCTAATAAGCCTCAATTAAAATATTAGCATGATGTCTACATATTAGCCCTTTTTAGAGGTTGTTTGATGTTTGCCTGAAACTTTGGTTTGTAGTCTTAGTGTACTTGATGAGATTGTTGCACAACCAATTGTGGACACCAACGTGATATAAAATGTAGGGCAGATCTAATTAAACTAAGTTATCTTTCCTAATAATTTGTGATATCATTTGGATTCATCCAAATTGTATGAGTCATCATCGTAGAACTAGATTCAAGTCTTGAGAAATGAATCCAAGTAGTCTAATTCCCTAAAGTAATTGAATATCCCCTTAAGATCTCATCCACACAAAGCACTACTTGAATTTCCTTTTATGACAAGAAATAGAGCCAGTAGGGTTTTGCTTCAAGGGGAAAATTTAATTTCATGTTACTATGTTGGTATCATGTATGTGATAACATGCAATCTTAACATGATAAAACATGATTATTCATGCAATTTAAGGCATAAAACATTACATTTATGTGCATGTTATCATACTTTGAGTGCATTTCTATCATTTCATGCAAATTTATGTTATAATCTCAAAATACACTAAATTAGGGTTAATTATGATAAATTAAGGATAAATGATTTTATAACCTATCTTTACTTGAGATTATAAGTGATTTGTAATGTTAAATAATAAGAGAAATTATTTTTATAAACATTCATTTAAATTTCTAAACTTAAAATCTTAAGGAAATGAGTGTATTTTTTAAATATAAATTAAAACTCTTGTTATTTAAATATTTTAAATTTTTAGAATGATAGATAATTAAATTTCAGATCAAATGAAAGAAATTTGGATTAATTTGGAGTTGTATTTTAAAAGATATGATTTTTACAATTTTTAGGGATTTTTCTGTATTTTTCCGGATTTTCTATGATTTTATTTTCTATTTAAAACATTAAAAAATAATAATAATAAAAATTAATTAAAAAAGGAGGCGCGGGACCCGCGTGGATGCGACGTGGCACGCTAGGCCACGTGGCAGCGCCACGCGGACCCGCGCAGCGCCTACGTGGCGCTTTTATATATTATATATTTATTTTACATATAGGTAAAAGAGGTCTTTGTCCTTCCCTATATGGGAAGGGTCATACCCTTAGAAACCGTCGGGTTATTTAAACCCGACGGTTTCCCAAATATCTTCCGTGTGGGACTAACCCACACCTTATTTACTTATTTCAGGTGACGTGGCGCGAGGAGGATCGTCGGATCGACGGCGCGCGTCGATCTCACGCGTCGATCGCGTGAGCGCCGGACCACGATCGATCAAATCAACACGTGCTTGATTGGGCGAGTTATAACGGCCCTGATGTTGGCGACGTGGCGCGACGAGGGACGACGGATCAAACGGGCGATCGATCGACGCACGTCGATCGCATGCACTGCGGACCACTGATGAATCAATAACGCACGTGGCGTTTTTAAAGAATTATAACAGCCGAGATGCGTCGGCGCTGATCGCATCTCAGCCGTCGGATCGTGATCCAAGGAGCAAGATCAAAGCGTTTTTATAACGCTAATCCAAGCGGAAGATCGGAGCCGTCGATCCAGATCGGACGGCTAGGACTTAATCGAAACGGTCCACGGTGGACTGTTTCATCGTAACCATCCGATCGTTTCGATCGGACGGTTACGCCCAAATTTAGCTTAAATAGCCTTGTTCTTCGTCGATGTATGCATTCGAGTTGGATTTCAATAAAATTGAACTGTCTAGACACCATTCCACTCGTTTCTCTTGATTCCATCCTCTTCCTCTTTCATTTCCGCATCCACAGAGGGGTTGAAATCAAGATTTGGTGGAGAATCGAAGGAAAAATCGACGCTTGAAGCCGGTCGTGACGCTCTTGACGTTTTCGGTGATTAATCGGCTTAATCACCTCGTTTTGATCGCTAAACAGGTTTAATGGAAGCGGTTTTTCTTAGATTATCTTCCTATTATCTTTAATTTTTGTTTAGATTAGGTTTTAGAATTTAATTTCATTAAATTTAGCTCATATTCACGATTTTAACGTGCGAAAATTTCTCTCCACTTCCATCTTTGATTTCTCTGTGATTACTCATCCAAATCGAGCGATTTTTGATTCCACAGATAGATCTTTGAGTTATCTTTCTAAAACCATCATTTTTCCTAATTTCTCACCTCAATTCATCGTCCAATTTGACCAAATTCCAAAAGATATCTCAAAAATACCTAAATTCCCTGTGGATTCGACCCGTATTTACCATTATACCCCTCAATTCTCTCTTAATTCCCCAAATTGGTAAGTTCGGTAATATTTTTGACACGAGACCGTGTGAAATCGACGACCTCGCGGTCTCGTCCCGTCAGTATGTGAGGTAGATGTTCCCACACATAGAGGTTCATAGGTAAAGAAAAGGTACAAAAGGTAGGATCAAGATGACAAGTAGAACATAATAAAATATAGGGGATTATGTGCAAGAGCTTGTAACTTTATATAAGTAAATCAAGAGATCAAGGTCATTTGGTGTAAAATCAGGGGTGGACTAATAACATGCATATATAACTTAAATTTTTATCTTATTTAACTAATATTCATGTTTATTTTATGTAATTATGATGCATGTTATCCTAGTTTTATGAATTTTCTCGATTGATATGTCATTTTACTAAAGTGCATATTTTTGCATAATTTAGGGTTAATTATGTGCTTTAATAATTTATGACCTTTTATAAGATCAAACAAATCAAAATTAACTACCTTTTAGTGATTTTTACTTTGTCTATGGTGAAGATGAAGAAAAGAAGAAAAAGAAGAAGAAGATGATAGAGGAATCAAAGAAAATGAGTGGATGATAGGGTTTAACTATGAATATTTTTGAATTCATTATTCATTCTTTTTTTAATTTATATTTTATATGGCATGATATTAAAAATGAATAAATTTGTGAGCCAATGGAGAAAATTTGAGTCAAAAAAGAGTTATATTTTTGAAGATATTGATTTCTGAATTTTCTGAATTTTTCTGGAATTTATTTTGATTTTTTAGGAATTTTTACGGATTTTAATTCCTTTAAAAAAAGGGCAAAAAGTGTTTAATGTTCGTGTAGGACCCGCAGAGATGATGTGGCGCACGGCGGACACGTGGCATAGTCACGCGAGGCCATGTGGCACCTACGTGGCGCAAGGAGATCTTCGGGCTGGTAAGTGATGGGCCCACGGGTTAGTGGGCCCAAGTATGTAGATTGGGGCGTACTAGGTCCATACGGGCGAGGCACCCTTACAAATTATAGACGCAATATTTTTCACTTATTTCTTCCTTGTGAGACTATTTTCCCGTCTAATTCTTAATTGCAGGATATGTGGCAGCCACATGTGGCATAGCCATACATGGAGATTGTCGGATGCAATCGCGTCAACTAAGATGCGTTGATCGCGTGGACTCCAGTCCACCCGATCGCCATCAAACGCACGTGCACAAAGGAGGACCGTCGATCACGTAAGTGACATCGGACGCTCGAGATTTAATCGCGCTTTCGGCGATCATGAGGCGACACGTGGACACATCAGCGTCTTCCGATCAAAATCGGACGGGCGATTTTTGTGGGATCATGGGATTGTGGCCCATGATAATCGCGCGATCGTGGCCGTTGATCCGTCTTCACCGACTCAAACGTTTGACGATTTTCCTATAAAACGATATTCTTCCTCCTTTCATAAATAACTCTTGATTGAATCGTGAAAAAAATAAGCAGTTTTTGAGCAAAATTATGAGTTCTTTGTGATCCCCCCCCCCCCATTTAGACTCAATTGCGATCCAATTGGGGGGATTGATCGTGAATCCTCACAAGATTTGATCGTATTCTCCCCTTGATAGCCGAAAGTACGCCGATGAAGAAACCGATCAAATACACTTCAATCGATGTGATTTGGAGCCCAATCTTCACGTCAATCGGGTTAGTAGTATGAATCGATCATTCATCGTGCGATCATTGAAATTTAGATTAGATTTACGTAGTCAATTTCAATTTAGAAATCGATTTGTTCTTCATTTTTGCCCAATTATGGTGCAGATTTTTTCTAATTTTGAAACAAGGATTTCTCCCTGATCTTAAGTCCAAATTATTTGATTTTGGTTTCATTGGATTCCTTATTTCATCAGCTTTCCGTGAATAAGAAAATCGTAAAATTTTATCATCATTTGTCCCATTAATTTGATATTTGACCATTTACCATTCATTTTCAATCCAAAATTGGGCATTGCTTTGTGGGGGCAATTACTTTCAAAATATAAGATAAAATTTGATAATTTTGGTCTCTTTGGAATCTTCTGGTTGACAGATTTATATTCATATGTGAATTGCACAATTTTGATATCATTTGGTTAGTCAATTTGAAGAATTGCACCGAAGTGTTTAATTCGGGATTTTTCTGATATCTGATTTTCAACAATTCATAATAAATCGAATTCTTCTTGAAAAATCACGAATTATATATCAAAAATTTTCATTTTCTCTCTAGTTTCTGAATATATAATTTTCATAATTTAAGCTCTTTTTATTCTCTGATTTTACAGAAAGTCAACAGTTGGTCCAAGTCAACGCTTTGACTTTGACTTTTGACATTTCTTCATCAAATCAGCAAATTCTCAAAATATCTTATTTGGCATATTTATAACATTATCATTAATAAAATATCATTTTCACTTCTTAAAATCTTTTATTAAACCAAAGTTTGACCAAGTCAACTCTTCGATCAACGTCAACCGTGTTCTCTGTGGATCGACCCGATTTTTACACTATACTTGATTTT
This sequence comes from Lemna minuta, assembly GCA_024174645.1. Taxonomy (NCBI): domain Eukaryota; kingdom Viridiplantae; phylum Streptophyta; class Magnoliopsida; order Alismatales; family Araceae; genus Lemna; species Lemna minuta. Next base: position 5,663,597 of record CM044116.1, on the reverse strand, counting down.
ATATATTTTTTATTTTGAGTTCAGAAGTATAAATTTTTTTTTACCGACGTTTGTGTGTTTTTAACGACCGCATAAAACACCTAGTCATGGACCTACTAATGACGAGGAGGAATCAATATGGTGTTTGAGGATAATATAGTTGGTGTCTGACAATGACGAGACCACGAGGTCGTCGAAAACATGCGGACACGCGTCAAAAATATGTTCCAAACCCACCACTTTAGATAAATAATCATGAATTAGATAGTGTAGAGGTGAATAAAGGTTGAATCCATGGAAAATTAAGGTATTTTTTAAGAACTCTTTGAAATTTGATCAAATCAAATAATGAAATGAGGTGATAAATTAGAAATTTTAATATTTTTTAAAATATATAACTCAAAGGCGAATCCACAGAATCAAAAAAATACAAAAATTTGGATCAAGATTCACAGAGAAATCAACGAGCAAAAGTTAGATAGAAAATCAGATCGCGAAGAGAGATAAACAAGAAATTAAAATTGAAATTGACATAATCTACAATTTCAAATTAAAATCTAATGGTATAGGAAGAAATATTAGGACAAAACATGATTTCTAACCCAAGATAGCTCTCAAATTGATCCAATTTCTCGCCGAATCAAAGGCTTTTCATTCCACGAATTCGAAGATGATCGTTGGCGTTCAAGAATTGATTTCTCCGTATTCTCTCAATGAAATCTCTCTTTCAAACACTCCTTAGATGCCGAAATGAGTTTAGAAGCAAAGGGAAGCAAGAGATTCAAGGATTGTGGTGTCTAGACAGTTCGATTACGCGAATAACCCAAGAATGATTTACATCATCGAAGAACATCTCAATTTATTGGGAGAATTAGACGTAACTGTCAGATCGGCATTTAATCTTTGATTAATGGCTCTTATAAAACGTATTTGATTTGAATTGTTACGTTTAAATCACATATGTTCAATTGAAGATGAACCGCTAAGATTTCACCACGTCCCGCGTGAAGGAGAAATGCATGAAACCCACGTCGTTGGATCTTGATCTGACGATCTGGATGTGTCTACTGGTCCACCAAAAGGTTTTAATCTCAGTTGTTATAACTCCTCAAATAAATGGCTAAGATTAAACCATTTTAAAATGATTCGTTGACGACTCCTCGTGCGCTGTACCCCTCATCTTAAGTGAAGATTGATGGCTTTGTTTTAACCCATGAATTGGATGCTCCATATGATGTCACTTTACCTGCACAAATAAAAATAGAGAAATAGTCCCACATGAGGAAAAATCAAATGAATGCACGCGTATATAAGTCATGTGTACATAATGAGATAGTGACAATCCTGAAAAGGGTGTTATCTCATTATTCATACACACACGCACATGTGCACACACGAGCACACACGCGCGCACATGTACACGTGTGTGACACGTGGCATTCTCATACGTCACCACATGGCACCAATATTTGGCCGCAGCTTGTCAACTGCCATGTCAGCACACAATAAGACATAAGACACCTAGGGTTTGTGCTTGAATTCCATTCACTAGTGGATAAAAAAAAGTATTCTCTCTTGCAACCCAATTTGAGCTATCAATTGCTTATCAAATTGTGGTTGATGAACATGAAAATTCATCTTCAAAGCCAACATTCGGAAATTGTGAAAGGTTATCCAATGGATTGGAGCAAAAATCATGAGTGATCTTCATTAAACAGCCCATCCATGGGAACGTGATGCAATCACATGGCGAAGATGATTGTGATGCTTTTTTTAGGCGGGGGTGTTCTTGGTTTTTAACAGGGCATTTGGAAAAAACAAATCTTAGCCCACATGCCCCTTTAACCATCGATCTAATAATTGAGACTTAAAACAGCCCGTTTAAGAATATTTCAAGCCCAAAAACTCTATGAAAAGCATTTTTCCCCTTTTTCTCTTGTGCTTGAAATTTTGAGGCCTTTTCTTAGACAAAAGTACTTTTTTACCTTTTCAATGATATTTTTGCATTCATTTCTGTTTATATGTGAGATTATGCAAAATTATTGTTTGTTGACCTTGAAATGTATGAGAACTTCATCGATTGAACACTAATAACCAACATAGAAGAGTCTTCAATTTTAGCCATTGATCCAAAAAAGTTGAACCATCTTCACATTGCCACCAACTTAGTAGGATTTTTCTCGACGAGTGAAATCATGAGGATTTCATCAATTGACCGCCAAAAAACTTAGTCAAATGAATCCTAGATTACAACCTTTTATCCAGAAACATGGGGTCAGCTCTGCACCATCTCGAAGTTAGTGGAAGTTTTCTCCATTCACTTAAGGAATATTTAGGGTTAAGATAGGAGTAGAAGTATGATCTTAGAGAGTTTTCAATGATTTTTCCAACATTATCTCTCTTACAGTTGGGAAGTTACTTCTTCAATATTTCCTTAAATATTAGTATTGATTGATATCTAGTCTGGTTTTTTTGGATTTCCTTCTTCTCCTTTTTTTCTAAATCATATGTTATCTTTATTTTCTCATCAACTTTCATCTTATTATTAGACTAAATTCAATCAAGTTTTCTTCTCTTTTTTTCATCAACCCGATTCTGTATGGATTCAACCTATAGACCATCTTACTAAGTGTTGAAATTGTATCTATCAATGGTATCTATCAAGTTTTCACTTTGATCTTATGTCTTTTGGGTCTAGAATCTCCTCTATAAGACCTTGGAAATTTATTTCTTATATTGATACTCGATAATAATCATTATTTATATCATAAATCATATTTAATATTTTATAAGATTATGGAAATCATAAATAAAAAAATTGATAGCTTTTTTCATATTTTCTAATTATTTTGAAGTTTTATACATCTCAAGTTTCCTAAGATTTCAAGTTAAGACGTTCTATATGTTATCCATGATCTAAATCATGTTATAAATTTTTAATAAACAGATTGAATTTTCAACCATTCATAAATAATTATTAAGAACTCCTTATAATTTTTATAGATATTTATATCTAATGAAATTTTATGGGGAAAAATATAAGTAAAATACTTGGAAATAATAGCGAGTTAGTTGGGGCATTTACTCTTATGGTTTTGACTGAATTTAATATCTTCATTAACCATTTTAAAAATCACTTTTTTAAAAAAATTCTCACCTTGGTCCATCAAATTAGTTCACAGATTTTTTTTTTCCTTACATAATTTCACTTTCATAGACAAGACAAGATGCCCTTGATTGGCATTACAAGAATGTAATGGAACTTTTAAAGGCATTAAATTATTCATAGCAAGAGAAATATAAATATGTGATTGAGAAATATTCTGAAAAGGGAATATATTTTTAATTTTTTTTAATAAAAATCTTTTCATAAATAGAGTATTTTTCAATTAACCTGGGAATCACATAATTCCAAAATGGGAAATCTAGTGATTCATCTATTCCCTATGTTCATGTACCTATCTCATATGGCCTCATATGTCTTCTTAGCCACTATCCTCAAGTGCCTTTGTGTATGAGGTGTGTTCAGACTTGATATAAATTGTTATTGGACAGAGAGGGAGAACTCTACGTCCTGGACATGCCTCTATTTCAACATTGTCATTTCCTCAATGCCCCATTACTCAGTGTGATTTTCCTTCATCAATATTGTTGCAAGAGAGAGGGGTAAACTCTTAATTCCTTGGCATGCCTCTTACTCAATGATACCATCTCTTTGATCTACCTCAATCTTTTCAAGAAAAGATCTCTCCTCGATATGTATAGCCACCAGAGGGTGGGGAACCATTCGTAAATACTCCCACTAGAATATTCTTATTACCAAAGTGTAGTGACGTTAAACAGCATGAGCAACTACATGAAAGAGATTTCTTCACTTAGAAGAAACCCCATCCAAGAGATGTCAGCATGTAAGAGAACCCATATGCAGTCAACGAACACAGTATAACATTTCTACACTAGATCACGCTTGTGCAAGTTCAATCGAATGTACGAAATTCACATTTAGGAGTATCTCAATGGAAAAGTCAATCAAACGTAAGAGCAGTGCCATATAGCATCACCAAAATCTACTTCAAGAGATCTAGCCACAAATGTGCCTACATCAACTTTAAAAAGCACATCCATCAGTGTGTGAAAATATATTATACCCAGCCCATCGATGCACCAGCATCAACTTAAAATAGCTATGTCTTTGAGTCGCCTTATTAAACTTCATAGGCACATCCATTAGCATGCCGCCACCTACAAAAAATTTTAAGTCACGCACCAGTGACTTTTCCAACTTGCAACATATGTATTGTGTTGCATTTCATGGAGAGCGATCATATCCTTGACTTATCACTCAAGACTGGTCAACCCACTTTTTCTGCTTAGGTGGCACTTCATTTATTGCTACCTTCCCATCAACATCAATCTTTTGTCATTTTCTTGGTTGGATCAAGACTTGGCATTGTAGCCTCCACAACATTCCTTCATCTGCCATCTCCTTGATCACCTAACACCATGAACCATTTGGTGTCTCTTTCATAAGTTTTGATGGCAAAGGGTAAAAATTGAATGCTAAAATTGACATAAAAGTCATACATGAGTTTGGCGTCCCAAGTGGTTTATTTATCCCCATTGGAGCTCTGCACCAATCTTCTATAAACTTATAAGATTTTGGATCCACATTCTACAGGTCGATAAAAAGCTTATATCTCAAAAAGAGATATCTTGAAAGGAACTCATTATTCTTTTGACTCCCTTTTTGATGTAGATTTGAAGCTTCATGTTGACTTTTGCATCACTTGAATGGAGGTTATGATATTGCTTTAATTTTTTGAGTCGATATGTCATAGGGTTTACCATTGATTGCTTGACTTAGCAATGTCATTTGAAAATTTTCCCAATCAAAATATCACATAACCAATTCTTGAAGGACAAGATCTTAAATGATGCTTGAAATATGCTTGAACAAGATTTCTCTCATTGTTCTTAGCTATTTATTGAATGGACTCAGGATATCCTATATATTTCAAATCCTGATCCCCAAACTTCAAGAAATTTGTGACGAAAAATAGTTTCTTGCTAGATAAAGAGTGAGATGCCAAGAGAGTTAAAGAGAATGTGCAAGAGTTACAGTAAATTCAAAACAGTTTTATTTTGTTTCTCCATTTAAGAATTATTGAAACTGAAAAACTAGTTTTGATTTTTAAATATATTTTTATAATTTCTTCAACTTCAGTGACTATGAATTTCATTACGTATTTTTATAGTTTTGACTTTCATGAACAACACCCATGTGTTCTAGAGCAATTTTCAAGAGTAAGCTCTAAAAATTTAAATGAATCAACACATGCATCAATTCATACATATGTGTTGACTTTCAGAAAAAATTACAGATAGAAATATCATTGAAATCGTAAAAAAGAAATTATATCAAGAAATTATAGAAAGAAAACTGTTACTTGCAGATGTGAGTATTTCAAGGAACCTTCGTATCTACAGATTTAGATTGAATGAGAGAACATGTGAGTCATGTCTTTCTAACACATCTAAATGGCGTAATCAACCATCATACATAGTTTCAAATATTTACGTAGAAAACATAAATATTTGGTCATAGAATGATTTTCCTCCTTCAATAATTGGTAATGTAATCAATATTTAATTTGATGAAGTGAGTTAGAGCATAGGGATATTTTGGTAATTTAGCAGTCTAGGTATTTTGGTCTTATGGGGGTTCCGAGCCTTTCCCTAGCCCTCCTACCTTTCACAATGTCGCCGCTCCAATGGCAGACTCGTCTCTCCATCTGTCCTTTTGCTTCTTTGCAGTTTTCACAATGGGTTAATCGGACGTTTGACCTTTTGCTTGCCCTTTACCGCAATGGCCAAAACATACCGGAATTCTTACAACAATTACTCCATAATCTCCAAAAACATATGCACTAAAAAATTTCATGTCACATTTATATTAAAATGAAGCATACTGTAATTATCATTTTTTCCAAGAGTTCTTAGTCTCTCCTCTCCCTCAGGTGTTGACCAGGGCGCAGTGCCTCCTGATCTCTCCCTTCTTCCCTGTGAGGACTCCTATTCTTCCCATCTTGATCATGGCGACGCCAAACTCGTGGAAAAACTCGGGGGTGCTCCTTATGAAACGTTGGACCTGGTTTTCTGTCATTCCGTCATGCAGCAGCGCTTGATCGGATACAAAGAGACCCTTCCTGGCAACTACTCCTCGATAGTAGCTGTTGTCAAACTTGACGGCGCTGCCAGGGTCCATATCGACAACAGTGTTCACGTCCCCTGGCTTGCACGCCTTCTTCAGAGTACGCTGGTAGGCCCGATCGAGAGACGGATCAGAGTCGCCCTTTCCGGTGAAGTTGTAGAGCCTATTGCTGAACGCACTGCAGTGTGACGCGCCGATCGTATGAGCTCCTGCAAATAAGAAAACCATAGACGATGAAACCGCCATGCAGTGACTGGTTTTTACCCAAAAAACACCAACCTGAGAGGATTACGAGGTCCGCAGAGTTGAGGCCTTTTCTCGCGAAGTTCACTTTCAGCGAGCCGATCTCCATGGCGGGAAGTGGCAGGTTGAGGGGAGGCTCTGACGCCTTCGATATGCGCCCGTCCTTCCGCCCCGTCTCTACTGCCCAACTTGGTCCATGGTTCTGAATGGGTGAACCAAGAAGCCAGAGAATCAATAAGTACTCCAGATTAAATCATTGTCTCTCTCACAATCGCACTCTTTCTCTCTCCCCTACCAGGACGACACCGTCCCTTGCGGCAAGAGCAACAATGTCGGCGCAAGAGACGACCCCGGGACATACGGCCTCCACGGCAGCCTTGGCTTCATCGATCACATCAAACCCATCAAGGCTTTCATTAATCGTTGCATCCTTTTCTGCTGGATGGCCCTTCGTGGAGTTGAGCAGCACGGAACCGTCGCAACCCTAATAAATAATTGTCAGAGGGTTCGATAACTGCCCGATATTCTAATTCGCGAGGATTATACCCTAACGAAGCAGTCGTGGAAGTGAAGTCTGAGAAGCGGCGCAGATACGGTATTGTCCTGGGCGACGAAGCGAGCCACGGTTTTCTGCACGAGGGCCTGTGCGTTGGGGCACGTTTTCTTGTAATAGCCGACTTTTAAGCCCTCAGCGTTGACCGCATCGAAGAGGATGAGGAGAGCGGCGAACGCTAAGAACGATCTCCTCCACGCCATCTGCTTCTCTCGTGTTCACAGAAAATGGCCGAATACACAGAGCATGGACGATCCCACAAGCATATTTATACAAGAATTTCGGCTCGCACGGGTTATGTTTGTCAACGTATCGTTTCTTTTGCTGGGGAAAAGGTTTCTCTCTCTCTTCTCTCTCCTCTCTCTGGGTCTTGTCTGATCATATGGCACCTGCAGTCCTGCACACCTGCATGACCTTCAATGAGTCATCGTCCACGCACATAATTTATCGTTTGGGTAGGTAAGATAAGGACTGAGAACTCGTCGAATATAGCCTTCCCCAGTAAAGAGCTCTCATCTCTCTTTGTCTCCCTCAACAGTCGCCAGGCGTGTCTTTGGCAATATGGGATTCCTTGCCTTGTGGGTAACCGTGTTTTGACTAGAAATCTTGGTCCTCATTGGCCGCGCAATTCAACTTCGACTTAAGAAACCAACTATGCATGTGGAATTAGTCAGCAAACGCGTCGGGATGGCTTCTTGCTCGGTGAGAATAAGTCAAAAAGTTAGTCACCGAGACGCAGGGACTGACGGAGAGGAATGTGATAATGCGCTCTTCATTCTGTGGGCGTCCATCTGACCTACACGAGGCCATCAATCAACTTCATCTCATCTTTTCCAGTTTTTTATCCGCTAAAATGGTCGCGTGATGTCCACACGCAAAGCTCTCCTTTAATGGTGGGGTTGTTCCTTGACTACGACGAAAACAAGCACGAGTTCAGATGAAGAAGCCGTGCATCGGATAATTTATTGGCCATAGCATGAATTCAATTCGAGGATGTGGGTGTTTGAGGATTTGGTGAAAACAGATTGAACTGTTCCTTTGGCGCAGGGCATGATGTCAATTCTCAAACCCAAAGGGATGTTTCTAGAAGATGAACAGTGATATTCTGCACGAGACTTCAACTGTGATTATGTGATCATCCTGATGTCATCATTAACATCAAAAAGAGAGTCCAGAAAAAAGGAAATTTTAGAAACTAACTGTTCAGGAGTTTTTACTAATATAATTTTATTGCTATTTTACAAATATTTGAAAACTTTTACATGTATAAAATGCAATGTAATGTATATTAAAATGCATCATTATTAAGAATTATAAGAGATCAGATTTGGACTAAATTGTTGGGTCCAATAGTCTATATACATGTAGAAGGCATATTTAATTGTCAAAAAATGAAATGTAATTTGAGAGGGACTATGAGGATGAATAATAATCATTCAGCCCAATTTGAAATTTTACATAGTGTCATGTAATTATATATTCAAATTTGGCATATTTTCTTTTCACAGATGTTACACTTGTTAAAAACAACTTTATGCATCAACTACAGTAAGTGGGTTCCATAGCTAATCAGGATGGTGCTTAACCTTGAAATTTGATAAATGAGATTGAACTTACTTGCCTATATAGCATTGTAATGCCTATATCTCAAAGGGTGAAAGCTAAATGTTTGCATCTGACATATGGAGTATTGAAGTTCTTAAAACTACTAAGCTCCCCAGAACATTTTTTAAACACAATCCATTTCCTTTTTATCTGGAACTATTGTACATTATTTCATCTTACTAGATAGAGTTAAATATTAATAGGTGGAATCAACCAATGGTACTAGAATTAAATCAAAGGTTATAAAATTCTGGTTATTTTATACGCTGAAATAGGAAATTATGTGTGGAATTTAAATGGTAAAAACTCCTTTGAGTGTTAATAATTTTTAAGAAATCAAATGGATGTGATATTCACTTATGCATGTCCATTATTGCACCTATTATGGATCCAAATTATGTGGATGCACAGATTTTACATGAGAAATGCATGACATTAAAAAATTCTTCATTCACATTCATGTTACAACATGATCTTAGAGCTATTAAGACTTCTATCAAACTTTCAATTGGTACACGATTAAGATAGAAAAAAAATTTCCTAGCCAAACAAAGCCAGATAAAGAATTTTGATCTAAAATTTTTCTTATTTTCATCCTATATGAATAGAAAATTTATGGTCATATTGATGGATATTATGTGGCCCATAAGCCAATCATACTTCTATGTATCTCGTTTATTATCATTCAAATAATATTTATTCGTTGTCATTCTTGTGTGATGTTTGCAATTAAGTCATAATACAGTGTAATGACTAAGTGAAATGCAATGACTAAGTGAATTATGATGAGATCATAATACAGTGATCACTAGTCTTTAAACATATATTCTAAATATTCCTATTCGTGGGATATTCGAGAGGGACATTAAATTATCTAGAAAGAATAACATTATTCAATCTGACTCATATGATGAGTATATTTGATTTTGTAGCTATCTGTGGAGACACTAAGGATAGATAGTGGGTGCTCTTTGGAGAAGGAGTTCACTGAATTGATCCATATGAATCCCTGAATGGTAATTATACCTAACTATCAATCAGGTTTATTCATGTCATGGTTGTGTATATGGTCATTTAACTCAAGACACCAAAGACATCTTGTGGATGCATGATCCTATTTTGATTATGACTTACAAATCCCTAGCCATGGGATATCTAAAACGACATATATTGGATACGACATGAAGTCCTTGAAAATGATTATGTGATCAAGATGGGATCATCCGCCCTCGATATTTAAGGAGATTGACTTAAGGAATTTGATGCGATGAAATCCTTGGCCAAGGTAGTGGAAATATCAGAGAAAGAGTTTCATATGCTTTCGTATACTCATTAGTACTAATGAGTGATCGATTAGGGTTTGATAGTTGACCATACCCTAAGTCATTCATGAGTCTCGTGCAGATGAAAGATTATACATATATGATAACCGATGATAGAAAGGTTCCATAAGAGAGTTCTTATATATTTTATATCTCCTAGAGTACATGTTGTAGCTTGGAACCCAACGGGTTGGCAACTGAACCTATTGATTTGGTTAAATCAATCCTTGATTAATTAATCTACATGTTGATGTGGATAATTAATTAAGGTTGACTAATAAGGTGTTATTGGGCTTATAGAGTCATTATTTAGATAGATATATGGACCTAGAGGGTCACACACATAAGGTCAATAGATGTTGATGGTTATAGACATAATTATGTGAGTTTTTACGAAAAATCCATATACCAAATGTCTATAAATAGGGGGAGAACAACCATAACTCAACGTGTCCATGCAAGCCTTATAGGAATTCTCTCTTTTCTTCTCTTTCTCTCTTGGTGAAAAGCTTTGAAGAGAAGATCCAACCATCTGAAGACTGTGTGGATACCGCTAGAGGCTAGACACTTGAATAGCTTTAAGAACCCTTTCAAGAAAACCCTATAAGTATGTCTTCTCATACATACTAGATGATAAGATCATCTGTTCTTGGTGGCTTAGTACTTTGAATATCTAATTCAATGTATTCTGCTACATTTGATGGTTTGACCAAAAGTTTGGAATGCTTATTGACCTCTAAACCCAACACAAACATCGTGAGATGTTAAACTATTTAAAGTTACCAATCCCAAATGTTTTTGGTTTTGAAAATCTTCTAGATATTACAAGAGAGATATGACTTTTCAAGATCTCCTATAACACACAAAACGGCGGTGAATGGTCAATGATTGACTACATGACAAGTGTTTTAAAGATGAATTAGGCAAATCCTACTTAAGAACACGATGAATATAGTCATTATGGTAACTCCCATATCAAATAAATGAGGATAAAAAGAGAAATAAGATCCATTAGCCTTTGTCAGAAAAAGCATGATTTAGAAGAAATAAATTTTCTTATAGCTTTGATTGAATTTATGTATCTTTTTTTCTAAATATCTAAACAAGAAGGTTAGTCCCCTCAATGATTTCAGTTGAGGGTCTGAGTGATAACATGTATATATAACTTAAATTATTATCTTATTTAACTAATATTCATGCTTATTTTATGTAATTATGATGCATGTTATCATAGTTTTATGAATTTTCTCCATTGGTATGCTATTTTACTAAAGTCCACATTTTTGCATTATTTAGGGTTAATTATGTGCTTTATTGATGTTTGATCTTTTGAAAATTTAAACAATTAGATATTAACCACTTTCCTTGAGTCATTTTGACTTTAGTTGATAATTAAAAGAATTAATTTTAAGAAGAGAGTGATGGGATGTTATAAAATAGAATTTTTAAGGGATTATTTAATATTATTTTTAATTTACCTATTTTCTTATTAGAATTTATATTTTTAGGTGGCATGATATTAAAGATGAAGAAATTTGTAATCCAATGGAGAAATTTTGAGTCAAAAAGGATTTATATAAAGAAAGATATGAATTTATGAATTTTAAGATATTTTATGGATTTAATTCCTTTAAAAAAAGAGCAAAAATCGTGGGGAGATCGTGGGATCGTGGCCCACTTAAATCCAACAATCTCAGCATTGAATCATCCTTCAGCAAATCAGATGGTCCACGATTTTTGCGATGAAATTTCTTAAAAAAACTATGCTTCCTTTGTAAACTCAACTTTCGATTGAATCGTGAAGAGATTAAGCAATTTTGAAGAAAATTCGTTGGTTCTTCGTGATCCCCTGCCTTCTAGACTCAATTGCGATCATATTGAGGCAGGATTGATCATGAATCATTGCAAGAATCGATCAAAATCTCCCCTTGAACGCCAAACGCACGACGAAGAAGAAATCAAGGAAATACTCTTCAATGAACGCAAATTGAAGCCAAATCTTTGAGTCACTCGGGTTAGTAGTGTGATTCGATCGTATCCCTTGCAATAATTGTAGTTTAGATTCGATTTAGATAGTCAATTTCATTTTAGAAATCCTATTATTCTTCGTTTGGCCCAAATTTGGGTGTAAATTTTTTATGACTTTAAAACATGGATTTACCCCTGATCTTAAGTCCAAATCTTTTGATTTTAGTGTCATTGGATTCCTTATTTCATCAGCTTTCTGTGGATCTAAATCTTTAAATTTCATAACCGTTTGACCCTTCAATTTAACGTTTGACCCTTCAATTTAACGTTTGATAGCTAAATCTTTGATTTTCAATAAATTATAATAAATCCAATTCTTCTCAAAAAATCATGTCAAAGTTTTCCATTTTCCATTTTCCATGTCAAAGTTTGTCAACGTCGCTCAAAAAATTATATATCAAAATTTTCCATTTTCTCTCTAGTTTTTGAATATATAATTTTCGTAATATATAATATTTTACCCTCTTTTTCTTCTCTGATTTTATAGAAAGTTAACATCTGGTCAAAGTTAATGCTTTGACCTTGACTTTTGACTTTTCTTTGTCAAATCATTTTCTAAATTCTTATAATATCTTTTCTCATATATTTATATCATTTCTATTAATTATATATCACTTTCATTTCTTAATATACCCAATTAAACCTAAGTTTGACCAAATCAACCCTTCGATCAAAATCAACAGTGTTCTTTTTAGATCGACCTGATCTTTACACTATACTTGATTTCATATTTTTGTTATTGTGAGTTCGGAATTATAAATTTTGTTTGAGCGACGTTTGTGTGTTTTCAACGACCGTATAAATTGTCTCGTCACTGAGCCTTATAAGAAACCCAACCATTCCATGTGTATTATGTTAGTGAAATGAGACACAAATTCTTAAGGTGAATAAATACATCATTTTATGTGTGTTTTCCATTAGATTATCTAATGTTTGATATTCATGTCAAAGTATATGAAGTATTCATTATATAAATAGTGTTTACCTCTCCATACATTTATGAGAAACTTGTGTTGTTTGATATAATGATACATCAATGTGTGTGTGTGTATTGCTACATGGTATCATATATAGTTAAGTAATATTTATTAAAAATTATTTATACACATGTCTATATAATCATGTTTTTTTGTGGACACGTTGACGATACGAATGTGTGCGGTCGTTGAATACACATGATGTCGTGTCAAAACAAAGTCTCAACTTACCAATTTAAAGATTAATTCACGAATTGAAGGGTATAATGGTAAATAAGGGTCAAATTCACAGAGAATTAGGGAAATTTTTTAGATATCTTCGAAGTTCGATCAAATCGGACAACGAATTGAGTTTAGAAATTAGGCAATTTAGTATATTAAGAAAGATAACTCAATTGTGAATCTACGGAATCAAAAATTGAGTGATTTGGATTAGAATTCGTAGAGTAATTGAAGATCGATGGGTCATCGCGATCAACGGCTGATATCACGCGTTGATTGACGAATCGACGCGATTAAGTCACGTCCATCCGATCTTTGATGGAGCGTCCAGATGCGTCCACGTCGCGCGTGATAGAGAAGGCATCTCTTCGATTTATCCGTCAGATCTTCATCGGACGATCGCGATAAGTAGAGGGGTCCATCGATCGTGATTAATCGTGACCGTTATAACTCCCTTGATGGACCGCTGAGATTAAATGCGATGTAATCGAATCGATGTCTCATAAGATGCTACCACGTACCCCTTGAGTAAGTGACATCCGACGCACGTGAGTCAATCACGCAATCGGATGTCTCGCATGTTGCCACATCACCTGAAATCAAAATAAAAAACAAATAGTCACACACAGAATAAAATAGTGAATTTAATCGGGTATATATCATATGCGGATTTAAGCAGTTAGCTTCAATCCGATTACGGATTCTCCTAACCCATTTATAAATCCGCGCGTTGTGTCACGCACACACACGTGTGTCACGCACACACACGCACACGCGTGTCCACGTGTCACATGGTCAGACGTCTGCGCGTCGCCACGTGGCGACGCTCTACCAGGTCAGTACACGGTAATAAAACCCCTTTTTTATTCTTTTAATCATTTTAAAATAAAAAATACGGTTAAATAAATTCATAAAAATTCCAGAAAATTCCTAAAAATTGGAAAAATCATAACTTTCAAAATACATCTCCAAATTATTTCAAATTTGTTTTTTTGGATCAAAAATTTAATTATCTATCATTATAAAAATTCAAAATATTAAAATAAAAAGAGAATGAATTTTAATTAAATAAATACATTCATGTATCTTCTAAAATAACTTTAGAAAAATACGTGAATATAAATAAAGATCGTTTCTCTTTTACTTTAATCATGTAAAGATAATTATGATCTCAAATATAATTAGGATTAGAATCATATTGTTCAATTATGTATAATTATCCATAAATTGATGTATTTTTAGATCATAACATGAGATTGCATACAATGATAGAAATGTACTTAATATATGATAACATGCATACAAATGGAACAATTAATGACTTTATTTGCATTAATAATCTTGTAAATTCATGTATAAAATGCATGTTATCACACATAAACCATGATTTGACCTTTATAAGAAAAGAAATGCACTGTTGTATAGATATGATATTGCTTCACACAGTTATATGTATATTAAGAAGTATCTTATTCTATAAACCATTTTTAATATTATATGTTGCTCAAATTGTACTCATTAGTGTGTATGTGTACATAAAGCCTTTGTAAGGAAATAACACAACTAAGGCACGGGAATGAGTTTTGAGTCTTTTTCTATAAGAGTTATTATGCTAATTGATTAATCACTTAGTTCTTGCTTGAAGTATTATTTAAGGAATCTAATAGCCTCATCATTCAGTTTATAAGTTTTCCACCAATTGTACCTACATATTTAGAAAGAAAAGCAATCAACATAGATTGAAAATATTGACACGTTACTTGTCTCATAAGGCTTTTGCATCGTAAGACTCATCCACTCAAAATTTGATCTTATGGAAATTACCAACCTTAGATTTGGAATTTTCCTCCTCTTGACTCCTTGAGGCCAACCTCTCCCCTAAAATTTCTCAACTGTTACAACCCCAAATCATGTTCTTGGGATATATCCTATAACTCAAGCGCATCACTAGTCAACTTGAGGGTTTCTAATCCATTAGCAATCCCTCTGATTCATAAAGATTCCCTACTCAACTATTTTCCACTTGACTCACATTCCTAATCAAGTATTTAGTTCAAAAGGATTCCACTAGATCTCTGTAATTATTGCTCCAACTCACTAAGATTCCTAGTTCATCAAAGAACGCACCAAGTCACGAGGAATCCTAGTCCATAAAATAATCAATAAGAATGGTATGTGGAAAGGTATTGCAATAGAAGAAAAAAAATAGCTTGAGTATGTTCAAGGGTACAAGTGGAGGCCATATATAGGGATACAAGAGAGAGAGAGAGAGAGAGAGAGAGAGAGAGAATACAATTATGGTATTCTCTCAATAGATCACTAGAGTACATGTTATGTGTTGAAGCGTTCTCTCTCAGATGTAAATGATATCAATTTAAATCAATGTGAATGTATGAAATTTCTTCATGAAAAGGTTATTTACTACTACCCATTTATTTTGACATTGAATTTTCATAGTTTACATTTGATCCCATAGCTAGGGATTCGTAGGTTATAATCAAAACAACAACATCCATCTGCAAGATGTCTTTGGTATCTTAGGTCAAAAGACTACTTACACAATATTGACATGAATCAACCTAACTAACAATTAAGGATAATATCATTCAATAATTTATATGAATCAAATAAATGAACTCTTACTCCAAAGAGGACCCACTATCCATCCCCAATATCTCCACACCAATGGCCATATGATCAACAATACTTATCATATGATCCGGCTTAAATAGTTCTATTATTTTTTAATATTTTAATATCCTTCTTGAATATCTCTGAAATAGGAATATTTATAATATATGCTTAAAAATTAGTGATTATTTTATCATGATCTCATTACAATATCATATAAGAATAACAATGAATAAATTGTATTTCAATGAATATAACAATACATAGAAGTGTAATTGGATTTTAGGCCACATTATATCCATCACACGGTAGGGTCCATCTTGCATGCAAATCACCTTTGATGAAGAATAAGTCAACTAGACTTTGCAAACCACATGCAAGGACTCTTTGTAAGACCATAAGTTGCACGATGAGATGTCATACCTTGGTGATCTCTCCCTAAACTGCATACCTAGGTGGTTTCTCTATAAACACCCATTGGTGAGATCTCCATAAATAAATGAGACATCTTATTGATGGAAAGACCACCCTTGATTCGCGACCAATAAAAGAAGAATTTGTATGGAGTTAAGGAAAAACTCTAGAGAGAAGGTTTCTTTGTAATTGACATCATTTTTCTATGAAAACCCTTGAACACCAAGCAGGCCTTGTGATATTAATCATCCCATCCAAGGTGTACTTAAGAGTAGAAACCCATTTGCATATAACAGTATTAGTATCATATGTTCAAGGATCTAACACCCATGTCCCTCTAATAAAGAGAGCCTTCTGATAAGGAAACCACATGGCCTCCTCTTGTGTCTTGGGTACTAATTAGAAACCAAGATAAAAAGAAAAGACCCCATATGTATGATATAAGTGGTCAGAGCAAACAAAATAAGAAATTGGGTGGAGATTAAATGAATTGGTGCCTTTTTTTGAGGTGCAATCGACAAGAGGATAGCATCCAAGAGCAATGTAGGGGGCGTCAAACTTGGGCATGAGCTCTAAGATTCATCAAGAGAAGCCACAAAGACTAGAGTGCAAGTGGGTTTGCAAGGGACTAGAGGGAAAACAAGTATTATCCTCAAGTAACAAAGAAGATGGAGTGTCTATTGGGTTCTAAGTTCAATAAACCTTTCAAACTTTTTATCAAAATATTAAATGCAGTGGAATACATGGAATCAGATATTCAAAATATTGAGGCACCAAGATTAGATAATCCTATCATCTAATATCTACGGGAAAAAATACTTACATAGTTCTCTTGATGGAGTTCTTGAAGGTATTTAAGTGTCTAGCCTCTTGCGGTATCCACACAATCTCTGGATGATTGAATCTCCTCTTCAAAGCTCTTCACTAAGAGAGAAAAAGAAGAAAATAGATAATTCTCACAATACTTTCTTGGGCACCTTAAGTTGTGGTCATTCTCCCCTTATTTATAGACATTTGGTATCTAGATTTTTCATAAAAACCCTTATAATTGTCTATATCCATCAACATTCAGCGACCTTATGTATGTGACCCTCTAGGTCCATATATCTCACTACTTAATAACTCTATAGGCCCAATAACACCTTATTGGTCAACCTTAATTAATTATACACATCGACATATAAATTACTTAATCAAGGATTGATTTAACCCAATCGATAGGTTGAGTTGCCAGCCCATTAGGTGCCAAGCTACAGCACGTACTCTAGGAGATATGAAGTATGTAAGAACTCTCATATGGAACCTTTATGTCATCAGTTATCATGTACGTATAATCCTTCATCCACAAGAGACTCATAAATGACTTAGGATATAGTCAACTATCAAACCCTAATTGATCACTCAAGATACTAATAATGTGTGTACGAAATCATCGGGAAGTCCTTTAATATTTCTGCTACCTTGGCCAAGAACTTTATTGCATCAAATTTCTTGAGTCAATCTCCTCAAATATTGAGGGCAAATAATCTCATCTTGATCACATAATCATCTTCGAGGAAATCATGTCATATTCAATATATGATGTTTCAGATATCTCGTGGCTGGAGATTCGTAAGTCACAATCAAAATACGATCATGCATCCACAAGATGTCTTTGGTGTTTCAAGTCAAAATACCACATACACAAGTGTGACATGAATCAACTTGATTGAAAATTAGGAATAATTACCATTCAAGGATTCATACGGATCAATTCAGTGAAATCTTTCTCCAATGAGCACCCACTATCTATCCTTAGTGTCTTTACACCAATGGTAGCAAGATCAGCTATACTCATCATATTAGTCGGATCAAATAGTGTTATTCTTTCCGGATGATTTGGTATCCCTCTCTAATATCCCACTAATATGAATATTTATAACATATGTTTAAATACTAGTGATCATTGTATTATGATATCATCATAATTCACTTAGTTGTTGAATATAGACATGGACTTCAATGCAAACATCACACAAAAATGACAATGAATAAATATCATTTCAATGAACATAATCCAGATACATGGAAGTATGATTGGCTCATAGGTCACATAATATCCATCAGTGTATAGGGAAGTATTGTCGAGTCATGGAAGTTGAGATGGAGGAGGAGATGGAGGAGAAGGGGAAGCATGAATCAAAGGCACATGAGATGGCAAAGGCATAAGAGGGGAAGGCATGAAAAGAGGTGAAGGCAAATCAGTGGAGAAGTAAAAATTAGAATCAAAGAAGGTGGCATTGGTAAATATAATGTACTTGCACTAAGCCATAAGGCATACGCACTAGCCTTTTTGGGTGCATGAGTAACTGAAAGACACCCCTTTGAAGGAGCAAGGAGCTTGCCTGGATGTATTGGGCAAGTGATTATGGGTAACTTCTAAAGGGTTTAGGAGAAAAGTGCACAGTCATTGTGGAGGTGATAAAGAGGGACTTGGCTACTGAGAGGAGAGAGAGAGAGAGAAAGAGAGAGAGAGAGAGAGAGAGAGAGAGAGAGAGAGGCAAGCAATTGAAGATATAAGTTGAGGTGAGGAGTGATAACATGAAATTTATAAATGTAATTATATAATTCTTAATGCAAATTAAGGCATAAAACATTTTATTATTATGCATGTTATCATACTTTGATTGCATATCTATCATTTCGTACAATTTAAACATACAATCTCAAAATGTATTATTTTAAGGATAACTATGCATAATTAAATAATATATTTTATATTGGATTATTCTCATTTGTATTTGAGATTATATATAGGTTTTACTGTTAATAAGGAAGAGAAAATATTTTTTATATACACTCATTTTCTTTTTTTAGTCTTCTTTTCTAAGAGAAATGCGTGTATTTTTAAAATAGAAAGTATTATCTTTTTATTTATTAAATTTGACTTTTTATAATGATAGATCATTTAATTTATGATCCAAAAATCCATTTTGGATTAATTTGGAGTTATATTTTGAGAGTTATCAATTTTTTTAATTTTTAGGGATTTTTCTATAATTTTTCATAATTTTTTCTGAATTCATTTGGATTTATTTTGAATTTTTAAAATTAAAATTTGTGTTTTATATCGCGCGCTGACATAATTGCTGACGCGATGGGATGAATGGGGTGTCTCCACATGGCGATGTGTGCACGCGTCACACGGTGCACGTGTGTGTGCATGTGTACGTGTGTATGCACATGTGAAATTAGTGTGTTAAGTATCTTTTTCAGTACATAAGCTAATTCACTAAGCACAATGTATATTTATACACGATTTGTGCCATTATTTTTGTAATGTAGAACTATATTTTTGTTTATTTTATCGCAGTTGATGTGGTGAAAGGAGGAGCGTCAATTTTCAAGTTTCATCTTAGCCCTCGATTTTCACTTACTCGATGGGATACGTGGCGCATCTCATTGGGTGACGACTCGCGTTTTAAAAATAATTTAATCTCAGCCGTTTATTTGAGTTATAACAGCTGAGATTAAATGCACTCGATCAACTTTCGTGGACGCATGGCATCATTTCATGGGGTTGATGAAGATCAAATGGTTACCATTACGTGACGATTGATCTTCACGTGATGGCATGGCTTAATCCGGACGCTCCATCGAGGATCCGACAGCCATCACTTAACAATGGCAATTTGTCTCCTAAGGATTAATCATGGCCGTTGATCGAAGACAAAGAGATGATCCAAAAGCCATGGCCAAAATTTTGTCTATTTATACGTTCTCTCTTTGACGAAAAATGTATTCTTTGATATTTTGAGTAATCAAACTATTTAGACATCTCAATCCTTGAATCTCTTCCTTTTTTTCCTTTTCTAGACTCATTTATGCATATAAGGAGTGGTTGAAAGTGAGATTTGATCTAAAGAATAGGGAGATTTCACCTCTTGAATGTCAAATATCCTTTTTCAAAAATGCGGAATGAAAAGCCTTTGATCTAATGATCAATTGAATCATTTTGAGTGCAATTCAGTTAGATTATGTGTTTTCCTCCTAATATTTCTTCATATATCACTAGATTTTAATTTCGAAGCTTAGATTAGATTAATTTTTAGAAATTCTATCAAATTCTTTCTCTTCGCAATCAATTTTTCTCTTTGAATTTCGATCCGTGATTTCTCCACGAATACTCATTCAAATTGAGTGATTTTTTTTATTTTGTGGATTCGTCTTGGAGTCTTATTTCTAAATCTACTAAAATCTCTAATTTCTCACCTCAATTCCTCATCCAATTTGATCGAATTGAAGATTACCTCAAAAATTCTATATTTCTTCGTGGATTCGACCCTTATTCACCATTATACTAATTGATTATTAATTCTTAAAATGTTAAATTAGTAAGTTTGGAGATTGTTTTGACATGCAAGGGTGGTTGCAACAACCTTGCAAATTTGTCTCGTCAAGAAGGGCATCAGACAATACATGATGGACTCCCCTTTGAAGTAGAAGATTGTAAGTCATGTCTAAGACATTTCAATGTTTGCACTCGACAATACCGCTCTACCAGGAAGTTTGATGACACCTATTTTAGTGGATTATTTCGAGTGAGACATAATGAACCTAGAGAGTTTAATGAAAGAACTCAAGAAAATTATCATTATGGAGAATTTTTCAAGTAGCCAACCATTGAGTGAGACCTTCTGCACGATAAACAGAAGCATGGTAGTGTGGTCTTTGAGAAGATAGACTAACGAAGCACGTGAGAAGTCATCCAAAAATATCATAGAGTATAAAAAACTTAAAATAGATGAGACTCATCACACTACACAAGATCAAAAGGTTTTTTTCCTTGGAATAGAGTCAAGTTGAGGGTAGGAGGAGCAGAAGTGTTTCCTAAGTTGACAGTGCTTGAAGTCAAAAGATGAAACAAAAATCCATAATAGGGCTTGACAAAGTTTGGGGATGACCAACCAACAAAGCCATTGAAGAGGGGTGTAATGTTGGGAGAGAAGACAACAGAGGCCAACTAGAGGGGTAACTGATGAAACGATTATGTGTGGTCGTTGAATTTACATGAAATCACGTCAAAATTAATACCAAACTCACCAATTTTATGAAATTAGTATGAATTGAATAGGATAGTGATGAATAAGGGTTGATTCCACAGAGAATTAGGGTAATTTCATATGATCTTTTAAAATTTGATCAAATCAGACAATGAATCATGGTGAGGAAATTGATATTTTTTGAAAGAGAACTTGAAAAAGAATCCACATAATCAAAAATCACTAAATTTGGATAAAGATTTGCCGAGAAATCATCAAGTGAATAAGAGAGAAATTTCTGAAACTAAAAATCGCAAAAATCCGAAATTGAAATTGACTAAAATTACGATTCGAAATTGAAATCTAAAGCTATACGAAGGAAGATTATGATGAAATACGATCTCTAACCCAAGATTAGGCATGAATTGATCCAATTACTCGCCGGATCAAAGGTTTTTCATTCCTGAATTCGAAAAACAATCATTAATGTTCAAGAGCTGATTTCTTCCGATTCTCTTAACGAAATCTCACTTTCAAGCACTCCGTGGAAGCAGAAAAGAGTCTAGAAGCGATTAGAGGGCAAGAGATTCAAGAGATTTGGTGTCTAAACAGTTTGATTACTCAAATTTCCGGGAATGCTTTACAATGTCAACAAATATCTCTATTTATAGGTAAATTGGACGTAACCATCCGATCGAGCGTTTAATCTTCAATCAACAGATTTGATGAAATGAAGAGATGTAAATCGTTACGGTTAAGTCGTGGCCGTTAGATCTCAGATAGACCATCGAGATGAAGCCAAGTCGCGAGCATTATAAGTAACGCTTCGAACGATCGACGTTTGATCTTTTGATCCGACGCTCCAGATGTGCTTCGTCGATTTTAATCTCAGCCGTTATAACTCTTCAGACCGACGACTAAGATTAAATCATTTTCAAACAATTCGCCGGTGAATAAGATTGTGTCATGTACCCCAGCCTTTAAGTGACGATCAACGGCCACGTCAATCGCGCAATCGGACGCTCCAAATGCTATCACGTCACCTGCGCAATTATAAAATCGAAATTAAATCAAATAAATTGATTTTAAATTTTGAAAAATCAGAAAAAATTTTAGAAAAAAATCTAAAAAAATCCCTAAAAATTAGAAAGTTTATATCTTTCAAAATATAGCTCCAAATTAATCCAAATTTATTTTATTGAATAAGGAATTAAATTATCTATCATTATAAAAAGTTAAATTTAATAAATAACAAGAGAATAAATTTTTATTTCAAAAATATACTCATTTATTTTATATTTTAAACTTATAAAAATATATGAGTGTATATAAATTGATTTCTCTTATTATTTAACCTTAAAAACTAATATAATCTCAAGTAAACATGGGTTACAAAAATACTATCTTTAATTCATCATAATTAACCCTAACTTAATGCATTTTGAGATTATAATGACTTTTTCATGGAATGATAGATAAACACTAAAAAATATGATAACATGCATTAGAATGGAATGTTTTATGCCTTAATTTGTATTAATAATTATGTATTTTCATGTTTAATTAGCATGTTATTAATTATCCCTTTATAAATTTTGCATCATACTTTGTCCAATTATTTATTTTCCTCTGGATGAATTGGTGCTCATGGATTTAAAAATTGTGTGAATTAGATAGCATATGATGACAGATATGAATATATAAATATACATCAATGAAAAATATTTGAACATGTATGTATAGATATCTGAGTAATGATAGGGACCTATCAGTCTATAGAAACAAATACATGTTTGTGACCTACGTTGTAGATATATTACCAATTGGGTATGTGATATGCAGTATATGTATATATATGTCTATGTTTATGTCAAGTACATATTTCTATCTATGGTTATGTCGAGATTATGACATGTATGTGATAAGCAGTGTATGTATAGATTTCTATCTATGGTCATGTCGAGATTATGACATGTATGTGATATGCAGTATATGTAAATATTTCTATCTATGTTTATGTTGAGATTATCACATGTATGTGATGAGCTACATAGAAAGTCAAACTGACTAATTATAAGAAATTATCCGCTTAATCATCTCTTATTTTTCTTATATAGGCGGAAAGAAGATGTAGAACTGACTTCCAAGAAAAATGGAAAATTTTCCTGTTTTATAGTTTTAGTTATGAAATGTAGGTTCAGGGAATGGGAATTGTTTTGGAATTTATCTGAATCGATTTTAACGTTGTAGGATTACTCTACTTTGAACTATTAATACTCTACTTCCTCTTCAGTGTGGGACATTTGCGCAACGCAATCATCCCAGATGAGTACCTCACATATTCTGCTGGATTGGGGTTCCATCACCCCCGGTACATGCTCCTTGCCCAGGCCATCAAAGCGGGGCAAGCAAGTCGCCCATGTGGCGGGGAAGGGGACCCCGACCCACTCCGCCAACCCGTCACTACTCCCACTATCAGCACTGTCAGGTTGCCAAGAGTTCTCCGGTTACCTGGAGATAATCCTGATTTTTTCTTACTCACATATGCGAATAACAAAAGAAGAGATGAATCAAGGAAAAACTAGTGACCGAAAATCTCTAATTCCATAATCGCATTTACTCTAAACTAAACAAGCTGATCTTTATCTCCTACCGGGCAATGAAATTTACAGCCTCAAGTTTGGATGACGAGGATTAGTATCAAGATACTTCACACTCCAACCCCACTTCATCTATGGATCATCTCAAAAGAAAGAAATAATCAACATGCTGCCAAGAGAACGTTGGATGCCGGAGAGCGAAAAGCACATTCTCTTTTTCCTCAATTAGGTTTCAAGGACGACCAGCGCCAGAGAACCTCGGCCGATCACCAACTCCACCAATACCTATTGCATGAATTGGGTTTTTTCAAGATATGAAACTCAGCTATTTACTAAAGAAAAGAAATAAGGCCTACGTGGGAAAGATGGCGGGGCCCCGCGAGCCATCTTAGCCAAGTCAATGCTAACTTTCTGTCCGGCTTCCTCGAGTATCTTGATCAGATCTTTTGCAAATCTTCCGTTTGCAGCAGTAAAGAATGTGTAAGCCGTTCCTTTAGCACCGGCTCTTCCTGTCCGCCCAATTCGATGAACATAATCCTCTAAAGAACCAGGAAAGTCATAGTTGACAACATACTTGACATCCTTCACATCTGCCCATAATGAATAAAAAAAAATAAAGTAAACAAAAAAAAAGCCCCAACAGTAAAGAAAACGAAATTTTATGAAGACGATAGACAAGACTCACCCAGCCCACGAGCTGCAACATCTGTAGCAATCATAATTGGGCTTTTTCCAGCCTTAAACTCTGACAGGACCCAATCCCTTTCAGCCTGGCTCTTATCTCCGTGAATAGAAAGCGCCGGCCATCCATCTGTTCTTAGCTGCCTAGTGATTTGGTCGCATCCCTTTTTTGTGTCCACAAATATGAGTATCCGACTGCCATCCATGATATCCTCCAGTAGCTTAGCCAATCTGATTTGTATAAAATGAAAATTTCAAAATGAATTACTATGCTGATTACTAATGGTAAATGTCATTGAAGTTTATCCACTACTTTGTATATTTATGGTTCTCCGAGATGACTTCTACATGTTGTCTAATAGCACGGTTGGCTGTTAGATCCTTGGAACCAATGGTCACCTGGCATTTTGACATATCTATTAAGATTCAGAAATACAAGGACATATACACAACACATTACCTTATAGGGATCGTAAAGGAATTGTCTAGCAAGCAGCTCAACTTCCTTGGGCCATGTAGCACTCCAATATAGAGTTTGGCGGTCAGGTCGGATCTAAAGTAAAGGAAGAAAAAAATTTGGGGGACCACATAACATGTGAAATAAAAAATTCCTATGTTGGGAATACGAACCTGAGAAACAATCTTCCGGATTTGAGGATCAAACCCCATGTCCAACATTCGATCTGCTTCATCCAAAACCAAATATGTAACGCGCCTGAGGTTTGTGTGATTTGATTCCATCATATCGATCAGTCGTCCCGGAGTAGCAATAACAATCTCAACACCTGTTTCAAATAATACACTTTGTACATTCCTCGGGGACAAAAAACTAAAGAAAGTGATTTAGTGAATTAGACCTCTCTGAAGATCACGAATTTGTGGCCCCTTTGGGACTCCACCATATATGCAAGTGTTTTTAATCTTAGACGAGGAGCCAAATTTTGTTGCTTCTTGTTGAATCTGAACAGCTAACTCACGCGTAGGTGCAAGAACGAGAACAATGGGACCATCCCCCGGTGCTGATTGGAAATGTAAAAGAGATTTGATATTAGAAATTGTGAAAAAAGAAGGATTTTGTTTACAACCCTACATGATCTAGTGAAAAAAAAATTCATAGTTCAAAATTTTAGAAACATGAACTACACAGGCACTTCCAAATAAATGACAAATACAAAAGTTCGGTATCAGATTGATCGTAATGTTGAGCCCATGATTGCGGACAAGCAGCCACATTGTTGACTAGCAAAGGGCAACAAACAACCAATACGAGAAAACAAATGCTCTTAATATCGCTTCATTTTTTTCCCATGAAGTTGCATTTTCCATTCTGGGTCATCAGACGTATCATAATTGGCGCCCGATCATAATTTCCTGCGGATGATCGATTAAGAGTTACACCGTGCCCTGTCATCTCTCTGTTTTCCCTGGTTATTTCTTGTCTTGTCTGAAAGTGGGCCACTGGTTTTAAGTGGCCCACGTGTGACTCTTAGTAAGTCCAGGCCGGCTTACCATATTTAAGTTTGGGCCCAGCCCACCTCTCTGTATGCTGGTCAAATACCAGCTTGCTTACCAAGTAATTAAGTTGTTCTGTTGTTAAGTAATTAAGATCAGGCGCTGCCAGCAATGGAGAGGAGCTATTATGATTTCTAAGACTGACCATGAATCCTTGATCTTGCACGATCAGCAGATCACAACTACTACATCATTAAACAGCTAACGAAAATAAAAACTGAGATAAAAAACAAACAAAAAAACATTGCACCAAAAATGGAATAAAAAAAAGTTTGAACAAGAAGAGCACCTAAGAATGGTTGAGCGTTCACATGAACAATGGCCGGTAACAGGTAGGCAAGAGTCTTTCCAGAGCCTGTTTCAGCAATACCAATAAGATCACGGCCCTTCAAGGCCATTGGCCAGCCCTGAGCTTGAATAGGCGTGGGCTCCACAAAGCCAGCTTTAGAAATTTCCTGCAATACGTAGTCTAGAGAATGAGAAAATATCAGTTTTCTTATTTAATTCTGTCCAAGAAAGAGAACAAACAAAAGAATCTGTATTTCTTAACCAAAATATCATTTTGAACAATTCAAATGAATTGCACCGCAATCGGGGTAGCATCGGTGATTATTTTTCCAATCCTTCGATGTCATGGGTAGTTAGTGATTCGATATAGACATCAGGGGCAACAGAGAAGCACAAATGACATTACATAAAATTTAAGACCATTCGGTAGACCTAGTAAGCAAAACTGATTAGGGTTTTACACTAAAAACCCTAGAAACCCATTAAACATATAACCTTAGGTCTTAGATAATGGTCGACCATCCAAAACACAGCCCAAAATTCACCACGATGAAAAGCATGAAGAAATGTCTTTTATATACCGGGAAATCCACTGTCACGGAATTCTCTCACAGGTTTCGGCACATCACGGCCCTCAACAGTAATTTCTCTCCGTCGCCGATACGCCTCTACTTCTTCATCCGACATATTCGCGACCGAAGGTACCTCGACGTAGAAATTCTTCTCAAAAGGAGTCAATCCATCCAGTTCGGATAACATCTTCTTCTCCCGCTGGCTAGACGAGTCCACGCTCTTACCATAGTTCTGAGAGCCTCCGAACCCTAGATCACTGAAATGATAAGAGAAAACTGAGACAGTCAGATTCGCTCTGGATTTCCACAAATGGCAAATAGATTTACCTTCTCCTGTCGCGGTAGGAGTCAGGGTCGCCAGCGCGGCTATCGTAGCGGCTCATGTCTTGCGACCTCTTGGTCTGATCGTTCTTCGCGTGGCCTAGGCGAGAATCGGGTAGACTCCCGGAAGCTTAGTTGCAGATGGCGAGGTGCCGAGGAAGAAACGAGATGAAAGAAAACGCGATGGAGACCGGGGAAAGGGAGGAAGTCTCAGATTGGTCTTTCTTAATAGGGCTCTGAGTACTTGGGCCAGCCCATTAACATTATTGCTGGTTAACGTTTTTGTAAAATTTTAAATGTGCATAAAAAGGGGTGTCGGTCTACATTTAATAAATAAATAAATAAATGCCACCGTGCTTTGATGCAGCCCACTAGAAAAGAGGGGGAAGCGCTTCCATTGAAGATGGTGAGGAACAAGTTTCCTTGCCATTGAAGATGGCACTGGCAAGAAGTTTTGCTACTTTTGCATATGGTGATGGGCATAGGCTGCATGAGGTGGAGGCAGCCATTGTCGATCATTTGACTACTTTCTCCGCTCTTCTTGAAGTATTGACTCGATGGCATCCGCTCACACGGTATCCATTGATACCTTCACTTGTGCCCTAGAATGCTATGCGGCCTTTCGCTTTGCTCATTGCAAACCACCGTCGTTGGGACTAGTATCTCTCTCCGCTCGTTGACTTTTTTCTTTGTCCTTTGGCGATTTCCATTACACCACTATAAACTTGCTCTCTCCGCTCGATGACTTTTATGTCCTTTGGTGATTTCCATTAGACTCGACTACACTTTTAGAGGAAATTTCTTTGTACTTTTTTTATTCATGACATGTCAATTATGTAAGCAACAAAGTGTAGGTTTCATTAATAGTCTTAAACCATTTGATATGGTTAATTTTGAATTGACCAAATCGATTAGCATAAACCCTTGTTGCATCACCTCTATAGATTATCGTGGAATCGATGTCTTACATGGAAAAAGAAGAAGAAGAAGAAGAAGAAGAAGAAGAAGAGGGGAGAAAATGAGAAAGAATGTCTCTTTGTAGCCAATCCCGTGTGTCTAAAAAACCCACAAGCTACTGGTTGTGATTTTTGACAATTAATTGTCTTGCTGAGGTTATATTTGAGCGTAAATACATATCTATATGTATGGATATTAGTATTGATCAATTGAGGAACCAACAAGATAAGATGCAAATTAACACCCTAATATCATGCATTTGATACATTTATTCTTATAAAAATGATCATAAAAGTATTTTATCCTTGTTTAAAATGTTTAAAATAATAATTCCTATGTTTACAAGGATATTCTTGATTTTTCATGATTTGATAACATCTTAGGAAAATTTTATGACATTGATTTATCAAAATAATCATTTATCAAATCATAAAATAAAATTAATATTTATTTATAATTTAAAAATATAATTATTTTCAAGAAAATATTTTATGAATGCATGTTATCGTGATTTTAAATTGTTAAATTTACTTATACGAGGACAATGAGATTTTTAAGATTTTCTGAAATTTTTTGGGAATTTTTAGAAGTTAAAAATGATTTTTTAATGAATTTCTAAACTCAAAAAATATTCTTTGAATAAAACTTATTTTTTTAATGATTTAAGGGGGCATATATGTGATCGCCTAATAAATCGCCATATCAAACATTACGGTCACAATAAGACTTATTAGAGGAGAGAGAGGGAATATTTAAAGGTTTTATTTCTTAAGGTTTAACCTTTGATCGCAACGTGTGAGCTCCTAGAACATGATTAGCACGAAAACTTGAAGGCAGCTTATGAGGAGAGAGAAACATATCAATGGTCTAGATTACTCCATATTCAAATCTTGATGTCTAACGATCTTCATTGAGTTTTGAGATCTTCACCAAGTCTAGGTTAGATATACGGGCTCTCAAAAGAGTGATCGATCAGAGAGCATCACTACAGTGAGTTTTTAATCGCGAATCTTTAGATTAAAACATCCTCGCTTTGATCTTTTCTATTTTCAACATATTGTCAATCTGAAAAACTATATTTTCAATCCTAAATCATCATTCTACCGTCCGATTGAGAATTTCTTATCTTCAATAAGAAATTTGAAAGTGTTTGATCAAATAATCGCATCGTACGCATGTCTCCCTTTTGCAATGATAATTTTCACTTTCATAATTAAAAAATACCAAAAATCCTTCATTTCAATGTTTCAATTTTCTTTCATGTAGATTCGACTCATCACTATTCTAAATTTTAAGATCAAATTAAATATTTGAGTATAATTTTTGTTACGAGAACTTGTGTTTTTAACGATTGTGATTTTATGCTTATCAACCATCTGACATGGAAGAAGAAGAAGAGGGGAGAAAAAAAGATAGAACGTCTCTTCATAGTCAATCCCATGTCTTAGAGAACCCACAAGCCACCACCCATGCTTTTCTGACAATTGATTGACCCATCAGGGTTGTATTTGAGTATAAATATCCATCTACATTTAACGATGTTAGAATCATCTGATCAAGGAACCAACACCCTTGTATTCCTCTTGACTAGAGAATCATACTCCAAGTTCATAGTTGCCTTCAAGTGAGGCAGCTTCTTCACCTCCAAGCGCCACTTCTAAATTGACATGGCAGCAAGTGCAAGGGAGAAGGCACGATAGGTAGGATGTAGGTGATCACAAAGTGAGAAATGGAGTGATGAGATATAGATAGGGAGAGAGGGAGAGAGAATTAAAAATCTGGGTCATCAAGTTCTACATTACCGCACTATTATTATTCTCTTGTATCTCATATTCATCTCCTCAATCAATTGCATTAGAGTTTGTCCCTTCTATCAATTGATTTCCCAAATAATTATTCACTGAGCACACCTCAAACTATAAGTTTATTCAAATGAACAATGAATTGAATTTTTCTTCCTTAATATTTATATAATTGATGGATATTATGTAGCCTAAAAGTCAATCACACTTCTATATATCTCATTTATGTTAAATAAAATAAAATATATTCGTTATCATTCTTGTGTGATGTTTACAATGAAGTCCACAACCATATGTAATAACTAAGTGAATTATGATGAGATCATAATACAACAATCACTAGTCTTTAAACATATGCTCTAAACATTCATATTTGTGGGATGTTCAAGAAGGACACCGAGTTATTTGAAAAGAATAATATTATCTAATTCAACTCATATGATGAGCATAGCTGATCATGTAGTTATTTATGTGGTAACACCAAATATAGATAGTGGGTACTCTTTAGAGAAAATTTTTATTAAATTGATTTTTATGAATACATGAATAGTATTATACCTAACTGTCAATCATGTTGATTCATGTCATAGTTGTGTATGCGGTCCTTTGACTTGAGACACCAAAAACATCTTGTGGATGGATAACATTATTTTGATTATGACTTACGAATCCTTTGATGGATATTATGTGGCCTATAAGCCAATCACACTTTCATGTATCTTGTTTATGTTCATTAAAATGAAATTTATTCATTGTCATTCTTATGTGATGTTTGCAATGAAGTCCATGAGCATGTGAAATGACTAAGCGAATTATGATGAGATCATAATATAGTGATCACTAGTCTTTAAACATATGTTCTAAACATTCCTATTCGTGAGATATTCGAGAAGGACATCGAATTATCCGGAAATAATAGAAATAATGGCGATCGGGCCATGATCGAACCGCGATCGTGAGCCACGATCGTGAGTCTTGATTCGTCGCTGCCGTCCGATGAAGATCCAGTGCTCCAGAGAGTCCCACACATCGCCAAGGTGAGATGAAGATCGTGGCCCTCTGATGGAGATCGCGCGGTCGCAATGTGTCCACGCAATGCCTCCGATCGCGAAAGATCGCGACCGTCCACGCCGTGCTCCAATCGCGAGAGATCACGTCCGTCCGATGAAGGTCTGATGAAGATCCGATCAAGACAACGATCCACCATGATCAAATCGCGATGGAAATCGAACGCTTCTGACGCCTTCACGTGTCATCAGGTAAGCCCCTTGACAGCGTTCACTTATGCGTCATTTCTTGCACGTGTTCATTTGATGATCGCATAGACTCGGGTCCACGCTATCTCCGCCATCCTGACAGCATCCAACGCCTGTCGTGCGTCCACGTTGCCTACAAAAGGTGAGAAATGTGTGGGACATAGTCCCACACCGAAGGAAAAATGAAGGAACTCACGGTTAAATTGTGAGGCGCGGTAACGCATTTGCGTTACCGCCCCAATCTCCTAACCAGGGCCCACTAACTTGTGGGCCCTTCACTCGCCAGCCTCTCTCGCCACGTGGCACCCTCACGAGCATTCGCGTGGACCTGCGTGGACTGATAACATGCTATATTTACATCATAAAACATGATTTTTCATGCATATTAAAGCTTAAATGATTTCATTTACATGCATGTTATCATATTTATATGTATTTTTTTATTATTCTCTTAAAAAGTCATTATAATCTCAAAATACTTTAATTTAGGGTTAATTTTTATAAATTAGAGTTTCATAATTTGATAACCCATATTTTTCTTGAGATTATAATTATTTTTAAAGATAAAATAATAAGAGAAATAACTTTTATAAACATTCATTTTATTTTCTAAAGATTAAAATCTTAATAAATGAATGTATTTTTGAAATAATAATTTTAACTCTTATTATTTAATTAATTTGACCTTTTAGAATAATAGATAATTAAATTTTTGGATCAAATGAAAGAAATTTGGATTAATTTGGAGTTGTATTTTTAAAAAGATATGATTTTCACAATTTTTTTAGGGATTTTTTTCGTATTTTTTTCTGGATTTTCTATGATTTTATTTTTGATTTTAATTAATAAAAAGAAATAAAAAAATTAAAAAAAGGGTGCGCGGGGCCCGCGTGGATGCGACGTGGCACGCAGGGCCACGTGGCAGCGCCACGCAGGACCTGCGCAGCGCTTACGTGGTGCATATATTATATTATATTAGTATTATACTTATATATAAAAGGGGTCTTTGTCCTCCGATTTTATATAGGGGAGGGTCATACCCTTAGTAACCGTCAGGTTATTTAAACCCGACGGTTTCTCAAATATCCTCCGTGTGGGACTAACCCACACCTTATTTATTTTACGCAGGTGACGCGATCGATCGTGGAGCGTTCGATCGCGATCGGAGCGCAGCGGTTAAGTGGACCAACGGACCATCCGATCTGATCAAACACGTGCGCAAATCAAAGAGTTATAACGGTTGGATCGTGGGCGACGTGGCAGCATCGCACGCGTCGATCGCGTGGAAGCAGGGTGCACCGGAGATCAATCAGCACGTGATAAAAATCGGGGCGTTATAACGGCCCAGATTAAAAGATAGCGGGAGTATCGCGGCCGTCAGATCAAGATCCAACGGACGCGATCTTTAGCGTTTTTAAACGCTTAGTTACGGATCTAATCGTGACCGTCGATCGCGATCCGACGGTCACGACTTAACTGAAACGGTCCACGATGGACCGTTTCATCGTAACCGTCGATCGTTTTGATCGGACGGTTACGAAATTTCCCCCTATATATACATGTGTTCTTCGACGTTCTTAAGCATCCAAGCAAGAATCATTCTAATTGACTGTCTAGACACCTTCCTTGCTTGTTTCTCTTGAGTTCTTCCTCTTCCTCTTTCAATTCCGCGTCCACGGAGGGGTAGAAGTCAGGATTTGGTGGAAAATTGAGGGAGAAATCGACGCTTGAAATTCACGTTCGCGTTCTTCACGATTTCGGTGATTAGTTGGCTTAATCACCTCGTTTCGATCGCTAATTGGGCTTAGTGGAAGCGGTTTTACCTTAATTATCTTCCTATCATGTTTAATTTTCGTTTAGATTAGTATTTAGAAGTCAATTTCATCAATTTTCATCTAAAATCACGGTTTTTACGCTCGAAAATTTCTCTCCACTTCGAAATTTGATTTCTCCGCGAAATCAAGTCCAAATTGGACGATTTTTGATTCCGTGGAATCGATTTCAAGTCTTCTTTCTAAAAATACCATTTTCCCCAATTTCGACCATCAATTTCTCGTCCGATTTGACCAAATTCTAAAAGATCTTCTGAAAATTCCTAAATTCCCATTGGATTCGACCCGTATTTACCATTATACCCTTGAATTCGATACATTTTCATCAAATTGGTAAGTTCGGTATTATTTTTGACGCGATACCGCTTGAAATCGACGACCTCGCGGTTTCGTCTCGTCATGGACACACGTGGCCTCCTGTCACGTGTTCGCGCCCTGTGCGCCACCTACGCCTCGCGCGGGCCACCCGTGGCTCTGCCACGTGGCCTCAGTGCCGCGTCGCATCCACGCGGTGGTCTCGCATGCCATGTCAGCTTGTCCCTGGGCCCGCTCGCCACATCATCACCTGCAAGTAAGATATTACCTTTTTCACGATTTTAATAAAGAAAATACTTAATAAAAATCAAATAAAAATCAAATAAAAAATTGAAAAAAGGACATAAATTTCAAAAATTCATAACTTAAAATATACAACTCCTTTTTAATCCAAATTTTCTCCCATGGATCACAAATTTCTTCCTTTTTAACATCATGACATTTAAAATATATTTTCAAAGAAGAAATCAAGATGAATTAGAAATTACTTATTTCTTAATAAATATTCTAAATCATAAATTCATCTTAAAATTATCCTTCAAAACATGCACTAAAGTCAAAATCATTCAATAAAAGAGATTAACTTCTATTAATTTAAACTTAACAAAAGACTAATCATCTATTAAGCATGAAATTATCCTAATTTATGCATAAATATCGACTTTAGTGAAATGACATACCAATGGAGAAAATTCTTAAAAAGTATGATAACATGCATCATATTCTCATAAAATAAGCATGAATATGAGTTAATTAGGGTAAGAATTTAAGTTATAAATGTATGTTATCAATAAGCCATACTCATCATATGAGATGGATTAGATAGTGCTATTATTTCTGGATAATTCGATGTCCTTCTCGAATATCTCACGAATAAGAATGTTTAGAACATATATTTAAAGACTAGTGATCACTATATTATGATCTCATCATAATTCTCTTAGTCATTTCACATGCTCATGGACTTCATTTCAAACATCACATAAGAATGACAATGAATAAATTTCATTTTAATGAACATAAACAAGATACATGAAAGTGTGATTGGCTTATAGGCCACATAATATCCATCATTGAGGAGATGATAATTCTAGTGGACAACCAAGGAAACAATTACTTTGGGCAAGGTACAAAATGTGACACCTGCTTGTGAGTTGGTTGAGGAGATGACCGCGAGTGACTAAGGGTGGAGATGAAAATTATAGTGCACAACCAAGGAGACAATTACTTTGAGCAAGATACCGCATGAGACACGTGCATGTAAGTTAGTTGAGGAGATGTCCATGAATTTCCCATGGAGGAGATGACAATTCTTGTAGACAACCACTTTGAACAAGAAGCAACGTGGGATATTTGCATGCAAGTCCATCAAGGAGACCGTCTTGACTGATTTATTGAGGGGACAACACCTGAAATTTTTAGCCAAGGAGACAACCTCTCTGAAGAAAATGAAACACGAGATATGTGCATGTAAGTTAGCCAAGGAGATGAATTTTGCTATTCCACATAGGAGACAAAAATTTAAGTAGGTATTCGAGGAGGTGATTGCTCTACAAAAATGTGATGATGGCTTGACTGTAAAGTAGATGAAGAGGGCTCAGTTGAGATGATTAAGGGTACCCTTGATGAACCAATAACAGATAATGTGATGATGGAAGTGGTCAAAGAGGAAGACAATAATTGAGGAGACAATTACATGAAACTAAAATATATTGAATTGTTGTTTTCTTTTCTCTCTTTTTCTCCCTTTTCCCCATTTTTTTCATTTTTTTTTCGTTTTTTGATCTTTTTTTCAATGTTTTTTTCCTTTTTTTAATCACAAAAACCTAAGTGCAACTAGTTTTATTGGATCCACGAACTGTGATCTCACATGTGCACGATTTCTTCATGACCTAAGAATATTATATTTTATTAACATAAAACAGAAGTTGCATGCTTTGCAAGGGGAAACCCCCTGTTGATAGGCCCCATGCCGATAAGAGGGCTGCATGAAAACCTTGACCACACATTGAAGAGGGGTTTTGGCTAGGCACATCATGCCTTGAAGAGAGGTCACATATCCCCGCATAACGCCTTTAATGAGGGCCATGTCTATCTATTGTTGAGCCTCAAATGAGGGCCACGACCAATCATCATCTTGCCGTGAAGGGGGACAGCCTGTCACATCTTGAATGGGGGTTGCCATTGGTTGTGGCAACACCTTATATGAGGGACATGAGAGTAGAGGTCAAAGATTGCTCATGAAAAATGTAGGGCACCATGAAGAACCTCCATTGCCTAAAATTAAGATGACCTCAAGAAACCCTATAAAACTCGCTCTAATACCAAATAGAAAGGTGAACTGAAAATAGAATAGTGAATCGCATCTCGTGAGAGATATACGAGTAGATCCTTGGATACATATGAGAGAGAATATGGAGATACGTAAGTGTTAAATTCTATTGGGTTCTCCCAAATTATGATACTTATGTAGATGATAATTTGCACTGTATATGTTGATTGTCTGAATCAATTAACCCTGAGGTCAACATGGCTCACTCCAAATGTGATCTAGGATGAGGTCATAAGGGAGATAAGAATGTCCAACCACACACTGTCTACTTGGACTTCTACAATGTGGGACAACAAGAATGATAAAAATCTACATCTCGATGTCTTGCCTTTCATGGAGAGAACATTGTTGCTTTGCATTGGAAGAAACACAAATGCGGTGTATAGTTCAAGTGCTAACTTATAACAATGGCTTATTTTATGTGTCATGTGCGCTAAGATTTGAGGCTCAATAAGCTCTCCAAGTTTTTTACCAAAACAACAATTGCAGCAGAAGATGTTGAATCAAAACATTCAACAAAGTTGAAGCACCAAGAATAGATGATATCATCATCCATTCTAGATGATCCTATCATCTAATATATAATAAAATTTATTCTTACATGAATCATTTGAAAGAGTTCTTCAACCGTTAGTGCAGCCGGCCTCTAGCGGTATCTACACAATCTCCATACGATTGAATATCCTCTTGAACACTCGTCACCACGAGAGGAAGAGAAGATAGTGAAGAATTTACACTAGGATTTAATGGACACCTCTATTATGATCATTCTCCCCCTATTTATAGACTTTAGGAATATGAAATTTTCACAAAAACCCTTATTATTATGTTTATATTCACCAACATCCATTGACCTAATGTGTGTGACCTTCTAGGTCCATTATCTCACCAGTTAATGACTCTATCAACCCAATAAGACTTATTAGTCTTATTTATCAATTAACTATATCAACATATAATTTAATTGACTAAGGATCGATTTAACCCAATTGTCAGGTTGAGTCGCCAACCTGGTGGGTGCCAAGCTACACCACGTGCTTTAGGAGATATGAAGTTTATTAAAACTCTTTTATGGAACCCTGTTGTCATTAGTTACCGTGTCCGTATAATCCTTCATCTGCACGAGACTCATAAATGAATTAGGGTATGGTTAGTTGTTACACCCTAATCAGTCAGTCAATTTAGTACTGATGCGAGTAGGAAATCATTGAGAACAACTTCTCTAATATTTCTACTA
This sequence comes from Lemna minuta, assembly GCA_024174645.1. Taxonomy (NCBI): domain Eukaryota; kingdom Viridiplantae; phylum Streptophyta; class Magnoliopsida; order Alismatales; family Araceae; genus Lemna; species Lemna minuta. Next base: position 5,626,686 of record CM044116.1, on the reverse strand, counting down.
CCTTGGCCAAGGATTTAACCGCATCTCATTCATTGAGGTGATCTCCTCATATATCGAGGGCGGATGATCCCATCTTAATCACTCAATCACCTTTCAGGACTTCATGTCATATCTAATCTATAACGTTTTGGAGATTCTGTGGCTAGGGATTTGTATATCATAGTCAAAACATGATCATCCATTCACGAGATGTCTTTGGTGTCTCAGGTCAAAGGACCACGTACATGATAACATGCTAATTAGACATGATAATACATGATTATTGATGCATATTAAGGCATAAATGATTTCATCCCTATGCATGTTATCATATTTATGAGTATTTACCTATCATTCTATGAAAAAGTCATTATAATATCAAAATACTTTAAATTAGGGTTAATTATGATGAATTAAAGATAAATCATTTTATAACCTATCTTTACTTGAGATTATAAGTGGTTTTTAAAGTTAAATAATGAGAGTAATCATTTTTATAAACATTCACTTAATTTTCTACAATTAAAATCTTAAAGAAGTGAATGTATTTTTAAAAAATAAATTAAAACTCTTTTTTTATTTATTAATTTTAACTTTTTAGAATGATATATAATTAAATTTCTGATCAAATGAAAGAAATTTTGATTAATTTGGAGTTATATTTTGAAAGTTATGAATTTTCTAATTTTTAGGGATTTTTTTCAATTTTTTTTGAATTTTTAATGAATTTCTAAGGATTTTCTGGAATTAAAAATCAAAATTTCTAATTTAAAATCGATTTTTCAGAATATTTAAAGCGCGCAGGTGACGTGGTGCAATCAGAGCCGTCTGATCAATCGCGATGAGGAGGCGACGTGGCAACGTGTGGGATGTCCGCTCGCGCGTGCGACATCAGCATTTGATCTTCACTTAAATCAGATGGACACACGTGGCTTAAATCGGGGTTCATCAGATCGTGTCTAATTTGCACCGTTGATCGCAAGAGTTATAACGGTCGAGATTAAACGGACGAAAAACGCACTAGGAGCGTCAGATCGCGATCCAACGACGATAGTTTTGATGCGTTTAATAACGCACATCGACTTGCATCATCTCAAGCGTCCGATCACGATCGAACGGCCGCGACTTAGCGGTAATAGTTCACGATGGACCGTTTCATCAGAGCCGTTGATCAATTTGATCGAACGGTTACGCCCAAATACCCTATAAATTGAGATGTTCTTCCGATTTTTAAAAATTTGAGAGCAATTCAATCTAATTGAATTGTCTAGACACCAAATCTCTTGAATCTCTTGATCCTAATCGCTTCTAGACTTAATTCCGCATCCACGGAGTGCTTAAGATCAAGATTTGGGCGAAAGACGAGACAAAAATCGACGCTTGAACTCCACGAATCGCGATTTTCATATTTTGATGAAAAGCCTTGATTTCGGCGATTAATTGGGTTAATCCAATCGCAATTGTGGGTCAGTGGAAGCGGTTTTGCCTAATCTATCATCTATTAGTGTTTAATTTTTGCTTAGATTAGGAATCTAGATTAATTTCAAGCTTAATTTTCATAATTTCGCAATTTATTGTTTTATAAATTTCATCCCACTTCGATCTTCAATTTCTCTGCGAAATCAAAGTCAAATTCGATGATTTTTTATTCTGTGGAATCGTCTTGAAGTTTTGTTTCATAATCTATCATTTACCCCAATTTCTATCATCGGTTCATTGGCTGATTTGATCAAATTCAAAGAGATCGGCAGAAATTTCCCTAATTCCCTGTGGATTCGACCCATGTTTACCATTATACCCCTCAATTCGAGATATTTTCACTAAATTGGTAAGTTTAGAATTATTTTTGACACGAGACCGTGTGCAATTGACGACCTCGCGGTCTCGATACGTCACTACACAACCGTGAGATGAATCAACCTGATTGATAATTTGGTATAATACCATTCAGGGATTCATACGGATTAATTCAGTGGACTCTTTCTCTAAAGAGCACCCACTATCTATCTTTGGCGTCTCAACACCGATGGTCACAGGATCAAGCATACTCATCATATGAGTCAGATCAGATAGTGTTATTCATTTCGGATAATTCGATGTCCTTCTCGAATATCTTACGAATAGGAATATTTAGAATATATGTTTAAAGACCAGCAATCACTGAATTATGATCTCATCATAATTCACTTGATCATCGCATACGTTCATGAACTTCATAACAAACGTCACTCAAGAATGACAATGAATAAAAGTTCATTTCAATGAATATAAACGAAAGGTGAAAGTGTGATTGGCTTGCATGCCACATAATATCCATTAATGTGATGACAAGATGATTGTCTTCATGTCGAGCAATCTAACTCTCTATGAACATATATGAAAAAACTTTGACATGGGTTGTGACTACATCCGTGACCAAGTTTTCAATGGACTAATAGCGATATCTATTATCCGATCATCAAAGGAGCTCACCCATATTTAGAAAAGACCATCAGTGGGATATATTTATCGTGCTCTTTTTGCAAGAACCCTAATTATATTTGACATCCCTACAACAGCTCGAGGGTGAGCATGAGCAAATATCCCAATAAAGGCTAGTCAGCCCAATGGGCTACTCCCTTTGAACACCTTTCTCCTTTCTAAGTAAATCAGGTATCTTGTTTTTTTCTAGAATATTTTTTGAATATTTTTCTCCTTTCTAAGCAAACTAGAATATCTTTTGAATCACTACAAATTATAAATTTAAAGATTAAAGAATTTTTTATTATTAAAAGGGCATTTGATCTATTTCACGCCTTTTAGATATCAAACCAACATTGTCACGTATAAATGAGATTGTTTTTTTCTACAAGATTAATTTTACAAATGTTCTTATGCATGAATTTTCTGTTCAATTTGAATTTAAAGGGGAATATTACGATAAAATAGAGCCCATTATGGAAAATACAATTTAAGTTAAATGACGAGCTAAAAACGGGCGGGAATTGGTTCTGGTCACCTCTGGGGAGGTTACCTCCCCAAAATCGCCATATATCAGCGTATCAGTATCTCTGTTTCCTGCCCTCTTCTTTATTTATAATTTTCTCTCATCCATTTCTTTTTGCCGCCTCCTGATCGCGCGGCTTCTTGTTAGGGTTTACTGCGTCCTTTCCCTTCTCTCCCAGCTGAAGGCAGATAACGAAGCGGCGGCTAGAAGCAGAGATGGCTGACGGCAAGGGCACCCTCAACCTTTCCGATCTCGCTTCCAATCTCCCATCCGCAACTGCCGGTATTTTCATGCTCCAGAAATTCTGTTTCCACCTCTCTTCTTCTTCTTACGCTTTTGGTTCCAACCAACTGTAGAAAACATGGCAGGGCTCGTCGCCAGTATTCAGGTGTGATATTTTGCTGAAGCCTCTGCTGCGTTTTCTTACTTGTTTGCGGTGTTTTCGTCTTCTTACGCCTCTTTATTTCATGGATGCAGAGTAAGCTTCAAGCGATGGGGGGGCCGCACGAGAACGTTCTGGAGTCTTTGCCTGCCAACGTAAGGAAGCGGGTGGAGTTTCTGAGGGAGATACAGGTCCGTCGTCTTTTGAAAATCTGATTCGTGAGCTTTTCTTCCCGTTCATCTATTATTATTATGATTATTATTATTTTTGAATCTAAACTCGTAGTTCAGGAATATCTGCCGTGATGCTGTTTTCGCCTGGCAAACCCAAAATCCACAGAAGCTCTATTTTCTCTCTACCTATGAAACTATTTTTAAAATTTTATAAATATGCCGTGTGAATTTTTTTCCCGAAAATATTATCACTCTGAGCTAAGATTTTGGACCTGTTGAGCCAAAGATTCAGACTACCTTGTGACTCGTTATTTACTTCAGTTCACGTTATTTCGTCAATTCAGTGGGCAATGGTTATTGATTTTAATAGTTTTATTTTACTTTATTTCCATGTATGTGGTTTGATCTTGTAGTCTGACAACTGTGAGTTGGTTTTTTATTGAATGCAGGGAAAGCATGATGAGCTTGAGGCAAAATTTTTTGAGGAGAGAGCAGCGCTGGAAGCCAAATATCAGAAGCTATACGAACCGCTATACTCAAAGGTGCATTCGCTGATTCCGTTAAATGATGTCGATTACAAGATGACCATAACCTCCAAGTAACCATATTTAGCAAATATCCATTCGTGATCTTCCCAATGCAGCGGTATGACATTGTCAATGGTGTTGTGGAAGTTGATGGCGTTCCTAGTGGAGCAGCTGATGCTACGGAAGGAGGTATATTAATGGGTTATATACATTTTATTCTGATGCCAGTGTAACTCGCAATTCTCTTTCCAGAGAAGGGCGTGCCGAGTTTCTGGCTTAATGCAATGAAAAAGAATGAAGTTCTTGCCGAAGAGGTATTTTCCAGATGTCATTTTTTCTCGCTCTTAGAGAAGTTACAACTCGCATTTTTCCGTCATTAGATTACTGAGCGCGATGAAGATGCTCTTACGTTTTTGAGAGACATCAAGTGGTCCAGAATGGATAATCCAAAGGGTTTCAAACTTGAATTCTTCTTCAACACAAACCCTTATTTCACGAACACGCTCCTGACAAAGATTTACCACATGATTGATGAGGACGAACCCATCTTAGAGAAAGCGATCGGGTTGGGTTTAATAAAATTTTGTTATTGGCTTGTTATAAAACACTTAATTTATGTTATTTGTTTGATGTCCTCGCTCTTCAGGACAAAGATAGATTGGTACCCGGCGAAGTGTCTCACTCAGAAGATTCTTAAAAAGAAGCCAAAGAAGGGATCTAGAAATGCAAAGCCTATTACCAAGACCGAAGTTTGCGAGAGCTTTTTCAATTTCTTCGCCCCGCCTCAAGTTCCTGACGATGAGGATGAACTCGACGAGGAAATGGTAAGCCTCTTCATTATCGTCATCTCTCTCTCATCATCATCTGTCACCCGCTCTCTGATTCTTCTCCCATATAATATTCGTTATCAATGGGCAGGCCGAAGAGCTGCAGAATCAAATGGAGAATGATTACGATATCGGGTAATTAAGAAATCCTCTTTACCCTATTGCTAAAAGGTTTTCGGAAAGAACTAAATAGCAGAAAATGTACAGGTCTACCATCCGAGATAAGATAATCCCCCATGCGGTTTCCTGGTTCACGGGAGAAGCAGTGCAGGGCGATGAGTTTGAAGATATTGGAGAGGATGATGATGAAGATGATGATGGCGAAGATGACGACGATGAGGATGATGACGACGAGGACGAGGATGATGAGGAAGATGACGACAATGATGCCGGGGATGTTCAGCGCAAGAAGGTGGGTCCATGAAAGAGTGAAATTTGATGGCTGAATACTTTTACAAATTAATCAATAATATATTAAAATGAATACTTTTTATTATGGAATATGGCAGAAGAACAACGGGGCAGGTAGTGGCGGGCAGCAAGGGGATCGCCCCGCAGAGTGCAAACAGCAGTAAAATGATAGGAGGCATGTTCGGAGAAGGATGCCCGTGTGCTCTTTTTTAATATTATTTTCCCCCTTTTCTCTCTCCTCTTCTTTCCTTTTTTTTTTTTTTTCCTCTCGAGAGCAAATGCTCAGTCGGCGTTTGTCTCTTCCGCCGAACTGTGAGGGTATTTGTGTAATCCTCTAAGATATCATTTTTCCTCGCCGACTAGCGTGAATGACAATTCGCACGTGTCTTTTGTCATCAGTAGTCGGAAATAGCCTCGCACGTGCCGACTTTGTAATTCGGTCGATACTCCATACGTACTGTGTCGTTGGAGTTGATTCTACGGCGAGATGAGTAGGAAGGGGAGTGCCAGGATCTTCTTCATCGCGATTCTCCTCACGCTCTGTCTGGCTGGATTCTTCCCTTTGTTGAAGTCGATTCCTCCTCTGTCTCCTCCTGGCTTTTCTTCTACTGACCGCTCCCTCAAGGTGATTCTTTCCATGACATATTTTTTCGTTGCAAGTGGGCATGACTCGTGAGTCTTGCCGCGAGCTTGTCATCTTGGTTGTTGGTTCGGACGCTTAGCTATTCGAAAGGTTGCTTTAATGTGCTCGTCTGGCTTTTATGGCTGTCTGCCTGATGAATTTACATCTTTTTATCCTCGCGTCTAAAACATCTTCTGGTGGAATACCGCCCGCAATGCGGGAGGAATCTATATTTTGTACGACAGAAATTTGTAGCCTGCATGATTTTTCAAAATCGTCGGTTAGACATCGGACCTATTATTCGAATATCTGAGCATTTTTCTACGGAACAGTGAAAGAGTTTTTCGTCTGGATCTACACTCGTAATGCTAATATTGGATCCTCAGTTTCGGATTTTGATGCAATCTCAGCTTTACTCAAACCATGACCCTGATTCATCTGCTATCATTACCCCCTGGTAGAGAGGACCTTGTCCTCATGGTAGGTGTCATGCAAAGCATTACACCTTTGAAAAAAGCTCTATTCCCTATTCTTCTGTATATTCAAGTACTGGTTCTTCCTGACTAACTTTCAGGTATTGGAAAATAATGTTTACTGAAAGAAAATGATTGAAACTTCTCCCTTTTTGTGTTTTAAAATCATGCCTATTTTTCAAGGGATACTGTTTCTTAGTACCACCGAAGCCAAACCAAATGATGACAGTCCAAGTACATTTTTACTCGGATGCGGCTCGTCTTTGAATGAATTTGTCTCAGATCTCTTTTGTCACTGATTTGGCTTTGATGATTCGAGGTGGCAGATGACACAAAACGTTGTGATGAAGCTTTCAATGTCATTGTTTCTGAATGCGATCTGGAAAGAAGTGAAAGTGATGCCATTGTTGTTGTTAAAAAAATAATGCAGAGTATGGATTGGAACTTTTTTTCTTTGGCAAATGTCACTTGAGATGTGGTGGATATCAAGTTTCTTGCAGATCAAGATTTGGAAAAAAATAGATCTAGTCTGGCAGTATGACGAAATATATTCAGTTGTGCATTTCTAGGGCTTTGCTGATTCCAGCTGGGCAGGTCACCTCCTCCCTTTTAGATGCAGGATGGCAAAGTCTGTTGGCATTGTGGTTGCACTTTGATGAGAGGCCCTTGCAGACCTATAAAAGGAGGAAGAGAGGAGTTACGCCAACGCTTAATTGCCCTGTCCCTGAGTTTGGGACAGTAAGTCCCAGTCAAGGGTGAGCTTGCACCTTTTCTAAATAGGGGTCCAAGGGGACAAGGAACCAACTTTGGGTGGGAACTCTCAAATCACCTCACCCCAGAGAGCTGTCACCTTGGCAGTTCTTTGTCTCTTCTTCCTTCATTCCTCTTTTCTATCTTCTTCATTTATAATCCTTCTATGTTGGGCAATTCAAGAATCTGTTTTCGTTTTCTTCCTGAAGTCCCTCCACACTTCTCTGCTTCTTGATCCATTGCATCTTTTGTCACTTTAATAAGCTTTGATGTAAGTTAATTCACAACTGCATCGTCTAACCCTTTCTTGATATTGACAATGGATTGCAAGATTTTTCTTGAAACATTTCTATGGTCTTGATTGTCCCAATTCTGGATTGGGAGCAAGTTTCAAGAAATCTTGTGCGGTTGATGTTGTCAAGTTGATCGACAGCAGCCCCCATTTAGTTCTGATGTAATTGTCAGAGGAACAAGAATGCATGTCATCCATTTTTTAACAGACCATGTCCTTCTCCACTGCTGATAACTCATTACCAAACGGCTTCTTGAGTTCAAAATTTTTTTGTTCATCGAATGCATGATTTTTTGCCACATATGAGTTGTTTCTTTCCTTAACTTAGCCAATTCCTTCCACAGACTACACTTGACCTCTTTGGCTGCTTCTTTGCAAGCCTCCAAATATTTAGGCTCCATTAGCTGTGACATCTCTCACAGGTCACAAAGAATGTTGACTCTGATACCAATGATAAGACTCTACTTATCAAGTTATGGTCTAACTGAATCTCAACTGTTTTACTGATAGTCTGAGGGAGAGTCCCCGTGCTTGGTTTGACAAGTTCTGCCAACTCATATGTGCATGTGGGCTCTCCTGATGTACCTGGATCCGATCATCTTCCAGAAATAGATTCCTGCACAGAGTGTCATTCTTTGTATTGGTGGATGATATACTGCTCATTGGCAGCAACAGAGTTAAGATTTTACGCACTACAAAGTACATAGGGGATTTGGACAAACCACAATATTTCTCGGGGGTATATTTTGCTTATTAAAGATGACAAAAGGTTGTTGACTGATGCATGTTTGTACTGCACCTTTTGTAAGAGACGTGTTGTGATTTAGATTAGAAACTTCCCTTATAGACTCCAAACTTAAAATTTGGGATTCTTCCTCTCCAATCCTTGAGAATGTAAAATGATACCGAGGCTGATTAGGATGCTTCTCTTTTTCACTCACAAAGCTTGTCTTGACAGAATCTGTACAGTTGGGGGTTTTTAGTCAGTTTATGCATGTGCCACAACAGGTTGCAGTATGTCTGCTAGCATAACTCAAGCATGCACTAACATGAGCAATCTGACGGATGAAGCTTATTCAAACTCTTGCTATGGGGTGACAAAGGCAATCACAACTCCATCTATGGCTGTTGAAGGTATCCTAGGGAAACTTAATTACATGGAAAGCAAGAAGCAGAATGCAGTCTCATGTTCTCATCCTAAAGCTGTGTGTGGAAATGATATGGATTCAATCTCTCTTCAAAATCTTGATATCCCTGTTAGCTATCCATCCCTGTGTACTATGACAACTAAACAGTCATCTTCATTGGAAGCAATCTAAGCATATTGAGGCAGATGACTGTAATATACTTTGCAAGGTCCTTTAGGGCCTTATCATGACTCCATATGTCTCATTGTTCTAGCAATGTACGAATATTTTCATGGAAGAAGGGATTGACACTTCCAATGATACTCATGTACTGCAAATTGGGCATGTCTGACATCCATGCTCCAGCTTGGGGAAGAGTGTGAGTGGATCTATAAGGGCCTCTTTGGGCCTGATGGCAATCTTGTAATTCTCTTTTATCCATGGTCTCTCGTCTCCATATAAGGGGTAGATGCCCCTTCCTTGTTCCTTGAAATAATTATGTGCATGAGCTTGCTTGAAGCCCTTACAGAAATCCATCCCGTCATGGAACAGCAAATGTTCGTTGTTTCATGGATACAGTACTCAGGCACTTTCCCAGCAAAGCAAAACATGACTGTTATCCACATCTCTTCCAGCTCTGAATTTGTGCGCAAGTTCTCCCCATAATGAACCGTTTATTGTCTCTGAGTCTCAGTTATACTCTGTCACTTCTGATACGACTCTCCTCCAGTGTGTTAGATTATGATGCATTGACACCTGGCAGTGAGGTGTCCCAAGGGAATAAGCAAGGGATGTGCTACTGCATGTGCCTCATTGGATGAGAGTCAAGAAGGTAAAAATGCCACTTAACTAAGGGGCCAATTGCATGTTGTTAGTCACCCAGAGTTTACTGTAGTTAGATTTAGTTGGCTATAGCCTTCACTAGCGGGCATTGTAGGGGCAGAGCCTTTAGACCTGAATGAAGGTGGTGAGATCCCAGATCTTACCAAGGAGGAACTGTAGTACAGGAAGGAAACTCAAGATTTATTTCAAAACAACACGATAAGAAATGAAGCCTCAGGGAGTTCTGCCTCTGGAATGTCGGGAAGGTGAACTTCGAGAGCTCTTTCTCCTTGCTCTCTTCTCAGGTGACATAGCCTTCTGATATGACTCTCCTCCAGTGTGTCAGATTATGATCCATTGACACCTGGCAGTGAGGTGTCCCAAGGGAATAAGCAAGGGATGTGCTACTGCATGTGCCTCATTGGATGAGAGGTGTGTTCTGTTAAAGAGGGAAAATAAGGCTTTAAATAGGAGGCATATTAAAGAAAAGGGGGGGATTGGGAGAGTCTTGGACAAGGGCTTGCAGGGGAGTAACTGGCAGAGGGCTCATCTCTTGGAGCTGCATTCGACAAGTCGCCCTCGGAGGGGTTACCTCTGTCTCTTCTTTTTGATTCTCTTATTTCTGTCAATCAGGATCTCAGATTGAAAGGGAGTGACCTCAACTCTAGTCGGGTATGATGATATTACAAGCACATGTTCTTGAAATCCTGTCCAGTGCTGTATCTCCTTGCTTGTCTCTTCTATTGTTTACTAGACTTCCCTGAGGCTGCTAGCTTCTGCCCTATTCCCATACATGAGGGGTGGCCTCTAGTGTTTCACCGCTTCTTGCAAAATTTTCATATTTTGTTCACATCTCCAAAAATAGGTAATAACTGGAGCCTTACCGGAAGGCTATAAATATGATTAGAGTTTAAGGGCCTTGGGCATAGAAGAAACAAGATGTGAGATAGGTATTAGCTCTCCCTGTCTCTCAGGCTTCGTCCACTGCTCTCAGCAGTCCTCTCCTCTGATCCACTTCTCCTCCTGTATCATCCCCTCTATCTCTTTATCTCTTCCACATCTCTACCAGGAGCTTCTTCTTTGTTTCTCTGTCTGTGCTGGCTCATCTCTATTCATTTCTATGATTGGATCCACAAGTACAAATCCTAAAATATCTCTGCCAAATTGTAGATTCAAAGCTCCATCAGGATTTCATTCCATATTCTTATATTAAACAATTTTCAGGTCACAATTCATAACCGTGAAATCCATTGATATTTCTTTTTCTCCTTAACGAAATTAATTTTTTATGAATAGTAAGTGGTGATTCGTTTACTCAAGATTACTTGTCCCTTACAATTTTCATTGCATCAGGATGATTTTCGTAGCTTTCGCATTTTGGATGACATGTTTCAGAAGGATGGTAAACAGTTTCAGATAATCGGCGGTGACCTTCATTATTTTCGAGTGCTTCCTCTGGTATTCCAATATATCTGTTCCTTGTTACCCATAGCTTATTGTTTATGGGATCATTTTCTAGACTCACAACGAATTATGCAATGTCTACTATGAACTCATGAGATAAGTATTTCTGACCTTGAATAAAGTTGTGTGAGGATTAACGCTCAATCTATTGAGCACGTGATATGATGGCCTTGTAGGAAGCATCAAAGTTTTAATCTCCAATGATAAAATACTCGTCAGACTTTAACTCCCATTTCATTGTTCTTTAATTCTATCTTCCCAAAAAAAAAAGAAATTTGGTGGAATAGTATGTGTAAGTTTCACAAAACTTTTATTTTGACCTATGTGGACTGATATTTTTCAATGGCTGCAGTACTGGGAAGATAGATTGCTGAGAGTGAAGGCATTGGGTTTAAATACTATTCAGACATATGTTCCATGGAACTTGCATGAGCCACAGTCTGAAAGATGGGTCTTTGAGGGTATTGCTGACATTGAATCATTCCTTCAGCTAGCACATGAGCTCGACCTACTGGTTATGCTTCGTGTTGGTCCCTATATTTGTGCAGGTCAGAGCCGAATATTCTATGGTTGTCATGCATTCTTATTGATGAACATAGATATCATTTTGATTTTACATTTTTTTGTCCTGAATACATTTTATTGGAGTCTAATGTTAATTTTTTACATGGGATTGTTTTAGTAATTATGTAGTCTAGGGGTGACCATTCATAATTTTGCTAACACAAAATTAATGAGGCATGTATCACTTAAATACCAGTAATCGTGGCTATTGTAACCCTCAGTAACGGGGTGTTCCCCCAATAAGTCTACCTTCTTTGTCGCTCCTGCCTTCCACACGATTTGAGATCACCAGGTTTATTTACTGCCACCAACTGCCAGTGTGCTGGTATTGTATGATCTTAGAGCATCTTTTTTTTCACCCAAAAAGGTCCCCTTCATTGGCATCATTTTCTTCTCTTCTCGTTGGTATGATGTACAAATTATTTTTTTCACCTTTCAGCACAAATTTTTTGAGCCAATCGTTGATCCTTCCACTCTTCTGTTCAATCTTGCAAAAGCCACATTTTGCATCGTTCAAACTTGGTTGCCCAACATATCTTCTCGCCTTCTTAATTCCCGCCTTGATCTGCATCGTGATTCATCATAGGTTGTATCACTATCCTTTTTCACCTATTATTAATTCACCCCTCTTTATCACCATGGTCAACATTTCACCTTTTCTTATCATATCTTAGGACCAACCTCTGTAATCTCTCTCAGACCTATCATGGTCACCTCTATGGTACCTCTATGGCTGCTTCTTTAAACCTGCCTAGGCTATCTACTTTTTGACTCTTCCATCCTCTATTATTCCTGCAAGGATAAATAACTTTTTGTCTTGCCATGTCCACCTGCTTCAGATTCTTTGAGGCCACTTTTTGGTCCGTTAGAACCACCTCTTCTCGAGTTCACCATGGATGCTTGCGTTGAGCCAATGGGGTCATCTCTCTTTGGTTTGGTGGAGCCACCTTCTTGAAGCCCCCTAGGTCTCCCTAGTCAACGAAGGCTGTATCACTCTAGAAGTATTGGGAACACTCTTTATGGATCTGTGGAGGCTAATCACCTGTTGGGACCACTGAACACCTTTCATGAGTGCTTTGTAGACAGTTGTGTTATGAAGCTTACTCTATGTTTCCATGATTTGGGAACATCACTGAGCCTCATCCTCTCACATACTAATGCAAGCTGGTCTGCATTATTGGCATAGACTACTTATCTATCTTAATCTTTATCTTTGTTATTTTCCTTTTCTTATGATTTCCTACTCTATGGTGAGAATGAAAAAATAATTACCCATCAGCTCGCGAGGGACTGTTGGAGTTTGAAGTTATATTTGGTAATTTGTCACTCTAGGTGTATCTTGGTATTTTCACTATTTTTATGTCATGTTGGTTTTTTCACACTTTTTGTACTTATCTCATTTTGACATGTACTTAGTTGGCTGGGGATGTTTTGGGTTGGGAGGGGTGAGAGGTAGGGAGAGTGGTGGGGGGGGCGGGAAGGGGGCGGGGAGGGGGCGGAGGGAGGAAGCAGTTGAAACAAAGGGAGGCATTGGAAAATGTCCCTCTCACTGTCTTTCCTTTTCTACTACTTCCCTTTGCTTTCCGCAATCTTTAATGACATTATGTGCAGAGAACATGCATCCACCCCCACTCTGTGCCCCTGATAAATTGATTTTTTTATTTTGTGAGCTTCACAAATTAATTGATAATGCATTTTGTGGTTGCAACTACCTACCTCTTTTTTAATTTGTTACTCAACTTCAAATAAGATTCATTAATTATACAAGTGTTTCTGCGAAATTTGGTCTGTCATAAATCATCATTCTGGTCACTGTTCTGGATACCATAAGAATTATTCCAGTACATATGAATATATATTGATTATATCTCGTTGTACAGCATATGGTTGCAAAATTACAGATGGAGATCTCCATTTCTCTGGACCAACCTTCCTCTCTCTCTCTCTTCATTCATTTTGTGTATTTTTTTGGTAGAATGGGATCTTGGAGGCTTTCCTGCTTGGTTACTTGCTATAGAACCGGCTCTCCGATTAAGGTCATCAGATAGAGCTTTCCTTGACCTGGTAATGCTGTCCTCTCTAAACTTAACTGGTGATTCTAGATTGAAAATTTTCCTGCATATTGTGAGAAACCTTTATTTCCTGTATACCGGGGAGGAAATTTCTTGCCTTTTGGAAATTTCAAGTTAACATAATTTCTCTCTTTTTATCATGAAAGTGAAACTCTTTTTATCAGGTGATTAAGACGCATCAAATTTGCGTTTCAAAAACAAAAATGCATAAATTGATTATTTGAATGATAAATTAGGTTGAACGGTGGTGGGATGTCCTCCTGCCAAAAGTGCTGCCTTATCTTTATAAGAATGGTGGCCCTATCATCATGGTTCAGGTGGGTGAAACGAACATTTTTCCCAAAACTCCCTTACATAATTCTCAAGTCATCTCCCTCTCTCTCTGAGAACCACATTGTGCAATGTCTTACAGGTTGAAAATGAGTTTGGATCATATGGATTTGATCAGCCTTACCTCAGTCATCTTGTTCGCTTGTGCAGAAGACACCTAGGAGACGATGTCATCTTGTGTGTATTCATCTTCTTACATTGTCTTCTACCTTCCTATAACACAAACACTTCCTTAGCTATTATCATTCAAAGGCTTTTGGTGGGGCACTGTTTCGGGGTGCCCTTCCCCCTCAATTCAAAAAAAAATCATTCAAAGACTTTTGAAACCATCGTTATGACATGAATGCCAGTAACGGTCATGAGAAAAATAAACAATGCATACAAAATTTTATTTCAATCTCTTTCGATATTCAGATATATGTGAAACATAGATTACATCTTGAAGACAAATTAAAAAGAATCTGAGACGTAATGACATGAATGTGCAATAATGTGTAAGTCGTGACACTTTGTCTCCAATATCAAAGGTGAGCTTTAATGTTTTAAAAGGTATACTACGGATGGAGGCACCAGGGAGACACTATCAAGGGGAACTATTCCAGGAAAAGATGTTCTTGCAGGTAGTTTCACTTCATACCATTTAATATTTTCTGTCAAATGTCCACTTGGAGATCAATGACGTATTTGTGTTGTAAGAAATACTACAATCTATTATTACGTTTACTTTGTTTCTTTTTCAGTGCAAAGATTTTAGTAATTCAATACTTTCAACACCTTTGTATTTCAAATAAAAAATTCCTCATAAGCTTATTTTCCTGATTTGAAAATTTTCAGCTGTCGACTTCTCAACGGGTGATGATTCGCACCCGATATTTGAGCTGCAAAGGAAGTTTAATGCTCCGGGAAAATCTCCATCTCTATCAGCGTCAGTATAATGCATTCTTTCTTTGAAAAGATGAAATTCATAAATTTTCATAATGGTGGTCTTTTTTGACAGAGAATTTTACACAGGCTGGCTAACACATTGGGGTGAAAAAAGTGCACAAACTGATGCCCAGTTTACTGCCCGGGAGTTACAAAGAATTTTGTCACAAAATGCTTCTGTTGTGCTCTATGTATGGTGTTACCTTAACTGTTCATCTGAGATGATTAATAATAGAGAATATTATTTTTCTAAATATAACAGAAATATTTTTGAAGATGGCTCATGGCGGAACCAATTTTGGGTTTTATAACGGTGCAAACACAGGTCAGGCTGATTCTGATTACAAAGCTGATCTCACTTCCTACGATTATGTGAGCACAAATAAAAACATAACTTCAGTTTTATTTAAGCAAGTAATGGATCTTTACATCAACTTCGTAATTCAGGATGCACCAATTAAAGAGGATGGGGATGTAAAAAATCCCAAGTTCAGAGGCATGTTCTTTGCAGTCCTTTCATAAATTTCTGCCCTAAAATTCATTTGTTTTGAATTCTTTCTTTCTGAAGATCATTGACATTTTCAGCAATTAGACGCGTGATAGCTAAGCACTCAAGATCAGTGCTTCCTCCAATGCCTTCCAACAATGAGAAGTGTGGCTATGGAACTACAAAGTTGAGGAAGATCGCCTCTTTATTCGAGGTTATTCACAAATTGCATGATCCTGCGGAGGTGGTGGTTGGAGAAAGACCACTGGCCATGGAATTGGTGGGACAGGTATGTGACTATCTATATATATTTATTTTATCTTATTTTTGTCTTCGTCAAGTGATAGGATTCAATCCTATCTTGTCTAACTTGGAATAAACTGGTAGGACTCCCATAATTACCTATCATCGTCGTAAGCATAGACGCCTAAATAAGGGAAAGATAATAGGTCCACTGGAGGGGTCTACCAATGACAGCTGTCAGGAGGAGAGGGTAGAACTACAGTCCTAGAAACAGAGGCGTGGGGGAATAAAAGGAGGACGACGGTTATTCGGTGGACATCTTACCTTCTTTCGGAAAAGACGGGAAGAGCAAAGAAATCGTCCGAAGGAGAGTCTGACGGCGACTAGGACCAAGATTGGAAATCCGAACTAGATTACTTGAGGTCAATTCTATTCTGGTCAAAGAAGAGTTACGGAGGGAACGACTGCAGGTTCTTGGGAATTATTACCCAGTTTACACCATTCTGTAGTTTTACTTCTGGAAATCAAGATTCTGGAATTCTTTTAGTTCTTGAAAAGACAATTGTACTGTCCTGAATTTAATAAATCAGAGTATTCCTCCATAAACCACACCATTAGATCTGATGACAAAATTTGCTATGGTGGCATTGTTAGATCTGGTAGGAATAGATTTCAAGAGGGTTTTTCCTCTCCTATCCACTGAAAGTCCAACAAGGATGTTGGTTCCATGATATGCGACCCCCCCAGAGTCTCATACATATTTATCCCTATGCATCAGAGTTTCTGGTCAACATCAGGTCAGAGCATTGACTGATGACCTTGACCACTGATCTGGTTTTACTAGATTGGTTGACAGACGAATTGGCTGGATTTTGACACGTGAGTTGTCAGTTCTCCTCTCTCTCTATTTATTACATATTACTGTTGGTTACATGTAAATCACAAACATCAGATAATTTTTTTTACTATAAATCATGAGATCCTGCATATCAAGCATCAGAATTGGGGAATCAGTTTAGTCAACGACCTAGACTATGGCCATGACTGGAGTCTTCAGCCTACGTCATAAGCCGGACTGATGGTTCCTGTGACCAGCACATTTTGGTCCACTGCTTTCCAATCCGAAAATCTGAGCCCCAGATAATCTTTATCCATGCTATTAAGGGTATCGAAAAAGAATGCACTTACAACAGCCCTATATCAAGGGTTTCATCAGCCTTTATCCTCAAGCCTTCATCAGCCCTATTATGGTTTAGGGTCATATTGCTTAACTAGACTTGAGCTTTTCTCAGACATGGTCTAGATTGTGTTCTGCAGATGTTTGGGTTTGTGCTTTACGAATCGGAGTACCAGGGAAAACAGAAAGACGTTCTTCTCTCTATTCCCAAGGTTGATCTCCCAATCTACGCTTATGTTCCTAAAGTTGAGGCTCTCATATCTACATTTTGTGGTATTCCAGGTACATGACAGAGCTCAGGTATTCATTTCTTGCCCAGGGGATAAAAATCAAATAAATCCTATTTACGTGGGTGTAATTGAAAGATGGTCAAATCAAGAACTCGCCATTCCAGGCCTCCAAATGTCCTTCTGTCATGCGCTTGCTCGTCCTCGTACACTACTTAGATCATTCATTTTTATTTCTCCATGGATTGTTGCATCATATGCCACCTTAATATGCAAAACTCACAGGTGGAGAATGCTGGTCGTGTGAACTATGGTCAGCACCTTTACGACAGGAAGGTAGTGTGCAATTTTATGACAATGAATTTAAGTTGCTCCTACACCCCTGCTTTCCTCTAGTTATACAAAGACGTACAAAAGTTGTAATTTTATTTACTATTTAATAATTTTCTAGGGTATACTGTCTGACGTTATACTAGATGGCGACATTGTTAAGCACTGGAAAATGACTCCCATCTCAATGAACAACCTAAGCAACGTTTTGAGCGATGAACTAATCCGACTAGTTGCCACTTCTGGTAACCCTCTATGAAATCTCGGATGAATTCTTTGAGAATAGTAAAGACCAATCAGTTACTTGTTGATTTCTGCTACATGTGGATCTTGGAAGGGAAAAATGAGCCAGGATTTTACATTGCTCGCATGTCGATTGAACAAGGGACCCCAGCAAAGGATACCTTCTTATCCCTTGACGGATGGACTAAAGGGATGGTCTTCATCAATGATTTCAATTTAGGGAGGTACTGGCCGGTATGAAAATCCTTACTCATCTTCTCTGCATCATGCTTGATGAAAGGAGGGATCAACAGGCAGCCTCATCTTGCTTATTATGCAGTCCGTGGGTCCACAATGCACTCTCTACGTCCCAGCTCCTCTCCTGCATGAAGGAGTAAATCTTGTGGTATGATGAATCTATCTCTTGCCCTCTAGATTGTTTTTTTTATAGGTTCCCCATTCTACCTTGACAAATTCTTAAAGAAAATGAGTAGAATCTGATTGGGAAAAGCCTGTTGATTGGTGATTGAGCTCCTGCGAGGTATTCTAGTTCTAGAGAGATTCCTATCCTCCAAACGGCTCATGTCAGGATATTTCTTCCACATAAACTCAGTCCTAGTTTTACCCTTCATAATCATACATGGTACTGTGGTGTATGTCATGCATGTCCTTACAACTCACATCTCGGGAGGGCTTTACTCGATACTATCCTTCCCATGTGTCTCAATGAAGTTCTCTAGGGGTTTGCTTTGAATTATGCTGGTTGAATTTGGGCACACTGTTTACTTCCTTGTTGGATCTTTAACAGGTTATACTCGAGTTGCATGCGCCCCACCCTGAGCTTATCCTGAGCTTTTGTGGACCGTCCTGACTTTTCTTGTGGGTCAAGCTCTAAAAGTTCCGTGTCTAGCTCCACTAGCTGTGTCAACTTTAGCATGTCTTGACTTCACAGGCGGCCAGTTCCTGATTCCTGTACCTGCGTGAAGCTCACGACTGCTAAGGAAAGCAGGTATGCATGGCTCCTATCCAGTCCCACTTTAGTCAGTATATCTCTCTCTCTCTCTCTCTCTCTCTCTCTCTCTCCATTTATACATATGATAGGTATGTCAATGCTGACAACTATGATAAAGATTTTTTTTTTTTTGAAAAACTATGATAAAGATAAGCCATAAAAGAATGAAAATGGCAAAATTAGCGCTTGATTAATGAAGCAAACGCAAGGTTTAAAGAGTTGACCTTCTGTTTATGTTCATTACAGCTTAGGAGTCCCTGAGGGAAAGGAAATTCAAACAAAACGGTTATTTCTTGATGACCGAAGCACAGGTACATGTTTTTTCTTGACAGAAATTTGAAAATACCTTAGATTTTTAATATTCCTGAACCAAAGCATCACGGACAACAAAACAATCGCAAACGCTAGATTTACATGACCCAGGGAATGCCCGCTTATGACATATCCAGTTGATGAGTAGATTTTCGTATCGGCTGCTGCTAGCAATCTTGACAGAAGGTAAAACCCTAAGTGAAGAAACAAGCAGTCAGGCCTTCCGAGGGAACAAAATTGAATCTCTTTGAAATGCAAGACCTGATGCCCAAAACCAGAATCTTGAATGCGAGTACTTGGCCGGAAATATGAATGCAAATATGGGGATCAAAACGCTGGGGACGAAGGTCAATGTCATGCGCAGACGCAGATCATCAAATGCCCTGAAAAATGAAGGTCGTGAGCTGATTCAAAATGAATAAAAAATGACCAGGAAGACGATCTCTCGCCTCTCATAAGCGATGCATCCAAGGGCAAGCGCAATGAGCGAAAACAAACAAGTCAATCCCAGCCGTTCATCGACTCTCTCGAGCACCAACGTTGAGAAGAGCGAAACGATTGTAATCATCGTCTGCAACAGACCGTTATCGTGAAAAGAGTGAACAGGGGTGAGCTATGCGGATAAAGGAAATAAATACGGGGAATATTTCGCAGACGACGCGGGAATCATCCGGATCGAGGTGATAGTATGGAGATCCGAACGCCAGCGCTACGACCCCGGCGTAGAAGAAGGCCCATCCCCAAATCTCCCCCCTGACGCTGAAATCAGCAAAATTAATTCAAAAAGGAACCCTAAGCAGGAGAACAAAAATTCCAGTCCCAGTATACCTGATTCCGAAGCAACTTCTATGCAGGCATAGAACCAAATCCACTACTCCGACAATGAGCAGAGGAAAACTTGATAGAACGTTCAGTGTATTGGGCACCCCTGCACTAAATCGATTATCGAAGGGGAAGATGAAAATTTTCTCATTGAAGGAAGGATTCCATTCACTTACCGAGAAAATTCCGCATGTCCGCAAACTCGTGATGGTTCTTTGAGTGGGGGATCTTGGGCGTGGCCGCCAAGAAAAAGAGACAGAGAACGGCTGCTCCTCCCCATACACGCCATGGACTCTGCTTCTTCCGCACGTGCTCCTCCCAGCTCCACAGCCACTGCACCGCCCTCATCGCTCCTCTCCTTCTCCGTGTCTCTTCCTCCAGACCGTCGGGGAAGTCCGCCATTTGCTGACGGGGATCAGTTTATACTGATCGTTACGGAGGATTCTCCTTTCAGATCCAGGTCTTTCGATCCTATTTTTTCTTTGACTTTCATTAAACCTTCTGGTCCGAATCTAAGCGGCCACGCTGGACCTTCGCCGACGTGGCAGGAAGAGAGGGTTTTATAACGAGCAAGGGAAGCGCCAATTCCCAACCAGGAAGACGAATGGGCCAGCATAAATTTTTTTACGAGTCAACGAATGATCTGGATGAGATTCCATCGACAACCTATTTCAAACCCACCAAAGATACTATCCTAGATCAAAGAAGATACTCTCTCTCTCTCTCTCTCTCTCTCTCTCTAGAAAGAGAGCCTAGAAAAAGAAAGATACATGAACTATAATAAAGTCATGGGGCCCGAGTAGACCCACTTACATTCCCCGGAAGCAAGCATGCGGATGATACACATGCCTAGCTTTCTCGATAGAGTATCAAATGAGGTAAGACTTGAGCCCTTGGAGATGACATGGGAGAGCTACTCTTATGATGATGATGTAGGGAGTTGTGATGAGGCCCTTTTGGGTCTTATCATGTACATGGTAGGATAATACCATGATGTGCTTAGGGCAATCATAAAAAGTTGAATTGCTCATGATAAAGTTAAACATGTTCCCCCCAAGATATGTGTAGTAATGGATGTGAACTTGCGATCACCTGTCCGACATTCATAATCCGAGCTTGAATATGCTTCAACTCTGTGATGCTCATATTAATGATACATGCATTACATAAGTCCTTACTCTGGGGCATTTTTGTGATAACATGCATTTTATACTTGTATTTATATGATTACTAAATAAACTCTAATGCTTAAGTTTAATGCATGTTATCATGAAATTCATGTGTTTTGAAGATCTCATGCTGTTCAACTTAAATTGTCATTTTGACATGATTTTATGCTAAATTTTAATTTTATGTGTTTTTGACATTTTTGCGCTGAATTTTATGCTAAATTTTGAGTTTGCGTGTGCTTGATAGGATATGTCAACTATTAATGTTGAGTTAGTTGATTTTTGAAGTTAACCTAAGTCAGAGAAACTTACTTTATCCTAAATTTTTACCTTTTAAGTATCATGTTCATTTAGAGGACCAAAAATTTCTAACTTTTTTCATAAATTTAAGTTAAAAATGCCTTATATTTGGAAAGTTTTAGTCTTTGTAAGTATCATGGATTTTTTTTAAAAAATAATTATTAAAGGCTCCACAATCAATTTAAAGGGGGCCAACGTGGATATGCTCACATGTGAGGACATGGTCAACTCTGACTAGAGGCCACTTGCCATGCAAATGAAGCCTACTTATGGAGAGCCATGATCAATGTCATATCATTTATAGATGGTAAATCCGGAAGTTCATGTCATTTGGGATTATTTTTTCAAGGGTGATAAATGGTGAAATGAGAAGTATGAAATGCTTCCATTGTAAGGAGGTTGATCTTCACTTAAGATAGGGGGTACATGTCATGAACATAGAGGCTGGTGCTTGAAAATGAAGTGATTAATAGAAGCCATCAACTCAACATGCTCAAAGTGTGAATGATCTCTACCATCTAATCACGTTGATATCCATCAAAGAAAATTCAGCGGGACATGCTGCACCCTCCTCCATTTACACAGTGACATGGAGTTCCCTTGGCTGTCGATCTTCACTAAAGAAGATTAGACATGGGGAATATTTTCTAATTTCTAAACCCTGTTTATAAATTTCTTAATCCTCGCACTAGAATGTTGTTCAAAAAAATCTCAAGAACTATGCCTTATAGAGACTAGTTTTCAAAATCACATAATTCCAAGCCACATCCGTTGAGCCCAATATATCAACTTTTTTTATGAGAAATTAGAGGGAATTAGCATCTTGAACTCATAAACACACTAAGAGCATTTTGGTAAGATAAGGCTTTGATTGAGTAATCAATTGGAAACTTCAGGTTGGTTTGGATTGATTTTCTCTGATTTTTTGTCACTTTGGTTTAGATCTAATTTTATCATTATTTATAGAATTTCATTATTTATAAATTTTCTGTCTCTCCTAATTTATAAATTTCCCTCTCTAACTTCTCTCTTATTTTACCTCTGATTTGCTTGAGTTCTGTTCATTAGACATAGCTCTTTGATTTATTTTCATAAATGTAAGATTTTTTCTTGAAATCTAAACCATTTTCATCACTTAGTTTGACCAAATTCAAAGATTTGACAAAGTCAAACCTAATTCTCTATGGATTTTGATTCTTATAATTATAGTAAATCAATCATCCAAATAAGACCTTTATTTACTTTTTACATTATTTATATATTTTTGAAATTCAAATTTCCAAATAGCGCTAATGTCCATGAACACATCCCATGATGATAGAAAACTATTATTGAATATATACCTATGTATTATCCATGACTTGTTCTCAGGAGATCTTAAGTCAATACAAGTAGATTGGAGCACATTTATAAATTTTTAGCATTAAATAATCAAACCCATGTTAGTAGCTCAGGTGTTTATTGTTGTGGTGGATGAAGTAGTTTTATCAAAGAGACTTAATCAACAAGGATTGAGAGCTATAACAGATATTGAGAAACCCCTCGAACATCCTCACCTTTTGATGAGTGACATAAGATAAAGAAGTAGAGGCAATCGACAACAAGGATTTCATCAAATTAAAACCATCGTTCTTTCCATCTGTGGCAAATCAAAGCATGCCATCTAGAAGAACACAAAGGAATTTGACATTGGGCTGTGTCTCATACCGAAATGGAGGCAATCAAATACAAAGACAAATATAGGAGAGAATTGCCCTTTGAAGAGGAGGACATGACACCCTTGAAGATTTGTCCTTACCAAATAACGTCACTTGTGAAGTAACCTCATGAGAAGATCCCATTGAAGTATCTTGATCCCTATCATATGCTAGACCACATCAACCTTGTAGCCTACAAGTTTCCGGAATTTGACACTTGATAAGCTCTCAAGATTTTGATCAAAACCATCAAGCATAGTTGAAGACATTCAATCAAACCTTCAAAATAACAGATGACCCTATCTTCTAGTAAAGATCAAAATCCATACTTGTTGTTCATTGAAGGAGTTATTTAAAGTTTTTCAAGGGTCTGGCCTCTAGTAGTATTAACACAATCTCACAATAGTCGGATCTCCGCTTAAAATTCTTCACGAAGAGTGAATGAGAAGGAATGGGATGGTTCTTAATAACGTTTATATAGGCCTAAATCAAGAGGTCAATCAAGGAAGAGGCTCCCAATATGCTTTCTCCCATATTTTTCATTGGGAGACGGGGTTTCTGATCTCTTTCTCCCATATTGTTTTGGTAAGGGGGGAATCTTACAACTTAGTGACAAAACCACTCTTTCCTTGATCAAACTCTTAATGCCCTAGAATGCTTCCACTCCCCTTATTTTGAAACCAAAGATCCTCAACCAGACTATTTGTCTCCCTTTGGCCGACATGGCATTTCCTCTAACAGCTGCTTGGGCTTTCCTATGATGTCGTTTGGGCATGGGCCTACTGAAAGTAACTACTAGAGTTGTACCATTACCCCTCACCACCAATATTCCCCTCTTCATCTGTTCTTACATTATCCCAGCTCTCTATTCATCATACATACACATACATGTGCACAAAGTCCTCGTTTCTTTCCAAATTCACTAATCTCAGTACCTAAACTCCTTGAAATTCAACCCTTAACCTCTATACTACTAACTAAGAAACTCTCTGTTGCATAAATTCCATGTCCAATGACTGAATAGTGGTTATCAAATGGCCGCAGAATAGCTTGGTCCCTGCTGCATTCATCACCATTTGGATACATTTTAGAATTACCCACAAGACTTCTATAGTGGATTGCATAGGATTGTTTGTGTTTGAAGGCAATGCCTCATCCATGCAGAGGTTTCGGAAATCCCAATCTGCTACATGATCATTGTCATAATGAGCAGCAACATCTTC
Organism: Lemna minuta; assembly: GCA_024174645.1. Classification (NCBI taxonomy): domain Eukaryota; kingdom Viridiplantae; phylum Streptophyta; class Magnoliopsida; order Alismatales; family Araceae; genus Lemna; species Lemna minuta. Next base: position 5,602,740 of record CM044116.1, on the reverse strand, counting down.
CTCGTCTTTCCCTTTGACCTATTTTCCATATTTTTCGTACTCGATTTCCCTTTTCTTCTCACCAATTTCTTACTTTCCATTTTAGTCTTCTTATTTTTAAAGTATTTGTTGAGTGGAAAGCACAAACGTGCTAGCAACCAAACTGGAGGTCCCTTCTTGACATATTTTTCATTTCCCTTTTATCAGTTTTCGCTTCTTGGCTGGTCTGGTGATCCCTCTAGGTTTCCCTTCTGTTCAGGACAGTAGCACAACATCACCAACATTTTTTCCTGTAAGAAGGATGGAGAAAAATACACCCATGAGAGTCTTCAAATAACAAGTCAACACCATTGATTTTGTTGAGAGGAGACGACTTTTGTGCTTATTCCCTCATCTCTAGAAGAAGCCATTGCTTCCTCTCGTAACCTGGTCCAACCTGCTTCAATTTTTCCCACTCAAAACACATATACTATACGAGAGATTTCTATGTATTTGATAAAAAACAAAGGAGACATGGTCTATGACCTTCCAATGTTTCAGAGATGAATGGAGGCAAAAGGGTATATGAATGGAGTGAAATAGGAAAACATGCCAGATTAGTGGGCAGCTCCTTTGCATAGGCACAAACTATATGAGTTGATTGTGTATGGAAATTGTTGCTTTCTGAAGTCACTAATTGCTCCACTGGCACCAAATGGCTGAAAGATTTTTTTGTCTCCACCACAATCATCACTTTATCTAAGTATTATCTGTTTCCCTCTGATTAGTATTTCTCGATGGGTACTTTCATGGATGTCTACAATGGATTATGAAAAAATTGTGTGCGTTCAAAGGCTATGGCCAGTCCACATCGAGGTCGCTAAACTCAAATGTCTGCACCACATGGAAACTAAATGTGCCAAGAATGAGGAAACCAAAAAAGTAAACATATTGGGAAGAAATGATGAAGAAAATAAGTAAAAGCACAAGTAGATGAGAACTGCAAAAAAATTGAAGAGAAAAGAGAGGAAGAATAAGAATTAAAAAATAGTGAATGCAATAGTGGAGTTTGAGTTTGTCAATCCCGACCATTGCCTTCAATCACAAGCAACTTTGTGCAATCCTATGCAGACAACCTCAGCTCAAACTAGCAGGAACAAGAAGTCAAATAAAGAAACCTAGAATATGCTGGGATGGTAACAAATTTTGCTGAGAATACGTTTGTTAGCCATTTCAATATAAGTGGAAGAATCAATGACCTTTGGAAACTAACAATTTTGTTGAACAATTGACTAATCAAGTAAAGTGCTCTGGTGGAGAGACCGTTCACTGATTTGACATCTTTTTCTTTTCACCTCACCTATTTACTATTCTTTCCCTCCATTTATCTTTGAAATGTTGTTTGTCACGTGCAATGGAATGTTGTTCCCTTGTTCTTTCTCTCATACATATCGTTCTCCTATAACATACTTCTTTTCTTGAATGAGAATTATCCAAATGAAGTAGATGAGGCTGAGTGAGGAAGCTATGGTTCCCTAGAGAATAATACACATGCACAAAGACATGGGAATAAGCAGGAAAGCCATCTTCTATCAACCAAATAAATGAAGTATACAAGATATTCGTACCTTTTATTGGGCATGTTTCTCTCATCCTCCTAGAAAAAGGTAATGTCTATGATGCTAGGCAACCATCTTGAACAAAAACAGATGCCAAAGCCATTTGACAACCCAACCATAAGCCTATCTGTTCAAAATGGTGGAACTTTCACTTGACAGCAGATTTGACGTATCTGTCTGTGTCTTAAATTAGAGACATGTAATGATGTTATAATCTATAAGGTCAAAGATCGGTACGGGTTAACCACAACACATAACAAGTTTATATAAATAATTTTGTTGAGTAATTAGCAAAATCTTTGCATATTCATTTTCCACACAAGATAAAACTTTAAATATTAGGAAGCATATTTTTATAAAAATGTAAACTTCTAAATTGAGTTTCCTTGACTTGTTGATGGTGGTACAAGTCATTTCCTTGACTCTAATGTGCCGGGTAAAAATCCTGAATAGATGATGTCACCGCGACAGCCATCTCTCTTATCACATAATTTTCTAGAAATACACATTCATAATGAAAAGGATAAGAATGAAACATACCTCGACTAGAATATGGTGCTAACTAGGACCTATTATACAGTTCATTCACCATCTGGCTGCTGCTGGATCTGGCATACCAATGGTTGAACTGCTGAATCTCACAAATGTGCTTGACGTATCCTAGGCTGCTGGATACTTAAAGTTATGCTTCAGCTTTCTTTCTCGAGTACACAATGTACATTGGGTCAGAGCGTCCAGGATTGGGGGAAATGTCCACTGACTGCAAAATATAAATTATTTGAAAACAATTAGGCTTGTTCCAAAATTGGTTTTTCTGAGGGGTTAATCAGAAAACATGAGTATTCTTGGGTTCCGTACAACTGGTGCTTCATAGCCCCCAGCGTAGTGGAAGTATGCTCCGACAATCCATGCATGATCAGCATCCCCAGTTGATGTCCAGATGGAGATGGCCTTTGTCCAAAAGCAACGGTTTGAGAAACTGTTCATCAAGAAGATCCAGAACTAAGAAATAGTACGCCTAACATCAACAATATTTTTTAATAGTGCAGGAGAGTTAAAAACTGCTAGTATGGAATTTATAGCAAGATTACAGAAACTACCTCATGATTGCCAAACCCCCTGGCTTCAGAATTCGATTCATCTCCTTGAACACGTCTAGTGGCTTATTCAAGTAATCAACGCTGACCTGTGAAACATTTAGTGATGAGGATCAAAGTTTTTCGTCGGTTCATCCTCTAATTCCAACCCATTGCAGTTCAAGTCAAAAATATACATCTAAGAAACTAATTCTGTCCATCAGAAGCCATCTAAAAAAGGAAAACAAGATTACGAACCACATTGGTTATCACATCGAATGTGCAGTCATCAAACGGAAGTTTTGGGTTCACATTCAAATCTTGCACGATATACTCTGTCAGAACCTGAAAAAGCACATTAAAGACAAGCAGAAAAATAAACCAAAAGGCAAACAAACATTAAAGAATTTAAGATTCACGATTAAAAAAAGGCTTCTTTTCGTATCTTGTGGTGATGATGGGACAATGACCCCGACAAGGCCATGGGCCATCCACAATAATGAGCCTGGCCCATGACAGACAAAAGAAAGTTCAAGACCAAGATCTTTTCAAAGTGATCTCAGCCAAGCCTATATCCATCTATCCCTCTCTCTATCCTCTCCTCCCTCCATCGTTTCATCTATCCATCTCCCTCTTCAAACGTCAAAAGCTTTTAAAGTTTTACAAAGAAACTGAATCTCTAAAAATCATCGAAACATTAATCTTCTTGATTAAAAAAATCAATACGTTATCGAAATGTACCGGGTTCCGTTTAAGCTCTTCATCATTTAGACCCATGCCAACAATTTTATCCTGCTTATATCCAGTCGGGTAATGACTCACCTGTACATACAAATTCTCAATAATTGTACAAATACTAAATTAAGAAGCTTAAAAGTGGATGCCCACCCAGCTACTGCACATATCTAGCAATGATACGCCAGGGGTGTTCTTTGGAGGAAGAACTTCGGAGTAATACTTTGTCAGTGCCTTAATCGCCGGATCATCAATATGTGTCACAAAACGAGGGTCCGAATAAAAATAAGTATCCGGTGACCTGCCACATGATTTAAGAAACCCATCAAAGCTCGATTTCAGTCAATCAAAGCAATTCTATCCATCAACGAAAAACTACTCGTCATATCGAGTAAAGTCTTCTTCTTTGAAGGGGAACTCCTCCGGCCACTCAACGTTCATTAGCGCCTGAATAGGGATAGAAAAGAAGAAAAATTACGAAAAATGAATAATTCAGAAAATATTGATGTCTGTACCCTCTTATTCTACCTTCTCCACAGGCGACGTAACATTTCCCGGCCTCGCAGATGCCGTGAATGATCTGTTTCCGCCAGAAGTACCAGCAATAGAAGCCATTCTTCCGAAACTGTCCAGAATGGAGGCTCCGAGACCCAGGAAAATACGGCGAGGAGATCCCTTCCTGCTCCCTGAACGTGCCCAGAAGCATAAAGGGGATGATATTGCCGCAGAATTCACCAGCTTCGTTGACAAGAGAGGTTTCAGTCGAGGAGCTCCAATGGCGGGGGAGATCATCGTGGGATATAAAGATTTTAGAGTGAGTGGCTAAAGAGCAAGTCACGTAGACGAAGAAATAGGCTATGCATATTTAACAGAATTACATTTTGGGCTTTGGACCCATTACACGACAGTTGAAAATATACTGTCAGGAGGCACAGCATTTGGGCCCATTAGAGGTTGGACTGGATCCGGATTGATCTTGAAATCGAATCAATTATTTTGAAATCGTGCCCGCCGATCAGATTGAGCGGAACACTCAATCCACGGTCAATCTCGTCCACAAGATTACATTTAATGGCCAGAAATTCGATGATTCGGCAATCCGGATCAATTATCTGGATCGACAGGATCCCTTCCCTAGCCCACTCTGTACCGAATTGAGCCCATTAGTGGTTTGGAAGGGAGAATGGAGCGGGTGATCCGGATTGAGGAAATACGATTGGATCAACAAGATCGAATCGCTATATTCAATCGTCGATCTGCCGAAGTGGGCCTCAATTAGTCAGCGAGCAAGGCCCAGATACAGATCGAGGCAACGATCGAATGAGAGATCGATCAGTGATTTCTCATTTTTATAACTCTCAATCTGATCGTCGACATGGTTGATGATCGGATGGAGGCGTATTTTTTTTCATTTTTTAAAAATTTAATCATTTTTTGTAGGCTATTTTAATTTATTGTGAATTTTTAGTGCAGATTGTTGATCAGATCGACGATCACTTCACGAGTCAGACTATCGATCGGATCAATGAATGAATTATAGATGGCCCATTAGGAGATGGGCATTTTGGGCCGATTTGAGGAATCGCCTTAGACTAATTAATACGCTATATATCTGGGCAACACGATATTGCGGGCCCATTAGTGGTCTGGAAAGGGGAATGGACAGGTGGGTCCCACTCTTCAAGATCTTCCTCCACTCGCCTTCCCCCGAAGGAGAAGCATCTCTCTGGTTCCAGCAGCAGCCGCGGACTTCATCTGCCCATCATGTCACTTCAGCGTTTCTCTCTCTTCTCGAAAATCCCGTTACCGTTATTTCTGCTTCAGTCCACTCTGCTCCGCGGAGGTGAGAATCTGGTTTGTCATTCTCCAACCTTCTGTTCCTCAGTTTTTGAAGGATATTTGCAGATGCATATGGATGCAGACTCTGCCTCCGTTTGTGCAGTCACGAGTCGTCTCCTTTCTCGCATATGAAAACCAAAGGTTTTGTCGCTCGCGCCTCCGATCCATTGCTTCTCATATCATCAACGATGAACATTCTGGAGTGAGGCGCAATAGAGAGTATTTTTGGGTCTTCTCAGCTGCCCACAACCTGCTTGACGCTATGCATGACACGCACGGAGTTACAAGAGATCATGAAGATGGACAAGAGATAGAGACAGAGTTCAACAGCTGCCCTTCGTGGCTCATAGGTTTGGCGGAGGGAGAAAACCCAACTCTTCCCTGGCTTCCTATTTCGCCTTCTCAAGTTTGTGATCTGGGTCGAGGTTCTTCTCTTCCCCTAGAGGAAGAGAAAGAGGAAGAGGAAGAGGAAGAGAAGGAAGAAGAATTGACTCCGGAGCAAGAAAAGGAGAGGTCATCTACGAATGCAGAAATCAAAGGTCTAAGTCCCAGCACTTCAGAGAGATTGTTATCTCTGAAGTGCAGAATCGTGACTGTGGCTTCTTTGTCCGAAGTGGAAATGGTGGTGAGCGAAATTCGAGCACTTTGTTTCAATCATGATGAAAAAAATAACCAGAAGTCTCTAGAGATCTTGAACTTGTTAGAATTATGGCGAATTGAAGATGAAGTAGCAGCTGTTTTTCTCACACAGATGTATGATTTTCACATCTCGGGCCTCCTTCTTGCTTCAATAGTCCTCCCCAAGCTGGTGATCCTAAAAAGCCCAGTCTCTCGAGTGCTGCTATCTGCAATCGTTGAATTCTGCAAGTTACACAAGGTGGCAGCAATAAATGCATTAACATTCCCTCTTATTCTTCTTAAGGAAGGAATCAATATCCATCACTGCGATCTCATGAGCAAGATTATCAGAGAGTGTCTCCACCCTTCTCAGGTGTCAGCCTTCTGTCAGAAACTTCTCCAACGCTCGTCTCTGAAAGAAGATATCATCTGCCTGCCCTCCCTCCATAGCTCGATATCGGAAGAACTAGTCTGGACCGAATCTCTGTTCAGTTTTTTCCAGCAGATTCTGATCCAAGGGGTTCAGCTGACGCCAGATGCGGTGGACAGTCTCGTTTCGGTTGTTGAAGAGTCAGTGGTTGTGCACAGGAAATCGCTCAAGTTCTGTAATTTCTTGCTATGTATGATCAGCAAATGCCCTCATGCAGTTCAACGTCATAAGCTCTCGTTGATAAGGACGTCGGAGAAAACCGAGACATTTTTGACCAAGTCCATATTGTCAAAACTGACTAGTCAGTGAGTAACCGCAGCCTTCACCTTGTTGTAATCAATTTGTTCCTTGTGTAATCCAGTGTTTCTTAAGCATTATTGCTCACCAGGATGAAATTACAGTATATTTTTTAGAGGCAGTTTCTCTCTCTATAACTCTCCCCCTCTCTCTCTCTCTCGGTCAATGGTCTGTTTTGATATCCCTTGCTCCGCTCCCTCTCCCTCTCTCTCTCTCGGTCAATGGTCTGTTTTGATGTCCCTCGCTCCCTCTCTCTCTACCCGTTTTCCTCACTCCCTTCCTCCCAGAGTTGCTCTCTTTTCCTCTTCCTCCTTTGCTCCCTTCTCTCTCCTCCCCCCTCCCCCTGCCCGGCGCCCCTCCTCTTCCCTATCTCTCCACGTCATGGTGCATTTGTGGGGCCTGTCCCAGCTGATGCAGTGCCCATGTGGTGGAGGCTGCAGACGACCATGATGTAAGGACGCAAGGCTTAAAGTTAGACCTTAATATCTTTCCATGTCACCCTGCATTCTTTTTTAGATACTTTTCTGTAGGTTCTTACTGTCTTCCTTTGGTGCTGCTTTTTCTGCTCGACTGCCTTCTGCTCCAAGTGATTAGCTGTTCTGGCTTCTCCTACCGAGCGACACCTGCAACAATTCGAAGACAAGGCGATGCCAATGACAGGAGACGAAGGGACACCAGCGACGATGAGGTGACATCGTCAAAGGTTAGCTGCTAGTAGGGTTCTCCGGTTCCGGTGTCGGTACCAGTTTTTGTGAGAACCTAAACCTATACCTAACTTCGGTTCAGTATCGGTGACGGTATTTTTCGGTGTCGGTTCAGTTAAACCTATACTTTAAGTGAAACATCATTAGAACTCAACATAAATTATTGAAAATTTTTGTGACACCATTATTCATTTATATATAACACATGTTTCACAAACGAATGATAAGAGATTAACTTTTCCTAATAACATCAATATAATACATCAAGAATTTAAGATAAAAGTTTTATATAGATGAACTTTAACCGTTAAAAATAGATAGGGAAAAAATAACAATATAATTTCAGGAAATTATCTCTCCCCCTTGATAACTTCAAAAGTTATCACATCACTTATATGATTAGCATGTTTATTTAACACATTTTAGACTCAATAAGTTGCTTTGAATCTCAGTTTAATTGAAAAGCAATGCCTTTTAATTTTTATAGGTGAACTTATAAATATGTGTTAATTGAAGCTTTTAAAGGTTTAAAACCCTCTGGGCTTCATTGCCCGAAGGGAAAGGACCTAATGGTTTTTTTTGTTATTTTTTAATATGGTTTCACTCACTTGGATCAGGGAAATTAAGGAGATCATCCTGATTTGGGCCAATAGCAAGTTGGGAGATCCAACCCATTAAAGAAGAATCTAGAAGACGATAGATAAAAAGAGAGGGAAGAAAGGGAGGGAAACGAAAACTTACCTCGATATGTCTGCAGAAGGAAGTTTCCTGAATCCAAGGGAGAGCTCAGATCTAGTCCTCTATTGGTCTTTTCTCCCCCAGATCCAACGGCTGAGAAAGCCTCAAACTCCTTTTAAAAACCCTACACTCTTCATTTTGGGGGGTATTCCGGATCGGGGAGAAGAATTGTGGAATCCTTCTACTCTGACTCAGCATCCTGAGAGAGGAAACAAGGAGGAAGCTGCCCCAGCTGATGCCCTGCAGGAGAGGAAGGAGAGCCTACTGTCCAAGCCGGTAAACCCTGTCAAGGTCGACCGCGGTAAGTACAAAAAATCCTTTCCTATCCTCATGCAGTATTTCCGCCTTTCTTTTCTCTTCAGACCGACCAGGTGGAGCTCTAGGCAGCTGCGCCTTCGTCTTCTTTTCCACACACCCGAGTTAGCCTTGCAACTGCTGATTACCGGTGGCGAGACCAGACCAGGAACGCGCAAGTTCTTCACTCCAACCGCAGAATGCTCGCCTCGTCAGCCGCTGCCTACGCCTAGAGCCTTAATCTGCGCTCTCTTTACCTTAATGTTCACCGTATTTTATTTAGAATGCTAAGATAACTTATGTTCTCTTCTCCTATTGACTAGCTTGTTTTTTTGGTTTGTCTGTTGTCGTTCCTTCACTTATTTGTTTTGTTTAGACAAATTTTGGCTTATTACCATTTCCTTATGTTCTTGTTTATTTCTCTTCTATTCTTGTTTCTTTTGACTAGTTCGTTGCTCCCATTGATTAAGAAAATATTAAAAATTAAACAGTTCTTAACCTCCAGATTTCTCTGAATCACTACCTACTCTCTGAGGACGATCCCTTTACTCACTTCTATATTAATTTGTTTGTCAAAAGGTGTGTATAAACATATTATGTAACCTGATTCACCAACGACTTGTTATAACCGATTTCGGGTTATCACCCCTCTCCTCCTCTCCCTCTCTCTCTTCTTCCCTCTCTCCCTCTCTCTCTCCTTCTCTCTCTCCCTTCGTCCCTCTGTCCCTCTCTCTCTCTCTCCCTCTCTCCCTCTTCCTCCGTCCGTCCGTCCATCCCTCCCTCGCTCTCTCTCTCTTCCTGTCTGTCCGTCCGTCCCTCGATCTCTCTCTCCCTCTCCGTCCATCAATCCCTCCCTCGCTCTCTCCCCCTCCATCCATCCCTCTCTCTCTCCCTCTCCCTCTCTCTCTATGTGTCTCTATCTCTCTCCCTCCATCCCTCCCTCCCTCCCTCTCTTTGTGTCTCTGTCTCTCCCCCTCCGTCCCTCCCTCCCTTGCTCTCTTTCCCCCCAACCCCTCCGTCCCTCTCTCTCTCCCCCTCCCGCCCTCCCTTCTAGCACCCTCTCTCTCTCGCGGGGCGGAAGAAGAAAACACAATTTTCTTTTGCCATTAAAATTTCTCTCCCTCCCTCTCTCTCTATCTCTCTATCTCCCCCTCCCTCCCTCGCTCCATCTCTCTCTCTCTCTCTCTCTCTCCTATCGTAGGAGAGAGAAAGTACAGTTCCACCAAAACCCCAAACTGAAACCAACACCGGAAGAAAACCAGACTTTCGGTTTGCCTAGTTTTTCAACACCAACTGTGTCGGTTTCAGTTCGATATTTGGTCTTTTGGTAATGATTTGGAGTTCTCTAGCTGCTAGAAACTTTAGATAGCTGCCCTAGACGCATATTTGAATCTCCACTTTTCCAAATCATCAACCAGTGACGAGGCGATGCGCGTGACGGTGAAGAATGACGGCTTTACTGCTCGTTAAATAGAATGATCAATGATTGATTTTTATTCTCGTCTTGTGTTTCATTAATTTAATTCTCTTAATTTCTCTTGGTCAATGATAACATGCATATTTAACTTAAATTCTTATCTTATTTAACTAATATTCATGCTTATTTTATGTGATTATGATGCATGTTATCATAGTTTTTATGACTTTTCTCCATTGGTATGCCATTTTACTAAAGTCCATATTTATGCATTATTTAGGGTTAATTATGTGCTTTATGGAGGTTTAATATTTTTCAAGATTAAATAATTTATAATTAACCAATTTATTTGACTTATTTTTACCTTAGTAAATGATTAAAAGGATTAATTCCAAGAAAAGAATGATTGGATGATTAAAAAGAAAGAATTCTTAATGAATTACTTAGTATTATTTTCAATCCATCCCATTTTCTTGTTTGAATTTATATTTTTAGGTGGCATATTATTAAAGATGAAGAAATTTTTGATCCGATGGAGAAAATTTGAGTTTAAAAAGAGTTATATTTAAGGATATAAGAGTTTCTGGATTTTTTGGGAATTTATTTCAATTTTTCTGGAAATTATTTTGATTTTTTTAGATTAAAAATGCAAAAATGTGGTGTGGGACCCACATGGATGCGACATGGCACGCAAGGCCACGTGGTAGAGCCACGCGAGCCCCCGCGGGTGCCTGTGTGGCGCGGACGCGTGGCAGGGCCACACGAGTCCACGCGGACGCTTGGGTGGCGCCTACGTGGCAAGAGAGTCTTCGGGCTGGAAAGTGATGGGGCCACGGGTATAGTGGGCCCAGGTAATAGTATTGGGACGGTAACGCAAATGCGAAAGGGAGTTATGCTTTTTATACCCGTCGATCTTCATTAATTATCTCCGTGTGGGACTATGTTCCCTTTAATCTCTCCTTTGCAGGACACGTGGCATAACAATATGTGTTGGATCGGAAGCTTACTGAAGATCGCCCATTAATCCGATGGATCTCGGTCCATCGGATCATCAATTGCACACGTGCTCTAATCGCGACATAAGTGATGGCGAATGGCTGAGATTCGATCGCACTTTGGACGATCAACCTTGCAACACGTGGCTTCGTGAGGGGGCTCCGATCAAGATCAGACGGGTGAAATAAGGGGAGAACGTGGGCCGTGTCGTGGGCCACGATTCCACTGATTTTGCGCGATCGGACGGCTCAAATCTCATTGCGAAATGGACGGTCCGCGTTTTTCGGCTGGAAATTTCTTATAAACAATATTCTTCCTCTCTTTGTAACTCAACTTTTGGTCGAACCGTAAAGAAATTAAGTGGTTTTGAAGGAAGATCTTAAGTTCTTCATGATTCTCTTGCTTACTAGACTCAATTCCGCATCCATTGAAGCAAGATAATCACAAATTATTGCAAGAAAATGATCAAAATCTCCCCTTGAACGCCGAACGCACATATAAGACGAAACCGAAGAAATAATCTTCAATCAATGCGAATTGAAGCCAAATCTTCACGTCAATCAGGTTAGTAGTATGATTCATTCGTAATCCTTGCAATTTATGTAGTTTAGATTAGATTTAGGTTGGTAATTAGAGTTTAGAAATCGTTAAATTCATCTTTTCACCCAATTTTAGTTACATATTTTTATTGATTTTTAAACAAGGATTTATCTTTGATCTTAAATCCAAATTACTTGATTTTTATTTTATTGGATTCCTTGTTTCATCAGCTTTCTGTGGATAGAAAAATCGTAAAATTTTATCATCATTTGACCCTTCAATTTGACGTTTGACCATCGACTGTTCATTTTAAATCCGAATTTGGGCATTGACTTGCGGGATCAATTACTCTTAAAATACAAGGTGCAATTTGACAGTTTTGGTCTTTTTGGAATTCTCTGGTTGTTAGCTTTCCATTAATATGTCAATTTTAAGATTTGGATATCATTTGGTTAGTCAATTTAAAGATTTACACCGAAGTGTTCATTTCGGGATTTTTCTGATCTTTGACATTCAATAATTCATAATAAATCCATTTCTTCTCGAAAAATCACGACTTTATACCAAAAATTTTCATTTTCTCTAGTTTCTAAAAATCTAATTTTCTTAATATTTTGAGCTCCTTTTATTCTGTGATTTTACAAAAAGTCAACTATTGGTCAAAGTTAACACTTTGACCTTGACTTTTGACATTTCTTCGTCAAATCAGTTTTAAAATTCTTAAATTATCTTCTTTAGTATATTTATATCATTACCATTAATAAAATATAATTTTCACTTCTTAAAAACCCTAATTAAACCTAAGTTTGACCTAGCTAAGTCTGCGATCAAAGGCAACCGTGTTCTTTGTGGATCGACCCGATCTTTACACTATACTTGATTTTATATCTTTGTTATTGTGAGTTCAGAATTATAAATATTGTTCGACCGACGTTTGTGTGTTGTAACGACCACATAAAATGCTTCGTGAGTCAACAAAAAATATTTTTATTTTGATAAAAACTATCAAGAAAATAAAAAATATTTTGGCCGGCCAATTTGTCTAGAATTCGGTCTTTGGTGAATGACAATGGATAATGATATATTTTTTTGTGACTAGGTTGAGCTTCCTATAATCTATTCATACATTGCACTTATGGCTAATCTAGTTTATAATTCTTCAAGATTGAATATATATCATCCACCCTAAGACATTTCATGATTTCTTTATTTAATACTTCTAACATGTGAGGATTTAGATTTCTTTGACTCTCCCTCGATGGTCTAGAACCTTCCTCTAAGAATATCTTATGCTATCACACATCTGTAGGTATCTTATAACATGAAAGACCAAGGTAATAGAAATATCAAAGAAGGTCTTCTTGATGATTTCTTAATTGTGTCAATACTAAATTGAGTGACCAATTAGGCCTTGATTGTTAACCAATCTTAAGTCATTCATGAGTCCATGCCGATAAATGACTATATGCAGGGGTTAACTGATGACGGGAAGGTTTAATGAGAGAGTTCTCATATACTCTATATCTCCTATAGCACGTAATGTAGCTTGGCGCCTAACTGGCTCGTAACTAAACTTGTTGATTTGGTTAAATCAATCCTTAAAAAATTAATCTATATATTTAATTAATAAGGAAGACCAATAAGTGTTATTGGGTTGATATAGTTATTAATTGGTGAGATATATGAATAGAGGGTTACACACATAAATTCAATGAACATCGGTGGATATAGACATAATAATAAGGGTTTTTATGAAAATTTTATATTCCCAAAGTCTAGAAATAGGGAGAGAATGACTATAATAGGGGTACCCTAGTGAGACTAGTGAAAATTCCTTTTGAGTCAACTAGTTTGGCTCTTTTAAAGATTTCTTCTCAGTTAATTTCATATTCCCTATGTTTCGCATGTGATAGGGTTAGAAAAATATATCTTCTAAGAGTATTCTTGCTTAGCTGGACCTCTCGGCCACTCTCTCCTTCTCGAGCCAAGTCCCATGATTTTTGAATAAGAAGGTTCTTAGGTTCTAAGTTGTAGAAGATAAAGATGATAATAGAGCGAGGAAAGGAAGAGAAGGCCACATACTATGTTATATGATAATAAAATAGAATATTAGAGGTGCGGAGAGATGAGTAAGTTTATGAATGAGGCGTGAGTTTGAGAGCATTTTGAAAGAACTTCTATTCTCCCTTCTCTTCTCTTCCTCACTTGGTGACAAGTGTTTTACAGGAGATCTGATCGTCGGGAGATTGTGTGGATACCGCTAAAAGCCGGATGGTGGCGTACGACCCCCGTCGCCACAAAGACACGATACCACGGCGCCGGAGGAGCCCTTTTGCGCGCGCGGATCTATCCGCTTATCTTTATTTCTTTATTTTTTTATTATGAACTTTTTGACCCGCACGTGTTTAAGCGGGTCCTCGCTTATTTTCCTCTTCCTTTTAGGCTTTCGGGTGGGTTCTTCCCTTTTCGGGATCCCATTCGTGAAGCCCTTTCTTTTGTGAACCTTTGTTTTCTATGAGTATTTTGGGTTTTGGGTTGTGGGCCTCAAGTGGGCCCTTTCCCCTCTCGGCCCATTATGGGCTCTATAAGAGGGGAAGGGACCCCCCCACAAACCCTAGCCGATCATTGAAGAAAGAAAGGAGTGCTCTCCCTCTCAAGTGGCTGCTCAAGGAAGGCCGGGAAGGAGTCCAACCGCCGCCGCCGCCGTCGCACGCCTCTATCGCCGCCGCGCCGCCGCCGCGCGCAGCTCGCCGCCACTCCTTGCCCCGACCCACTGGTTCATCTCCACTATCATCGCGACGCCGCCGTCCTCAAGCCGCCGCCGCTGCCGCCGCCACAGGCCGCCGCCGCCTCCGGACCGCCGCACCGCCATCATCTCCACCTCCATCTCCATCTCCGGTCATCTTCCTCCCCGAGCTCACCTGCCGTTCATCTGCCGTTCATCCCCCTCCACGAACCGCCAACAGCAGCTCCACCTCCTTCTCCACATCCCTCTCCCTGTCATCAGCCATCCCTCCTCTCCACCCTCCGTCCGGATCTCCCTCTCCCTGTCGCACAGTCCCTCCATTTCCGATCCATCTCCCAGCTTCCGCGCAACATCCTCCGTCCCGTGAATCTGCGTTTTCTCCCCTCCATCCCGATTCCCCAACTTCCCGTTTTCCCCTTTCCGCCGGCCTCCCCCTCTTCCCATCGCGTAACCGTCACGCTCCCCATCATGCCATCGTCCACCCACTCCCACACGACCAACCGCGCGAATCCTCCTAGTTTCACCTTACCTCTCTCCCGAATTTCTCCAATCCCACCTGCGCGCGCCTTCCTTGCGACTAGCAACGTCGGACACCCAAAATTCCCACTGCAACACCCCAAATTCCCGATCCCTACCTCTCGCAGAAATCGTCCTGACGCTTCCCACCAATCCCGAATCTTTCACGATTTTCTTCACCCTGAGCTCCACCTTCATCAACCGCTCACCCTCCCCGTCCCGTTCCGGCTCGCCCAACCTCCCCGTGCCCAAATTCCACTGACCCCACAAGTCACGAGTGCCCTGCATTTCCCTACGAATCCACCTTCACCCCGAACGCTCGGGGAAATTTATCTTCCCAGTTTCCTCCTCCTCCCGCGACGCCAGTCCCTCCCCTCACCCGTCGGCGTCCCGTGAAGCAACCCCACCAACTTCCCTCCCCTCCCCGAGGAATTTCCCTTCCCGTCCTTCCTCTCTCCCCGCGAACGTGCCCAACTCCACCTCCTAATTTCCCGATTCCGCCTCACCAACTCCTGAATTTTCCCTCTCCCTCTCCCCCACGATCACACCGTCTGACCGCTTCCACTCCCCCGATTTTCGCAGCCCAATTTCCCACTCCCGAATTCACCGCCTCCCTCCTGCCGTCGCGCGTATCCACCCCCGCGAATTCACACTGCGAATTCAAATCAAGAATCGCAACCTCCCACTCACTCGCAAATTCAAATCGGCAGCCACAAAAAATCATTACCTCAAATCCCGCCGACCGCCGCTTCATCCCGCTGTTCCCTTCCCCCCCGGCATCGCCAAATTCATGCTATCCCGTTCACCGTCTTCCCCTAAATCCATCAATTCCCTGTCGACTTCGATTTTCCGGAATTCCTCGAAGTCACGCTGTGTCTCCAAACCGACTTCCCGACCGCATCAACTCTCCCTCCCGTGCTTCTTCCCAATCGCCTCTGCGCCTACTGCTGGATCAACCCACCGGACGCGTGACTGCGACCTGCTGGGTCAAGTCGACGGGTAAGCCCACAGACGTGAGTTAGCTGGGTCAACCCAATCGCCCAGCTGGTTGTCCCGGTGCCGCCCTCGCGCCACTCCACACTGTACCGACGCGTGTCCAATCATCCGGGCCCGCGCGCCTTCAGTCCACCAAGCCCGTGCCTCATTGGCTGCGTCTGGGTGATTCTCTTCCCCCTCCCGGACCACTCTTTACGCCCGTTTCCGGGTGCCATCGACTACTGCCTCAAGTCACGCCGAGGATCCTCTCACGCCACGCCGACTCCACTCCCAGATATTGCTGTCCCGGATCACTTCCGCCATCTGTCCGTACCATATACGATGACTCTCCACTACGCCACGACCCACCGGGCACCCCGCCCCGCAGGTTAGCTTCATCCCCTCATTCTTAAGTTGATTACCTTTCGAAGCATTTCCTTGCTCGTCTCCACCGCCGTCGGACGACGTAGGTAGGGTAGTACGACTATAGGTTCGAGACTTCTGACGCGTACGTCAAGTCTGACACCGAGCGTGAGCTGCAGCCTCCTGGCTATTCCACGACGAGCGACTTCCACGCCTCCGGACGTGGATCGAGAGGACCTCACCCTTCCATCTTCGCGAGTTTCCCCGGGTTACCCGGAGTCGATTTCGCTGATCGGTTCGCCTACTTGCACTTAGGTTAGGTTAGACATCATACTTAGGGTCCAGGACTCACCCATCCTTAGGGTAGGTTTGACCGGCTATCCTTAGCCATCCTCCGACTCATTGATCAGGCACGAGGGTTTTCACCACCGTGTCCTGCATCACCGGACACTTGAACAGCTTGAAGATCTTCTTCAAATGGATCTTGTAAGTATGTTTTTAATCTATATTAGATGATAGGATCATCTTCCCTTGGTGCTTCTACGCATCAAATGATTTATTTAATAAGTTTTCGTTGCGTATGATGCTTGCATCGAAGGTTTGGAGAGCTTGTCAACTTCAAATCCTAGCTTGCCAGTCACCTATCCTTACAAATAATAAAACACCAATAAAACTTTTTATTAAAAAAAATATTTCTAAATAATTTTCACCTCTATAAATTCTAAAAAATTCCAAAAAATAAGAAAAATTGACTTTCTTATAGAAATAAATTTAGTCAATAAAAATCATGATAACAAACCTTCATAAATATCTTTATGTCAATAAAGATATTTTAAATGAGTAACAAATTGAAATTTTATTTTAGAATTAAATAAGATTATCTTCTTGATTAGCGTATGTCATTAAATTCTCATAAAATGTTATCAAAACATAAAAAATCAAGAATAAACTTTTAAACATAAAGATTGTCATTTTAATTATTTTAAACCATGATAAGATGCATTTATGATCATATTTATAGAAATAAATGCATAAAAGGAATGATACGAATCTATGCCTTTGCATGTGATCAATGAAATTCAAGAAGACAAAGCATATAATTGGAGATTGATGATGAACTCAATTACATGTGTTTTCTCTTGCTTTTGTGTATTGATTTAATGCAATAAAATTTATAATTCCTTAGTATAGTGTAAGCAAGGTTTGAATCCACATGGAGTCGAGGTAATGAGATTAGGCATTCAAATGAAAGGCAAGATCATGGAAAGACGCACTTGGGTGAATGAGACACGTAGAGAGATGTCAATGATACGTTTTTTTTGAATTAAGAGAGAAATACGAAGTTAAGTGAAAAATTAAGATAAAAAGAGATGAAATGAGGATGAGATGATGGTGAGATGAGAAGAGTGGTCAGTGGTAACAATGGATCAATGCATAGCAATAGAGAGAGATATATATTTGCTCATGTGGATGATGTCAAAGCTATTATATTAAAATAAAATATATATTTAGTATTTATGAAGAAGATCACAAACAAGAACTCAATCCGGATTGTCACATAAACCCTATCATGATGCTTGTCTTAAGTTGGGTAATGCTTCATCGACTCTGATCGCCAGCTTCACATGTTTTCTTCTACACAACAAGATTAAGCATTAAACAATGCTCTCCTTGGGGTGTGATAACATACTAATTAGACATGATAATTGACGAAGCGTATGGTGCGGTCATTAAAACACACAAACGTCGGTCAAAATTTTTTTATACATCTGAAATCACAAAGATAAAGGTATAAAATCAAGTAAAGTGTAAGTATCGGGTCGATCCACAAAGAACAAAGTTGACTTTTATTGCAGAGTTGACTTAGTCAAACTTAGGTTTAAAAGAGGTTTTAAAGAAGTAGGAATATGATGTTATGTATAGAAATGCTATAAATATACTAAATAAGAAATTTTAAGATTTAAAATCTCGGATTTAACACAGAAAAGTCAAAAGTCAAAGTCAAAGCGTTGACTTTGACCAACAGTCGAAGTTTTGTAAAATCAGAGAACCAAAAGACGTCAGAAGATTACGAAAAGTATATATTTAGAAACTAGAGAGAAAATGGAATTTTAAGATTTAAAATCTCGGATTTGACAGAGAAAAGTCAAAAGTCAAAGTCAAAGCATTGACTTTGACCAACAGTCGAAGTTCTGTAAAATCAGAGAACCAAAAAACGTCAGAAGATTATGAAAATTAAATATTTAGAAAACTAGAGAGAAAATATATATTTAGAAAATGGAAGATATAAAATTCGTGATTTTTTGATAAGAAATGGATTTACTATGAATTATTGAAAATCAAAGATCAGAAAAATCCTGAAATGAACACTTCAGAGAAAATCTTCAAATTGACTGGTCAAATGATATCCAAATCTCACAATTTATATATCAATAGAAAGCTAAAGAGGATTCTAAAGAGATAAAAATTATCAAATTCTGATTTATATTTTAAAATTAATTGACCCCGAAAGTCAACGCTCAAATTTGGATTGAAAATGAATAGTGCTCGGTCAAACATTAAATTAAGGGGCCAAATGATCTTGGAATTCAACGAATTTGATATCCACGGAAAGCTGATGAAATAAGGAATCCAATGAAACTAAAATCAGGTGATTCAAAATTATAATCAGAGAGATATAATTTTTTCAAAATTAGCAAAATTTTGGACTAAAATAAGGCAAAATTGAAGAACACTAAGAACGAAAACTCAAAATTAAAGATCTAAATCTAATTAAAACTCAAATTACCACCTGATAATCGATAAAATCTCACTACTAAACTGATTGCCGCAAGGATGTGGCTTCAATTCACGTGGATTGAAGCGGATTTTGCTTGATTTCTTCCTCGCGGATGTTCGGAATTCAAGGGAAAAATTCGATGAAATCCGATGATGAATCACGATTAATCTTGCTCCAATCGGGTCGCTATTGAGTCTAAACGCAAGGGAATCATGATGAACTCAAGATTTTGCTCCAAATTCGCTTAATTGTTTCACGAATCAATCAAGAGTTGAGAAATAAGGAGAAGAACATTGGTTTTTAAAGAGGAATTCCCGCGAAAAATCACGACCGTTTGATCCGGTGAGGGTCGATTCTAGGCCATGATCATGGACCACGATCTCACGATCTAACCTTCTCCCCCCGTCTGATTTCGATCTCAACGTCGAGGTGAGTCCACGTATCGCTTTAATTGGGTGAGCCGCGATCTAGTGATCGTGAGCCACGATCTCGCAATCGTTGGATTTCCGCCGTCCGATCGCCGCTTGTTTCACGCGTCCGATGAAAATCGGATGCTCACGATGTCTCCACGCGTCCACGAGGAGCTTCATGCGCGATCTCATCTTGACCGTCCTGATTCATCTACGCGATCGACGGTTGTAAACTCTGCACATGTTTTGATCGATGATCTGGTGGAATCCGGTCTACGCGATCAATGAATCTCCCTCCTCGCGATCGCATCCAACACCTCTCACAATGCCACACGTCCTGCATTTCAAATCAACACGGTAACATAGTCCCACACGAGAAAAAACGGTGAAATTTACGCGTATAAAAGGTAGAGGGGCGGTAAGCATTTGCGTTACTGCCCCAATAATCTTACCAGGGCCCACTAACTCGTGGTCCCTTCACCTGCCAGCCCCCCTGCCAAGTGGCGCCCCTCACGAGCGTTCGCGTGGACCCGCGTGGCCTCTTGCCACGTGTTCGCGCCACCTGCGCCTTGCGTTGGCCATGCGCGGCCCTGCCACGTGGCCTCAGTGCCACGTCGCATCCGCGCTGGTCCCGCGTGCCATGTCAATGTCCGTGTCACATCAGCTCCGCGGGGTTTGTGGAATAAAAACCCCCTTTTTTCGCGATTTTAGGTAAGAAATAATTAAAATAAAAATCAGTAAAAATCTGAAAAGATCTAAAAACTTCAAAAATTAATAACTTTGAAAATACAACTCCTTTGAATATCAAATTTTCTCCATTGGATCAAAATTCTCTTTCTTTTTAATATAATGCCATTAAAAAGATATTTTTAAAGAAGAATATAGGATGAATAAAAAATAACCAAAAGGCATTCATTAAGATTTCTCTCTTTTAATCATCTAATAATTTCCTTATAATTAACCTTTAAAATAATTTACTAAAGTCAAAAGAAGTCAGGGAAAGAACTTAATTCCTATTAATTTAACCTTGCAAAAAGATTAATCATCATGAAAGCACATAATTATCCCTAATTTATGCATAAATATGAACTTTAGTGTAATGGCATACCAATGGAGAGAATTCCTAAAAACTATGATAACATGCATCATATTCGCATAAAATAAACATGAATATGAGTTAAATAGGGTAAGAATTTAAGTTATAAATGCATGTTATCACACCCCCAACTTAAATCATTGCTAGTCCCTTAGCAATGGAAAGATAAAGAATGTGTAATAGGACTAACAATCATTAGAAAATCATGGGTTAAGCATTGATAGAAGCTGAAATGAATGTTCTACCTTAAATGATGCCAAGAAGATAGTAATGTACTAGAAACTTAGGGTCACGACATTCCTTCGGCAAACACTTTAATCTACTAAATGAACTAAGAATCCTCTTGCTCTACATACTAATAGAAATATATATAATTAAAAAAAATTCATCATACCAAACCAATCGTCGCTTCCTCCTTGCACTATGGACATGAATGATAAGGGCACAAGAAGTAGAAACAAGTATCATCCTTTTCATACATAATGGTTATAAAATAGAGTCGGCTAAAACACATGGGAGGTAGCTTACCATTCTTATTCTACTTTTTATTCTTTTTCTTTCTTTCATCCTAATTCTATTTTTTTCTCTTTTTCTTTCTTTCTAATTCTACGTTATTCATCCTAATTCAACTTGTTGCAAGCCTTTTTGAAGAAAGAGATTAGATAATTCAGAATTTGAAATTTACACGAATTTTTATGCAACTTTATTGAAAACAACATTACTCACTTCATGGTGCTCATCCTACCCATGCGTCGTCCTCAGTAGACATGCAGCTTATCCCCCCGAAGAGATTTTGGTATCTCTATGGATCAGGGAGCTTCACTATGTTAATAATAGTAGTGCCAACAAAGGATGATACAAGCTACGACTTGCTATGGAAAGCGGAAGGATGTGCGTGCAAGGAGTCATTAACTCAAGATTTAGAAAGAAGAATGAGTAGATGAGAAGTATAGAAAGTTTTGAAAAATCATACTATGAGCTTGAGTAAATCCCTAGATTGGAAACGCATCTGAGCGTCCGATCAAGATCCAACGGCGGGCGTTTGATGCGTTATTTATAACGCACGTGACGTGGCATCATCTCGGCGGTCTATCTGCGATCCAACGGCCATAACTTAATCGTAACGGTTCACATCCGAGCATTTCATCAGAGCCATTGATCGAAGATTAAATGCCGATCGGACGGTTACACCCAATTTGTCCTATAAATTGAGATGTTCTTCGACATTGTAAAGCATTCCAGGGCAATTTGAGTAAATCGAACTATTTAGACAGCAAATCCCTTGAATCTCTTGCTTCCAATCACTTATAGAATCATTTTCGTGTCCACAGAGTGCTTGAGAGTGAGATTTCGTTGAAAGACGAGGAAGAAATCAACGCTTGAACATCAACGATCGCGTTTTTCGAATTTCAGATGAAAAGCCTTGATCCGACGACTAAATTGGATCAATTCGAGTACAATCTTGGGTTAGGGATCATGTTTCATCCTAATCTATCTATGTATAACCTTAGATTTATTTTTGAATTGTAATTGAGTCAATTTCAATTTCAGTTTTTTGCAATTTTATTTTTCAAAAATTTCTCTTCTGTTCATTCGATGATTTTTCCCTAAAATCAGATCTAAATTCAGTCATTTTTGATTCCGTGGATTCGTCTTCAAGTTATCTTTCTAAAAATATTAAATTTCCTAATTTCTATTACCATTTCATTGTCCGATTTGATCAAATTCAAAAATATCTCTCAAAATTCTCCTAATTCCATGTGGATTCGACCCTTATTCACCACTATACCCCTCAATTTGTGTTTATTTCCTAAAATTGATAAGTTTGGTATTAATTTTAACTCTTGAACACTTGTTTTCAATGACCTCGCGGTCTCGATTCGTCAGCCTTGACCTCCTATCCTATTCCTTTTGGTAGCCTAATGCTAAAAGAGAACCAAAAAATAAGTGAGGAGAGAGAAAATAGATCCCTACAGAGAGAGTGTTTTTTAAGGTTTTAAGTGACCAAGGGTAGAGATTTATCATCCCAAGGATGTCCCAGGGTGTAGTTATTGATGGATATTATGTGACCGATAAGCCAATCACACTTTTATGTATCTTGTTTATGTTCATTGAAATGAGATTTATTCATTGTCATTCTTGTGCAATGAATAAGTGAATTATGATGAGATCATAATATAATGATCACTGGTCTTTAAACATTTGTTCTAAACATTCTTATTCGTAGGATATTTGAGAAGGACATCGAATTATCCAAAAAGAATATCACTATCTAATCCAACTCATATGATGAGTATGGCTGATCCTATAACCATCGGTGTGGAGACACTAAGGATAGATAGTGGGTGCTCTTTGGAGAAAGAGTTCATTGAATTGATCCATATGAATCCCTGAATGGTATTATACCTAACTGTCAATCAGGTTGATTCATGTCATGGTTGTGTATGTGGTCCTTTGACTTGAGACACCAAAGACATCTTGTGGATGGATGATCGTGTTTTGATTATGACTTACGAATCCCTAGCCACGGGATATTGATAACATGCATTTATAACTTAAATTCTTATCTTATTTAACTCATATTCATGCTTATTTTATGTGAATATAATGCATGTTATCATAGTTTTTATGAATTTTCTCCATTGGTATGCCATTCTACTAAAGTCCATATTTATGCATTATTTAGGGTTAATTGTGCTTTATAGATGTTTAATATTTTACAAGGTTAATTACTTCCCTTAATTTACTTTGACTTTAGTAGATGATTGGAAGATTTAATTTCAAGAAGAGAATGTTGGATGATATAAAATAGACTTCTTAAGAAATTATCTATGTTTATTTGAAATTCATCCTATATGATTCTTTTAATTTGTATTTTTAGATGGCATAATATTAAAGATGAAGAAATTTGTGATCTAATGGAGAAAATTTGAGTTAAAAAGGAGTTATATAAATGAATTTATGAATTTTCAGAATTTTTTGGATTTTATTTTGATTTTTCAAGATTTATTTAATCGCGCGGGACCCGCAAAGGTGACGTGGCGCGATGCGGACACATGGCGGGGCCACGCAAGCTCACATAGATGCCTACATGGTGCCTACATGACGTGAACAGTAATATCGGACGGTTGGGATTAAATCGTGCAATCGGATGGTCCGGATTAAATCGTGCGATTGGACGGCTGAAATCACACGGAGTGTAATCCGCGTCATGGGCCACAATCCCACCAATTTCGCGCAATCCGACGGCTGAAATCACACGGAGTGGAATCCGCGTCATGGGCCATGATCCCACTAATTTCGCGCGATCCAACGACTGAAATCACACGGAGTGAAATCCGCGTCGTGGGCCACGATCCACCAATTTCACACAAACTTCTCTATAAATAGATGTTCTCTCCCTTTGTAAACTTAACTCTTGATTGATTCATGAAATCATTAAGCAAATTTGGAGCAAAATCTTGAGTTCATCATGATTCCCCTGCGTTTAGACTCAATCGCAATCCGATTGGAGCAGGATTCGTCGTGATTAATAGTTGGATTTCATCGAATTTTCCCCTTGAACGCCGAACGTCCGTGAGGAAGAAATCGTGCAAAATCCGCTTCAATCCGTGTGAATTGAAGCCCCATCTTCGTGGCAATCGGGTTAGTAGTGAGATTTGATCGATTATCTGACGGTAATTTGAGTTTTTATTAGTTTTAGACCGTTAATTTGGAGTTTTAAGTCATAGTGTTCTTCAATTTTACCCAATTTCAGTCCAAAATTTTGCTGATTTTGAAAATAAGATATCTCTTGGATTATAATTCTGAATCACCTGATTCTAGTTTCATTGGATTCCTTATTTCATCAGCTTTCCGTGGATAGTAAATTCATCAAATTCCAATATAATTTGACTCCTCAGTTTAACGTTTGACCGAGCACTGTTTATTTTCAATCCGAATTTGAGCATTGACTTTCGGGGTCAATTACTTTCAAAATATAAATCAGAATTTGATAATTTTGGTCTCTTTGGAATCCTCTGGTTCTTAGATTTCTATTCATATATAAATTGCAAGATTTGGATAACATTTGACTAGTCAATTTGAAGATTTTCTCTAAAGTGTTTATTTCATGATTTTTTTGATCTTTGATTTTCAATAATTCATAATAAATCTAATTCTTATCAAAAAATTACGAATCTTATATCAATAAATTTTATTTTCTCCATAGATTCTGAATATATAATTTTCGTAAGCTTTTGACATCTTTTGGTTCTCTGATTTTACAGAAATTCATTTGTGGTCAAAGTCAATGATTTGACTTTGACTTTTAACTTTCCTCTGTCAAAACAGATATCTTAATTCTTAAAATCTTATATTTCTTTTCATAAAATCTCATTTCTACTATTTTAAAACTTCTTTTAAACCTAAGTTTGACCAAGTCAACTCTGTAATAAAAGTCAACCTTTTTTCTCTATGGATCGACCCGATACTTACACTTTACTTAATTTTATATCTTTGTCATTTTGAGTTCGGTATTAAAAATTTTGTTTGACCGACATTTGTGTGTTTTAACGACCGCACAAAAATGCTTCGTCAGATATCCAAAACGTCATATATTGGACACGACATGAAGTCTACGAAGATGATTGTGTGATCAAGATGGGATCATCCACCCTTGGTATTTGAGGAGATTGACTTAAGGAATGAGATGCGATGAAATCCTTCGCCAAGGTAGTGGAAATATCAGAGAAGAAGTTCCCGATGCTTTCTACACGCATCAATACTAACTTGAGTGACCGATTAGGGTTTGACAGTTGACCGTACCCTAAGTCATTCATGAGTCTAATGTGGATGAAGGATTATACATACATGGTAATCGATGATGAGAAGGTTCTATAAGTGAGTTCTTACATACTCCATATCTCCTAGTGTACATGGTGTATCTTGGCACCCAACGGGCTAGCAACTCAACCTATCGATTGGGTTAAATCGATCCTTAATTAATTAATCTATATGTGGATGTGGATAATTAATTAAGGTTGACCAATAAGGTGTTATTTGGTTTATAGAGTTATTAACTAGTGAGATATATGGACCTGGAGGGTCACACACAAAAGGTCTATAGATGTTGGTGGATATAGACATAATTATGAGGTTTTTTATGAAAAAATCTCATACCAAGCGTCTATAAATAGGGGGAGAACGACCACAACTCAAGGTGCCTATGCAAGCCTTGTGAGAATTCTCTCCTTTCTTCTCTTTCTCTCTTGGTGAATAGCTTTGAAGAGGAGATCCAACCATTCGGAGACCGTGTGGATACCGCTAGAGACTAAACACTTAAATAGCTTCAAGAACTCCTTCAACGAAACCCTATAAGTATGTTTTCTCATTCATACTAGATGATAGGATCATCTGTTCTTGGTGGCTTGGTATTTTGAATGTCTGATTCAACGTTTTCCGCTGCATTTGATGTTTTGATCAAAATTTCAAAAGTTCATCGATATCAGAACCCAACAGTTATCTCCTCAAAGGGTTAACCTTACCCCTTAATGAGATGGCCTAAACGCTTTCTAAAGAATGGGTCTAATCTCGTCTACCTTAAGAGCGTAACCTCCCCTTCATTTTAGATAAAAATAAAATAATTTTAAAGTATTTCAATATAGATTGGGTAGCCTTCCCTAGAGAAGAGAAATTTGACCAACTTTGACTTACCTTGACTTACCTTAGTAAAGTGGTTGCCCCCAAAACGATTTTGACCATATAACTATTTACAAGCTGAATTTGACCACCGTTGACCACCTTTGACCCGTAATTATGCCATTTGACTTCATAGAATTAAAGTTGACTTGGCCCCTAAAAAGGTGGAGAGTTAAAATGGATAGTTATACGATTTAATTTGTCTCCTTGTTCTTCCATATGTTTACTTATGTCCTTACATATTCAAAACTCATAAAAATGTAAGAATTCAACCACTTGACTTCAAAGAAGTCAAATGAGTTTAGTCGCAAGATATCAAAAATCAAGGGAATGATGTATGACAAGTCATTTTCAAGTTTATACATAATTAGCACTAAATAGATGCAAATTGAGTATATAAGTGGAAGGACATGATGAATGTAAAAACGTCATGAAAAACATGATAATATGCATTACATTAGAAAGAACTATACATTATAATAATGGCAATGAATGCATCAATGAGACGTTGTCTATAGACTTGATTAAATTCATGCTAATGAGTGGGGACCAATTGATGTTGTCAAATAGTGATAACGGGCTCCTAGCCCATATAGGGCACCTCCTCTTCACTCTCTATATAGGGACCTATATACTCTCCTTTGGTTATGCAATTCTAGGGTTTTTCTTCTTCACATCGTCAACAGATGTGATGTCAAAAAGTGGTGCTCATTGCTTTTTAACCTTTGTTGATGGGTTATTATTCCCAGAAGGTTTGGGTTCATGTTCGATGTGTTCTCCTTGTTCATGACATAATGAGCAACGGTTGAGGGTACATAAATTCTATATGGTTCACATGTGTTGATGACCATGAAATTTTGAAAATGGGGGAACTAGTCATTGAAAAATTTCAAAGATTTTAAATTTCTATGATTTACACAAAAAAATTAAGGGGGGAGGAGGTTACATGCTCATGAAATGGTTTACACCTAATCGACCCACCTTAAACATTCCCTTCATCTAGAAATCTTGAAGTGAGGATGTAGTTGTAAAACTCTTGTAGTAGATTCAGAGCACCAAGGAATGATGCAAGCCATGGTGTTCAGATCAACAATATCAATTTCTTTGTAAAAGAATCATTCTCTTAGTATAAAACTCTTGAGTGAAGTAATATAATATTTTCTCTTTTACCATACATAAATCAATCATGCTTGGTTTGGGGGTTTTAAAATGGAAAATAGGGGTTACAGTGTCCATGAAAGGAATTACAAGGGAGAAAATAATCCGAATCCTTGCTTAGACCCCATTTTGATGCCAGTCTTAGATTGGGTGATGCTTGGGTCACTCTGATCACCATCCTCCTCTTGATCTTGCCTGCAAGTTTTAACATAAAAAGGATAAACTTGGCCTTGTTTGTCTCCTTTTCCTTCTTTTAGCTTGATGCTAAAAGAGGGAGAAAAAACAAAGGAATAGCGAGAAAATTGGGGTTTCTATATGGAGACTCTTAGGATAAGACACCATCAAGGGAAAAAATTTCCATCCCTAAATGGAAATTGTTGTCATCAATCTTTAATTATAACATGTAGATGGATAAAGGATGAAAAGATAAATCTACCTTGTTAGAATGAGCCACTAGGTGTCTTAGAGTATAGCATACTAGGGCCTTAGTCCCACATGGGGCATATCTTTGTTTCCCTTCCCTGCTTCACTATCTATAGGCATTTACTCCCTTTCTATAATAAAAGGTTTTACAAGTAAACATGGTATTCAAAGCCATAGAATAAATCCTTGGCCTAATAATGTTTATGTCATTACCGTCATGCCCCTACTACCTCGTTGCTTTGCCACTACTGCCATTGTCACACCATCACCTTGCCATTCTGTCATAGCCACCATTGTCCCTACTATCTCATCAACACAATTATATCATACCCATGATTTTACTTCACTAGGAGCTGTTGGTGGCCTCCTTGTTGACAAAAATTATGTGACTTGAAAGCCAATAACACTTTCATCTCTCACTTATATTCATTGAAATGAAATTTTATTTATTTTCATTCTTGTGTGATGTTTGTAAAGAAGTCCATGAGAAAATGCAATGACCAGGTAAATTATTATAAAATTATGATACAGTGATCACTTATCTTTAAATATTCTAAATATTCCTATTCATGAGATATTTGAGAAGGAAATTGAATTATCAAGAAAGAATAATACTATCTGATTCGACTCATATGATGAGTATGACTTATCTTGTAGCCACCGGTGTAGAAACACTAAGGATAGATAGTGGGCGCTCTTTGGAGAAAGAGTTCACTGACCTGATCGGTATAATCCATGAATTGTATGATACCAAACTCTTAGTGAGGTTGATTATATCACGGTTGTGTATGTTGTCCTTTGACATTAGATATCAAAGGCATCTTGTGGATGGATGATCATTTTTTGACTATGACTTATAAATCCTTAGCTACGAGATCTCTAAAATATCACAGATTGAATACAATATGAAGTCCTTGAAGGTGATTTAGTGGTCAAGATGAGATCATTCACCTTTGATACGAGAGGAGATTGACTAAAGGAATGAGATACAGTTAAATCCTTGGCCAAGATAATAAAAATATTAGAGAAGTTGTTCTCGATGATTACCTACTCGTATCAGTACTATATTGAGTGACTAATTAGGGTGTGACAGTTAGCCATACACTAAGTTATTCATGAGTCTCCCACAAATAAAGGATTATATGTAGACGGTAACCGATGATGACATGATTTTATGAAGGAGTTTTGATTTACTCTATATCTCCCAAAGCACGTGGTGTAACTTAACAACTATTGGGCTGATGACTCAACTTGTCGATTGGGTTAAATCAATCCTTAGTGAGTTAAACTATATGTTGATATTATGAATTGATAAGGAAGACCAATAGGTGTTATTGGGTCGATAGAGTCATTAACTGGCGAGATATTTAAACCCTATAGGGTCTCACACATAATGTCAATGGGCGTTGGTGGATATAGACATAAAATATGGGTCTTTTTATAAAAAATTTACATTTCAAAAGCCTATAAATAGGGGGAGAATAATTATAACAAGGGTGCCCATGCAATCCAAGTGGAAAACACTCTCATCTCTTCTCTTCCTCTCACGGCGATGAGTGTTATAGATGAGATCTAATCGTCCAATGACCATGTGGATATCACATGAGGTCGGATGCTTGAATGACTTGAAGAACTCTTTTCAGATGATCCATATAAGTATGAATTTTATTCTATACTAGATGACAATTGATGGATATTATGTGGCTTATAAGCCAATCACACTTACATGTATTTCATTTATGTTCATTAAAATGAAATTTATTCATTGTCATTCTCGTGTGATGTTTGTCATGAAGTCCATGAACATATGTAATGAGTAAGTGAATTATGATGAGATCATGATACATTGATCACTAGTCCTTAAACATATGTTCTAAATATTCCTATTCGTGGGATATTCGAGAAGGATATCGAATTATCTAGAAAGAATAACACTCTCTGATCCGACTCATATGATGAGTATGACTGATCCTGTAGCCATCAGTGTGGAGACATTAAAGATAGATAGTGAGTACTCTTTGGAGAAAGAGTTCACTGAATTGATCCGTATGAATCCCTGAAGGATAATTATACCTAACTGTCAATCAAGTTGATTCATGTCATGGTTGTGTGTGTAGTGATTTGACTTGAGATACCAAAGAAATTTTTTAGATGGATGATTGTATTTTGATTATGACTTACGAATCCTTAGTAATGGGATCTCTACAACGTTGTATATTGGATACGACATAAAGTCATCGACGATGATTGTGTGGTGAAGATTGGATCATCCGCCTTTGGAATGAGATGTGATGAAATCCTTGGACAAGGTAGTAGAAATATCGTAGGAGTTCTTGATGATTTCTTATACACATAAGTAGTAACTTAAGTGATCAATTAGGGTTTGACAATTGACATTACACTAAGTCATTCATGAGTCTTGTATGGATGAAGGATTATACATACATGGTAATTGATGATGGAAAGGCTCCATATGAGAGTTCTTATATACTCTATATATTTTAGAATACGTAATGTAGCTTGGCACCCAATGGGCTGGTAATTTAACCTATCGATTGAGTTAAATTGATCCATGATTAATTAATCTATATTTTGATGTGGATAATTAATTAAGGTTGACCAATAATATGTTATTGGGCCTATAGAGTAATTAACTAGTGAGATGTATGGACCTAGAGGTCACACACTTAAGGTCTATAAATGTTGATGGATATAGACATAATTATAAGGTTTTAATGAAAAATTCACATAGAAAATGTATTGGATTCTGAGGTCAATAAGCCTTCCGAATATTGATCAAAACATCAAATGCACCAGAACATATTGAATCAGATGTTCAAAATATTGAGGCACCAAGAATAGATGATCCTATCATTTAGTATGTATGAGAAACCATACTTACAGGGTTTCCTTGAAAGAGTTCTTGAATCTATTCAAGTGCCTAGCCTCTAGCGGTATTTACATTGCCTTCGGATGGTTGGATCTCCTCTTCAAAGCTCTTCACTAAGAGATAAAGAGAAAAAAATGAGAGAATTTCTATAAGGCTTGCATAGGCACCTTGAGTTGTGGTCATTCTCCCCATATGTATAGACATTTGATATGTATATTTTTTTTATAAAAACTCACGTAATTATATCTATATCTATCAACATCCATAAAAATTATGTGTGCGAGCATCTAGGTCTATGTATCTCACTATTTAACAATTCTATAGACCAAATAACACTTCTTGGTCAACCTTAATTAATTACCTACATCAACATATAGATTAATTAATTAAGGATTTATTTAACCCAATTGATAGGTTGAGTTGCTACCTCGTTGGGTGCCAAACTACACCATGTACTCTAGGAGATATGAAGTATGTAAGAACTCCCTTATAGAACCTTTCCACCATTGATTATGAATAACTTAGGGTATGACCTACTGTTAAACCTTAATTGGTCACTCAAGTTAGTATTGATGCATGTAGGAAATCATCGAGAACTCCTTGTCCGATATTTCCACTACCTTGGCCAAAGATTTCATGGCATCTCATTCCTTGAGTCAATCTTCTCAAATGCCGAGGGCAAATGAGTTCATGTCATCTTCGTGGACTTCATGTCGTATCCAATATATGATGTTTTAGATATCAGTTGGCCAAGGATTCTTAAGTCATAATCAAAATATGATCATCCATCTACAAGATGTCTTTGGTGTCTCAAGTCAAAGGACCACATACACAACCATGACATGAATCAACCTGATTTACAGTTAGATATAATTACCATTCAGGGATTCATACAGATCAATTCAGTGAACTCTTTCTTCAAAGAGCACTCTCAATCTATCTTTAATGTCTCCACACCAATGGCTATAGGATCAGCCATACTCATCATATGAGTCGGATCAGATAGTGCTATTCTTTCTAGATAATTCGGTGTCCTTTTTGAATATCCCACGAATAGAAATATTTAGAACATAACTAGTGATCACTGTATTATGATATCATAATAATTCACTTAGTCATTACATATGCTAATGGACTTCATTACAAACATCACACAAGAATGACAATTAATAAATATAATTTCAATGAACATAAATACATAGAAGTTGATAACATGCATATATAACTTAAATTCTTATCTTATTTAAATAATATTCATGCTTATTTTATATAATTATGATGCATGTTATCATAGTTTTATGAATTTTCTCCATTTTATTGATGTTTAATTATGTGTATGACATTTTACTAAAGTCCATATTTATACATTATTTAGGGTTACTTATGTGTTTTATTGATGTTTAATTTTTTTCAAGGTTAAATAAATAGAAATTAATCACTTTCCTTGATTTACTTTGACTTTAGTAGATAATTAAAAGAATTAATTTCAAGAAAAGAATGATGGGATGATATAAAATATAATTCTTAAGGGATTATTGAAGATTATTTTGAATTCACCCTATTTTCTTGTTTGAATTTATATTTTAGGTGGCATGATATTAAAGATGAAGAAATTTATGATCCAATGGAGAAAATTTGAGTCTAAAAGGAGTTATATAAAGAAAGATATGAATTTATGAATTTTAGGGAATTTTTATGGATTTTATTTTGATTTTTCAGATATTTTTTGGATTTAATTTTCTTATTAAAATCGTAAAAAGGGGGTATTTTAATCGCGCGGGACCCGCGGAGCTGATGTGGCACGACACGCACACGTGGTAGAGCCACACGAGGCCACGTGGACACACGTGGACGCCTACGTCGCGGAGGGTTTCGGGCTGGCAGGTGATGGGCCCACGGGTTAGTGGGCCCAGATAAGTAGATTGGGACGTACTAGGCCCAAAGGGGCGACACAACCCTTAAAATAAACTCACCTTATATACCCGTCGATTCCTCGTGTTTTCCTCCGTGTGTGAATATGTATCTTTCTTTCTTCGCAGGACACGTGGCAGAGCGTGGCGCGTCGGATCGATCGCGTCGAGTGAGGAGCGTTAATCAAGTGGATTCCGGTCGACCTAATCATCATCAAGACACGTGCTTAAATCGTGATTTAAGTAAGATCCTATGGCCGCGATTAAATCACAAAATTGGTGAATCACTTATCGACACGTGGCCACATCTGGAGACTTTGATAAAGATCAGATGGGCAAAAATTCACGAGATCGTGGGATCATGGCCCACTTAAATTGCGAGATCGTGGCCGTCAATCATCCTTCAAATGAATCGGACGGTCCGCAATTTTCACGATGAAATTTCCTATAAAAATGACGTTCTTCCTTGTAAACATAACTTTCGATTGAATCGTGAAGAGATTAAGCAATTTTGGAGCAAATTTGTCAGTTCTTTGTGATCCCCTGCATTCTAGACTCAATTGCAATCATGTTGAGGCAGGATTGATCATGAATCATTGTAAGAATCGATTGAAATCGTCCCTTGAAAGCCAAACGCACGCCAAAGAAGAAACTAAGCAAATACACTGCAATCAACGCGATTTGAAGCCTAATCTTCATGTCAATCCAGTTAGTAGCATGATTCGATCATTTCCCTTGCAATTTATGTAGTTTAGATTAGATTTAAGTAGTCAATTTCATTTTAGAAATCGAATTGTTCTTCATTTTGCCTAAATTTGGTGTGGATTTTTCTAATTTTGAAACAAGGATTTCTCCCTAATCTTAAGTCTAAATCATTTGATTTTGGTTTCATTGGATTTCTTGTTTCATCAGCTTTCCGTGGATATCTAATTCCTAAAATTTCATCATCATTTGATCTTTCAATTTGATGTTTGATCATCGACTGTTCATTTTCAATCCGAATTTGGGCGTTGACTTGCGGGGGCAATTACTCCTAAAATACAAGGTAAAATTTAACAACTTTGATCTATTTAGAATCCTATGGTTGTTAGCTTTCTATTCATATATGAATTAAAATTATATCATTTGGTTAGTCAATTTGATGATTTTCACCGAGGTGTTCATTTCAGGATTTTTCTGATAATTGATTTTCAATAAATCATAATAAATCCAATTCTTGTCTAAAAATGATGAATTATTCACAAAAAATTTCCATTTTCTCTCTAGTTTATGAAAATATAATTTTTGTAATATTTTACCTTCTTTTTATTATCTGATTTTATAGAAAGTCAATGGTAGGTCAAAGTCTATTCTTTGTCCTTGACTGTTGACTTTTCTTCGTCAAATCAGTTTCTTAAAATATCTTCTCTCATATAGTTATATCATTTGCATTAATTATATATCACTTTCATTTCTTTAATTCTTTAATTAAACCTAAGTTTGACCGAGTCAACCCTTCGATCAAAGTCAAACGTGTTCTCTGTGGATCGACCCGATCTTTACACTATACTTGATTTCATATCTTTGTTATTGTGAGTTTGGAATTATAAATTTTGTTTGACTGACATTTGTGTGTTTTTAACGACCGCATAAATCGTAACGTCAGAAGTGTGATTGGCTTATAGGTCATATAATATCAATCACTAAGGAGATAGCCAATCAACTATGAGGCATTACATGTATGTTGGAGGTAATCTGGCCATAGCGCCATCATAGAAACAAAAAGTAGTTTCTATTTTAGTGCAAACTTTAAGTAGCAAGCTATTGTGGCAACTAATTGTGAGTATGTCGGTAATATTTATACATAAATTGGGCATTAAAACTCAAATGTTGATGCCCATGCCTATGTGTTGTAATAATCAAGTGACTATCTTCATTATTGAGAATCTTATATTTTATGAGTGCATTGAGCACATTGAGATCAAATGTCACATCACTCATGATAAGGGTTATTTCAAGACTCCATTTGTTTTCTTTGGACTATCTCATTGACATTTTAACCAAGAATTACGCAAGAGTGTCATATGACTTATTGGTTACCAAGCTGGGTATGTTTAATCTATATGCTCTAGTATGACTTGTAATGTTAAAGTATAGTCCACTAAGGATTCACTTATTATCTCTCCTACTATCTCCATATGAGCACACGTACTCCACTCTTTCTTAATATATAAATTAGGGTTTCTCTTCTCCACATATTTATTTTAATCCTTATGGTTGTTTATGAATAAACATTGAGAAGATTACGAAGGGGAATGAGTGAGCAGAATTCAAAATATTTTTATTATTAAATATTTACCTATAAATGATATTATATCAAAACTTCCATGCATGCACATTTAATTATATTGATTTAGGTTTTGCATGAGTGCATTTGATTTTCTCAATATATTTCTTCATATGAATTATGTTCCATTTTATAGAAAAAAATTTATAGATGCCGTCATAATGTAGACCTATGTATATATAACATTTATATATTATCTACATCTTCGATACGAGAAATTTATAGATAAACTTATACATGAACACAAATATTATCTGCATTTTGAATAACATAGATATAGACATAATTATACATATTGATAGAAATTCTCTAATTACTATATACTAGAAATATGTATTCATACATAAATATTTATATATATATATATATATATATATATATATATATATATATTCTGAATATGGAATGGCATAAATATACATGCACATTCATAATGTACACGGATATTATTTGCATATTAATTAGCTAAAACATACTTTATGTATATAGATTAGATATAAATATATTATGTATAGATAGCCAAAGTCAATTAGAAAAATTCAAAGTCAACTCAAAACAAGGGGAGATATCTTTAACCCTTCCTTATTATGGCTATTCATTTATCTTTAGTCGCTCATTTACTATTTTGCATTTAATATATAGGAGCATTGATTAAGAAATTTAATATATTGATAGGACCTCTTCATATATACTTTGAAAGGCTCTCTAAGAGCCAAACTAATACATAAGGGTAAGGGAGGGACTCACATTGTGTTTAGTTGATTGGTAGGTCATTTCACAAGCTCTTTGCCTTAACAGACCTAACATTGTCAAAGTTGAAGGACACTCTTAGAGCATATATGGACTAGTTTTTAGTAATAAGCGGTCCACTAGCCAACACAAGTATACATATCTCATTTACTATATTTTAAATCTTAAATTCAATGATTTTCATGCGTAATGTTTATTTTGAGGCCCAAGAATGCATGCAATGACACTTAATCATTATGAGATCATACTACTTTGATTAATTTGTTATAAACACATTCTATGAGTGCTCTTGTTTCTAATAACATTGGAGAAAGACATATGGTATCCACCCATAATTCAAATCTAGCCTTCATCTCATATTGTAGGGCATTTGGTGCTCTTTCAGAAATAGTTCACTTAGCTGACCTATGTAAATGATTAGACAATGTTGTATCTTATTGTAATCCAGATTTATTTATGTCACAATTGTTTAGGTGGTCTGTAGACCTCAGACACCAAAGAAATTTCATGGTTAGGTAATTGTGTTTTGACTTTGACCTAGGAGTCTCAAATTATGAGTGTCCAAACTATAAAATCTAGGACACAATACGATATCACCAAAGGTGATTTTTGTGTCAAGATTGGATCATATGTCGCCACTACAGAGATGAGAGACACTATGAGAAATAGTGCACTAAAGTGTATGACCGATGGGGAAGTGAAGTATTAAAAACATAGTTTTTTTTTATGATGTTTCATTTCACTAATTCAATTTAGAATGATTGAGTAGGATTTGATTGTTGGCTATTCTATAAGTCTTTCGAGTAGTGTCGTGGGGATGAGGGATTAGTCCTATACAATATTAAATATAGAAAATTTTCAAGTGTGTTTGCAGTGTTATCCTATTAACTTTTAGGACATATGATATAGCTTAGAACGTCACATGTGGGCAACTCAACCTCTTGATTGGGTTAAATCAATGAATGATTACTTTGCATTAAGTACTGGTTTAATTAATTGATCAAGAAAGTAAAGAGTCACCTAGCATATAATGCCATTAATAGGGATACTTGGTCCTAAAGGGTCACACACCAAACATTATTGGATGATGGTGTTAAATTATTTCACTCAAGGTCACACTTCAATTATTCTTGGATAATTGTGTAAAATTTGTTTTATGCTGGGTGGTCACACACTTAATGTTCTTAGGTGAGGAACCCATGTAACTCTCATCTCCAGAGTCACCTTAGTATTTTCTTCTTTTCCTCATATCTGTGCAATAGGTAATGGTGTAGAGATTTCTTGGGACCAAGGCTATATCAGCTAGCCCTTTTGATCACATGCAATAGAAGGAGATATGTTTAGACAAGAACTCCATGGTGCCACTAGAGGCTAGGCCTATGTGTGGCTTGTCGAATCACAATCAAGGAACCAAAAATTTGCAAAGCTAATTCTATGCGAGGTGATGTGATGACATTTTATTGAGGACCGTACAATTAAGTTTTAGTCTTCTCTCTCATCATGCAATTGCGGTGATATCAGATTGGTTTTTATTACACAGATTTGGATGTATTATAGGGCAAAGACTCGAATATTAGTGACCTAAACTCGTAGATTCCAAAGAAGACCACCTTCGAGAAGGGACTAAGTTGTGGCCATCAAAGCTCTAGGTGTTAATCTGTGCATGTTGAAAAGAGTTGTACAAAACTAAAGAGACATTTAAAGAGAAGATTTGGTTTACCGTGTGCAGGTGGACATGCAAATTGTATCTACAAACACCTCAATCATTTGGAAGTTTGCCAACGATCCTTTGGAGAGAGTGGTCTCCCACATAGCTGGATGTATGGGACATTACGTTTGAACCAGTGTAAAACATTGTCTCTCCACTAAGAGATGTGAGGTGAGAGAATAATCAAGGAATTTGAAATTTAACCAGAAAATATAAAGATATCAAGTTACTAACTCCCCCCATCCCTATTAAATAATTCATTTCCCTATTGAAACTTTCCTCTTCTTCACCATAATTCATTTCCAACTCTTCACCGCCGATCCTCACTAAAGAGGATTCAATAGCCATGATGTATAAACAAGCCCCTTGACAATCTGATTGAGAAGATACATGCACATTCATATCCCTTGACAATCTATTGGAGCTTGCTCTTTCACCTTCTATGGGGCCCACTCAAGTGAGCCCACTTTTCTTCAATTTATATGGCTCTCTCATTTTCCAAGGGGATTGATCATCATTTTTGTCTCATTCTCTCTTATCACATGATATGGTTCTCTCATACCTTTTTTTCCCTTTTTCATCTTTATCTCTCTCTAAAATCACCATTGCATTTCTCCCTTGGAGCCATTCCCAACGGTTATAAACTTATAAGTATAACTTGATCTGAGTCCTTAATTCCCCTCTTCCCCTCTTCATCACTCACACATATTTTTCATGGAATCTACCATAAAATCACAGTTTTTGGCAAAGACTCCTTTGGAATACTATGATTGGTCGAAAGAGGCGACAATCAAAAATCTTTTGAGTGTCAGCTCTCCTTGTTGACCCCAGCATCAGCTTGTCGCCAAACGATTAATCGTCAGACTAATGCTTGGATGAGTGGGATATCATTGGTACGAGAAGGCATCGTCAACTTTTCTCAATCTGACTGCCATCAAATTCAGTGATAAGATTCATGATCTCATTTTCACTTTGTCAAAGTTATAATGGGCCATCTTGATCGTGAAGCTATCAATATTGCCCGAATGATTTAAGAAAATATCGTGGCATTTGAACATTGAAAGGGAAAATGCCTAGAAAATGGTCTCCCGCTCTATCCTCTCTCTCTCTCTCTCTCTCTCTCTATCCAACCCCGTTTCTCTCTTCTGTTTTTGGGAGTTTTATTGTTCCTTTTAGAAAACGGGGCTTCAACAGCATAATTTTATTTCTAAATCTTTATGTTCCTTTTTAATGGGTCGTTATGGACCTTCTCCAACAAAAATGTATCACTCTTCCATTAGAAGAATAGGAGTTGAACCACTCTTTCTCCCATCATCTTTTTCTCTCTTGGCTTAACTGGTTAACTTCTCTCTTGGAGTATTCTTCTTTCGCTTGATCATTTGATTGACTCTAAAGGGTTTTTGCCTCTGTTTGTTCACACTTGTGGATGAATGTTTTCGTGATTTTGGTGATCCAACGGATAGTGTGAGGGTCGTCCATTGTAGAATTCTAGATAAGAGCCGAATATGGTCAATATCCCACATGCTACCTTTATTTAAGGTTCTCATGATCTTCCACCTCAGGATTCCACTCGCAATCTTTTATGGCAGTCACACCAATTTGGTGTTCATTCCTTGATTTTTTTAATGCCCTGGGTGAAGGAGAATTATATCTAATCCCTTACCATTCTGTGTTGGAACAATTGCCATCCATAGAATGCTTAATAATTGCGTTGCTTCTCACCTCTCTGGTTTTCTGCTTTTTTTTTCTCCAGTTTTCCACGTTCCCGAGACCTCTTCCTGTCATTCAAATTCTCGGCACAGAGTTGACTTTCCTGATGAAGAAGAAAGATTTCTGGCGAGGAATGGTTTGTCTGAACCGCGAGTCTTCTTTTTTTTGGAAAGCAATCTTGAAGATTTCGAAACACGCATTATCGCCGGCACGAGCGTTCGACGAAATGCCGAAGTTTTTTTTTCTTTCTATTTTGTTTTCGTATCTTTTTTATGAACTTTAAATCGAGAGCGTTGGATGCCGGAGATATGACGGACGAGATGAAGCCACGCGATCAAAGTCCAGCAACGGTTTTAAAGGGCCATTATTTTTGTAGCTTGCTGTGGGAACTGGTCGACCTGTGCGAATAAAGAGATCGCTGAGTGCGTCATCTCGTATGGCATTCGGTTTTAGTTTTTCTATCAGAAAAATAATTTGCTTCTCTCAATGTTGATCTTCTTGAGTGTCGCTGAGTTTCAGAGGTGTTTTCACACTCTTAACTTTTCACTGCCCTCATTTCTTTGTAAAGGTTGTGGGCGAGAGTTAGATCAGATATGGTCTGACTTGCAAAACAGACAATCAGATTTTAGGGATAATTCAAACTCCATGGTCGGGTGATTTTAAATCTGTGGACCGACCACGCTCCACTGAATCCAAGTGATTTCGTGTCTTGTCGTTTACCCTTGTCCAGCAGGGTTCTGCCAGACTGACCACGACGGTCGTAAGTCCGCCAGACGCCCAATCTTCGTCCTCTATCGTAGTTCAAACGTGCCAATCGCATCATCCTTCCGCGTCCAAGAGCGTCCATGTGGCTTGGGCTCGTGTACAGCACACGGTTTTTGAACTTTCTTCATTTCATCTTGACTTTTGGTCTCGGATTGGAGAGCAGTCCCTCTCCGTGCCAGATCTGTCTTCTGCTTTCTTCTTTATCTGATTCAGCAAACTGGGTGCGACAGAAAGCGGAAGGACAGATGTAAAGAACAGCGGTAAATTTTTACAGCGTCGGAGAGTTCATGTACAACTCGAGTTGGAGTATCTTTTGGGTTGGTGGCAATCGATGAATATTGAACAGGAAACTTCTGCCAGAGAATAGCTTGGCCCCTTTCGTAGACGTCCATCTTCGTAGACTTATACGCGTTGTATGCCGTTTTAGTATCCAGACCCGAGGCCTAAGGCGCCATTATCGACCAAAGAAACCTCGTCTTTTCACACAGAGTGAGAGAGAGCAAGTTAGCCGTCTGGTTCTAATCAATCTGATAAATTAATATGATTCAGTCCAGCCGTCACGTTCAAATTGTAACAAAAACGTTAAACCATGGTTGTTCGGTTATTTTGTAAAGATGGCGACTTCTGCTCTCCTCTGACTATGATGAGAACGGAATACTTGATATTCGTCATGCATGGCGTCATCTTACTAAGGCGTGTGGCCAACACGCGCTTAGACCCGCTCAATAGACCTCGTCAACCGGAACAAAGAGAAAAAAGAGCGACGTGACGTGTCCGGACCTGACCGATCTGATCCGGAAATCTATTCAGTGTCCAGCTGTTCAGCAGTTGGCCTTCTTGCCGGTTCACATTATACACCTTCATCGAGAAGATTTGAAGATTCCCGGCCGATTCGAACACGTCTATAAAACCGGAGCCGAGGACTTGGTGATCCAACACTGGCTAGGCCAAGTGAAGTAGAAGAGAGAGAGAGCGAGAGAAAATAGAGAGATGGACTCTAGGACCTCGTCTATGGCGTTGTTCTGTGCAGTTCTGTTCGTCTGCCTCCTGGTGGGAACAGAAGCCAAGCACATGAGAGAAAGGTTTTACAAGAAGACCTGTCCCAAGGCAGAGGCCATCGTGAGGAAGACTGTCGCGGATTTCATCGCCCAAGACCCGACCGTAGCGGCTCCTCTTCTAAG
Organism: Lemna minuta; assembly: GCA_024174645.1. Lineage (NCBI taxonomy): Eukaryota > Viridiplantae > Streptophyta > Magnoliopsida > Alismatales > Araceae > Lemna > Lemna minuta. Next base: position 5,562,094 of record CM044116.1, on the reverse strand, counting down.
GCTGCACTTCCATGACTGCTTCGTCAGGGTACGTTATAACTCGACTCTATCGCCTAAACGGCGTCCTATTTTCCTGCCGTTCGGCAAGTAAAAGTTTATCACTTTATAATAGGGCTGCGACGGGTCAGTGCTTATCAACTCCACCAAAAACCACGCTGCGGAGAAAGACGCTATGCCGAACCTTAGCCTCGACGGCTTCAACGTGATCGACGCCGCCAAGGATGCCCTAGAGGCGGTGTGCCCGGGGGTCGTCTCCTGCGCCGACATCCTCGCGCTAGCTGCTAGAGACGGTGTATCCCTGGTATTTGACCGATCAATCGATTGGGAGAAATAGTACGTATCCTTGACAATCCATATCGTGCCAATTGTGTCCAAAATTTCAGAACGGCGGGCCCAGCTGGAGAGTAAAAACGGGGCGTCGAGACGGGCGGGTCTCAGAGGCTTCCGAGGCCGTGGCTAACTTGCCATCGTCCTCTATAAATATAGGCGAGCTGCAAGCGAACTTTGCAAGAAAGGGACTCAGTTTGGCGGACCTCGCCATCCTCTCAGGTAGCTTATCCTCCTCAGGCTTTCTTTGGTCCTTGTCCTCGCTAACGAATTTTCCTCGTTCGCCTCTCAGGTGCCCACACTATCGGCAACTCCCACTGCGATTCTTTCAGCAAGAGGCTCTACAACTTCACCGGGAAGGGCGACAGCGATCCGTCCTTGGATCCCGCCTACGCCCAGAAACTGAGGAAGCAATGCAAGCCCGGGGATCTGAGTACTATTGTGGAGATGGACCCCGGAAGCGCCGTGAGCTTCGATAGCAGCTACTACCGTGGAGTTATCAAGGAAAGAGGGCTTTTCGAGTCCGATGCGGCTCTTCTTCACGATAAGGTTACGAAGAAGTTGGTGTACCAGTACGCCAGGAGTGCCCCCAGCTTCTTCCACGACTTCGGTATCGCCATGGGCAAGATGGGCCGGATCGGCGTCCTTAGAGGGAAGAAAGGGGAGATTAGGAAGCACTGCGCTCTTATCAATGCTTTTTGAGAAGTGGAAACGCAGACAGACAGAGAAAAGAAGGAATTGAAAAATAACCCGCGTATTGAGCACCATTTTACGCGGTGTAATCCACTGAATTTTCTTCAGTTCATAGTATCCGAGGACTTCAATCCTTGTAATTTTTTGTTTAGGTCAAACAAAAAATAAGGCATTTATCGTATAACAAATTCGTTTGCCATTCTTCCATGAAAGTGAGATTTCTCCTCTTCTCTTCAAGGGCAAGGTAAAGGAAGAGTATGTCTAAGAAGAAGCGCCGTCAAAAGCAGATTTGTTGAAGGAGGCAGCTAGTTAGAGATGACGACAATTTCGTTTTGCTTTCGACCCAGAGTGCTGGAGATATGGAAGGTGGTGCATCCCAAATGCCATCCATGGTGCATCAAAGCTGTTAAAAGATGATAAGCTGGATATGTCGACAACTGTGCAACAGAGTAGTTGACGGTGTGCTGGAGTGGTTGCTGATAGCGCCCACCAGTCGTCCGCGGGATTGCGTTCGAATTGTGATGCGTGATGCACCATAGTAGTTGGAAGACGTGCTGAAAGTAGACAGCGTTGGTGCATCAAAGTTGTAGATGCAAGGGCACCTGGGGATCACAAGAAATGATCACACGAGTTGCACGAGCGATTTGAGGAAGAGGAGCAGAGAATGATGTAAGAACAATCAAGATTCAGCAAGAAAAACCTTTTTCTTTAAGGAAATTGTTATGCCCCGTCCGCCAACCTATGTTTCGCCACCGTTATTTCGATAATATATCAGCGAGTTAGTCTTCCGTTTGAAGAAAACGAACAAGAAATTTCCCTCCTTCAACACAACTTCTGATAAAATGAAATCTTGTATAAATGTGCTTTGTTAGACTGCGATACGCTGGATTCTTGTTGAGTATTATTGCAGATTTGTTCTCTGAAAATATTTTCACTGGCTTCATTTCTTCACCTTTGACCTCACTGCTCAATTGATTCTACCATATCCCTTGACAGGTTGCTGATGGCATGGCTTCATAAGATGATAGAGCAACAATTTTCTGCTCGATTGAATTCCAAGTAATTGCCGTTGATCAGAGAAGGAAGATCTGGGCAGAATTCTTTTTCCAGTCTTCTTTGCCGCCAACAAAATCACTATCACCAATATCCAATCAGCCCAGCTACAAATTGTCCCTGTATGTATATGAGGCCATGATGGACTATCTCTGATTAAGAAAAATTTGGGATTCTTCATTTACATCCATTCCCAATTATGAGCTAAGTAATCCTAGATCCCGCATTTCAAATAGTCGCATCATTTCCTTCAAAAAACTTTGATCCAATTATAACCATAACATCAGCATAAACTCCAATCACTTGATTATAATTCTTCAAATATATTGCCTAGTCATTTTTGCTTTTGATGAAGCTAAGTATCATGAAGTGAGAAACTCTATTTCAGGGCATTTTTAGTCATCATTTGGAATCAATTTTATATAATGATATTTACATGAACTTACTTGATATAATGATTAAGGGTCAAATACTCGGGGAGCTTAGAATATGAGACTAGATATTTGTAGAGAGAATAGATACATAGGGAAGATGGATAAGATGAGATAATGAATAAATGTGAGAAATTGATATGGATTTTATTCGCTATATATATATACATACATACATATGCCGGTGCATTTTGACATCCCACAGCTTCGGCAGATCTCTTAGCCCCGTTCATCTTCGGCGCAAGAGCGCTCGATCAGTGAGCTATTACGCACTCTTTCAAGGGTGGCTGCTTCTAGGCAAACCTCCTGGTTGTCTCTGCACTCCTACCTCCTTTATCACCGAGTGGTCATTTAGGGGCCTTAGCGGGTGATCTGGGCTGTTTCCCTCTCGACGATGAAGCTTATCCCCCATCATCTCACTAGCCGACCTTGACCTCTCGCGGCCCGCACCGAAACTGTGCTTTGACCCCTAGATCTCCAGTCAACTGCTACGCCTCAACGCATTTCGGGAAGAACCAGCTAGCTCTGGGTTTGAGTGGCATATCTCTCTACTCTCTCTCTCTCTCTCTCTCTCTCTCTCTCTCTATATATATATATATATATATATATATAGAAGGAAGAATAAGAATGAGAAAAGAATAGGAATTATAGAATGGGAGAGATAAGAAATGTGGGAGTTTATAAGAGCATGGTCAGAGATGTATAGACTTAAAAGATTTCTATGATGAAATGATGATAAAAATAAAAAGACATAGGTTCTTCACCATCTATTGGGGGGTTTTGAGTAAGAAATAGATCCAAATCCTCACAAGAACCTCTTTTTTATGCTAATCATATCTTGTCTCGATGACAAGCTTCAACACCAAACAATGCAAAACTTGGGTCCCCTTCTCAAAAAGCATTGATAAGAGCGCAGTGCTTCCTAATCTCCCCTTTCTTCCCCTGTAAGGACGCCGATCCGGCCCATCTTGCCCATGGCGATACCGAAGTCGTGGAAGAAGCTGGGGGCACTGCTGGCGTACCGGTACACCAACTTCTTCGTAACCTTACCGTGAAGAAGAGCCGCATCGGACTCGAAAAGCCCTCTTTCCTTGATAACTCCACGGTAGTAGCTGCTATCGAAGCTCACGGCGCTTCCGGGGTCCATCTCCACAATAGTACTCAGATCCCCGGGCTTGCATTGCTTCCTCAGTTTCTGGGCGTAGGCGGGATCCAAGGACGGATCGCTGTCGCCCTTCCCGGTGAAGTTGTAGAGCCTATTGCTGAAAGAATCGCAGTGGGAGTTGCCGATAGTGTGGGCACCTGAGAGGCGAACGAGGAAAATTCGTTAGCGAGGACAAGGACCAAAGAAAGCCTGAGGAGGATAAGCTACCTGAGAGGATGGCGAGGTCCGCCAAACTGAGTCCCTTTCTTGCAAAGTTCGCTTGCAGCTCGCCTATATTCATAGAGGACGATGGCAAGTTAGCCACGGCCTCGGAAGCCTCTGAGACCCGCCCGTCTCGACGCCCCGTTTTTACTCTCCAGCTGGGCCCGCCGTTCTGAAATTTTGGACACAATTGGCACGATATGGATTGTCAAGGATTCGTACTATTTCTCCCAATCGATCGATCGGTCAAATACCAGGGATACACCGTCTCTGGCAGCTAGCGCGAGGATGTCGGCGCAGGAGACGACCCCCGGGCACACCGCCTCTAGAGCATCCTTGGCGGCGTCGATCACGTTGAAACCGTCGAGGCTAAGGTTCGGCATAGCGTCTTTCTCCGCAGCGTGGTTTTTGGTGGAGTTGAGAAGCACTGACCCGTCGCAGCCCTATTATAAAGTGATAAACTTTACTTTGCCGAACGGCAGGAAAATTGGACGCCGTTTAGGCGATAGAGTCGACTTATAACGTACCCTGACGAAGCAGTCGTGGAAGTGCAGCCTTAGAAGAGGAGCCGCTACGGTCGGGTCTTGGGCGATGAAGTCCGCGACAGTCTTCCTCACGATGGCCTCTGCCTTGGGACAGGTCTTCTTGTAGAACCTAACTTTCAGGTGCTTCGCGTCAGTTCCCTTGAGGAGGCAGGTGAACAGAACTGCAAAGAGCAACAACGCCAACATCGGAATCTTTGACTCCATTTTCCTCTCTGTCTGTCTTGCTCTCTCTCACTCTGTCTCTAAGGTTATATAATGCACGCGCCTTCTTTAGGAATATTATCCTTCTATTATTTAGGAACATGTTCGGTAGCTGAACTACCGGTTATCTTTCCTGTTTATCCTCATACGCGGGCAAGCCATGTCGCACGCTATCCCCTCCACTACTCTGCGACGAAGTCAATCACGCGTGCCCGCCACATGTCCACTGCTGATGATATCACACGTGGCGTATGCAATGGAGGTTAAGCGCATTAGGCGAACGACTATCGACGTCGAAACAGGAAAACGACTAAATGGCGTATCTTGAATGCTAGAAGTTGTTCAAAAAGCAAAGGTTGGAGACGAAGTCGAGGCGCTTTGAACTGGTCAGCAGTCGATGAAGAATCCCGCCCATCAGATGAGTACCTCTAACGATCTGTTAAGATGTCAAATCCGAGGGATGAGGTCGGTAGACGGCTCGTCTGTGGATCGAACCATTATTTATTGCACGATTAGGAAGAGACAGAATGCAGAGGTTGCGTATGTGAACAAGAACTTCTAAGAAATATATACTGTACGGTGCACTGTCACCTCTAAAAAATATAAAATATTTTGAATTGTTTGATTTTGTAGAGGTCGACGAGAGTAAAGAAGTCGCTAATGGAGCGATCGCCATCGGGGTTCCACCTAAATCGAAGGCTAGGGAACGGAACGGCTATCAGTGATCGGATCAACATGAAGGATCATCACGATCGAACATGGCGATTCGATCCATTTAGTTGCCTTTAGATCGATCCACGATTACCCTCTTTAAACAACGATTTGATGGATGATTTGTGGGATATTTTAGTCTACTTTTTGAGTTTAACCCCTTTTTATTCATTAAATTTGGTCAATTTTATTTTAACAGGTTTAATACCTTTTTGAGTGATTATCATCAATCAGATAGATGATCTGATCGGCAATCATTGATAGACAATTAGATTTCTCAGATTCGATTGATCAGCGATCAGATAGCTAATCTGATGGAAGGGCATCGATCACTATTCGTACAGAATGACGGTTGAATCAATTGGTAGATCAATTGAATCAGTCAGTCAACCAAGGAGCGATCATTATCGGATTGCTATTCAACTAATCGTCAATCTGATAATGATCTTCCTGGGTCATTTTTCTTAGAGCCAAATTGACGAGATAATCGTCAAAATAGATTTGACCCTGGAGCTCCCTCTCTCTCTCTCTCTCTCTCTCTCTCTCTCTCTCCTATTCACTGTCCCACTCTACGTACAGAATGACGGGATTTATCTGACTAGTCCACAGAAGCTCATTCCAGGCTGCAATGGCTTCATCCTCTGAATTCATCGAATCCCTCGTCCAATCGTCAGTTTTTCATTCACTCGCCGACAACGTGAAAGCTGATGTAATCGAATGTATCTATCCTTTCTTCATTCACCCCGTTTCCGCAATAGGATGAAGAGAAAAAAAGGAGAGGAGAGAGCAGGAAAGCGAGACGGATTCTCTTGATATTAGACACAGTGGAGAACGTCGTTGGCAGACACAACATCACCCCATGAGTGAATTAAAGTTTTGCTGAAATCTTATAACCTGTTTTACGTAGTCAGATCATTTGCTGTCTAATTCATCTGAACTCTGCCTTCGGATCTCATTCACAGCCTTCACAAACAGATGCGGGCAGTGAAGAGAAGAGCGAAGACTTCTTATTCAGAGGACGAAGAAACCATTCCTATAATGGAAATTAAAAATTCGACCGCATAACGCGCTCGACTTATCATCTTAATTTCCAAATCAACGAAAGGCAACAAAACTTTTGAAAAGGACGATTATAGCAAGAGCAGCAAGACACCTCTAAAATGCCAAGCTTTCCGAAGAACACCCCCCGGATCAAGATGGGAAACGTCAAACAGAAGGAGCAAAGGAGGGAAGACTGGGAGTTTATACCCATAAACAATAACACATGGATTCCGTCGCTACTTTTAGCCACATTCAAGGCGTCAATGAACAACAACACAGACGAAGGAGATGAACATGGTGCAGCGAAGAAGTAAGAGGTTACAGAATATACCGAAGGAGATTCCTTAAATATTTATGACATAGTCGAATATTCTTTTTCTGCGATCAGATCATTAACCTTTTCTCATTAATCCGAATCTCTGAAGCTTGAGTTGCTCAGAGCAATAACGAGGTCCTCCATTTGCTTCTCTCTCTTCTAGTCTCTCCTTCTTACCATCTTTCTCTCAACAGAACCTAGCAAGGCTTGGGTTATAGATTGTTCTAGGGCGCCGGCCGAGCATCTTTAGGGTATCGTGGTCACGTGGCATTATTCATCTATTTTTAATTTGCAAAGATGCTTGACACCTGGATACTGGTAACCTTTCAGTATCAGATTAGATCGTATCCTACATGACGAGCCCGGAACGATTTTTAAGCCAGCTGCGAGCACCGTCTGACAAATCCATGTCCCGCAGTCGATCTTTAGAAGTATTCGATCCGCCGACGTCGCGAAACCTACGTTTTCTGGACAAAGGAGACCAGAAGTAGCCCGAACGTAAATGTTCAAAACCAATGTGCTCAGAAACGCGGTTCATGAAGAATCTGGTCACAAGCCAGCGCCCATAGAACGTGCCGTCCAGACGTCAAAGCCGTATCCAATACTTTCTCTGTCTCTCCCTCGCTCGCTCTCTGTCCCTCTCCCCTATCGAGAACGAGTTCCGGTACTCTGTCTGCGCATCCACTCTCTATTTATCTTTTTCTTCCTTTCATAAATCTCTCCCTGCGTCTCCCAAGAGTTAGATTACAGTTACCCGTTCTCTCCATCTAGTTCGAAAGGAGGAGGGATCCTACGGCTCTCCCGCAGTGTTTACAAACACAACCGAAGGGCCATCGTTGCCCATCTTTCACCGTAAATGCTACAGTCGAATCTTTTAGTTTATAATCAGAGATACACCTTGACAGCTGGCAGATATCCCTCTTTTCTAATTCGATTGAATATAGCAAGCCGACTGACATGGACCATCTCTTTCTCTTTTTCAATCCTCTCTCTCTCTCTCTCTCTCTCTTTCTGCGTGTGTATCTGTGACCTGACGTGGTCTATCTAGCCGGCAATGGCGAGTGTAGGCCACGCGCTTCGATAATATAACGTACAATGGCGTAATTTTCTTGGAAGCCTCTCTCTGTCTGTAGCTTCCTCTGCCTTATTCATCAAATCCAAGCAATGTGAAAGTGGATGCAGTTCTATATATCTGTCCTTTTCTAGTTTTATTGTCCACACCGCTTGCCTGATCGGACAAAAAAGTAAGCAGTCGAGACCAGAAATCCAGAAGAACCGAAGGTAAGTCGAATCCGTGTGCTTTCCACGCGGTCTCGGGACATGCACATAAGTGGACGCGGATAAAGAATTGGGTAGGTCGGTCATCGTGGCCACTCAGGCAGAAACCCTTGTTGACTGGGCAAGAAGTTGAGTCCATGAAAAAGAAAACCCAAGCGAGTAAAACACCATATCATTTTGATTTCTAACAGCAAGGAAAGTGTTAAAGGAGAACGTCGTCGGCAGTAGTAACATCAACGATGTGTGACGTTGAATTTTCATTCAATTCTGATTATTTGGTTTACGTCCTGAGACCATTAACAGTATATGATTCTTCTTAACTCTAACTCAGAATGTCGCCCACAACCTTTGGAAAGGGGACGAGTAAGTGAACAGAAGAACGATAACGCCGATTATTCAGATGGCGAAGAAATGACTCCTGCTACGAAAACCTCTACCTCTGAATCGCCAGAGTCGTTAAAGATGAAATCTTCAGGAGGTGCGTGTCGGACAAAAACAATAAAGGAACATATAAAATAAATTGGAGAGAAGAAGGAGAATGATACGAAGTTTTTGGACGACAATAAAATTCAATCGAGAATCATAGAGAATTCTATAATATTCGCAGCCAATCCCATATTTAAATGCTCAAGAATATTCACTAATTCAATGTCATTGGCATGATTGAATCCTGGGTGGATTCCAAAAAAAAAAAAAAAAGTCAAGTCATAAAATGTAATACTAAAATAGGGGCTGCAGAATCAAACAATATTCCGCTGCCCATTGGGGATACAAATTTAAAATTAAACCAGATAATGTCTTCACGTTATCATCTTAATTTTACAAAGGCGGAAGCAACTATTTTAGATTTTTTTATGCATTCAAGTGGGTAGCTAAAAAAAGTCAGTTGAAAGTTAGTTGAATACATATTTGAAGAACTTTCTGAATTCCTAGTTTGATCATAGTGAGGCTTTTGTTTTGGATAATCTAATGGTGTTTTGATTGTCAAGGGGTTTTGATCATCGTGAGGTGGCTTTGAATTTCTGTCTGGTAGTTAGATACGTTGTCAGCTTCATGATCTAACCAAGTTTGATTTTAGTTTTGACTTGAATCAGTTCTTGGAATTACTAGGTTATAGCTTTGGTTAGTGTTTCTAGTCAATTTTAAGTCTAATTTGATAAATTTTAAGGTCAAGTTCTTGAAATTTGTTTTATCATTTTTGGTCTATTTTAATATATGTTTCAGGTCTAACTTACTATATGTTTTATGTTTTCAGTCTCATTTAATATCAGTTTTTTAGGTCTGATTTAATATCAGTTTGAGAACTAATTTAATACTATTTTTCAATATGATTCAAAATCAGTTTTCAGGTTGATTAATTTCAGTTTTCTAGGTTTTATGTCAGTTAATCTAGTTGGTTTAATTTCTGTTAACTATTAGATGAAATTTCAAAATTTGTGGTTAATTTCAGGTTAGTTTAAATATGAAATTTAGGATGAGTTTTGAGCTCTATAAAAGTGGCTTTGAAATTATGGTTTAGGTTTAGTTTCATATCTAATGAAGTGAGGTTTAAAGGTCATTGAAGGGTTTTTTGGCCAAGAAAGAAGAATTTAAAATTCTTTTTTAGGTCTAATTCTAAATTTTAATTTAGTTAGATTTAAAGGCTTTCTTGGTTTGATAATTGACAACATGCAATTCATACATGTAATTATATGACTATTAATGCAAATTAAGACATAAAACTTTTCATTCTTATGTATTTTACCATGTTTGAGCGCATATCTATCATTCTACGAAAATTAAAGTTATAATCTCAAAATGCATAAATTTAGCGATAATCATAAATAATTTAACAGAGATATTTGAGATTAAGATTATTCTCATTTTATTTTTTAGATTATAATTAGGTTTTAGTGTTAAACAATAAAAGCAAATATTTTTCTATACATATTTATTTTTCTAGTTTTATTTTCTAAAAGACATGAGTGCATTTTGAAATAAAAATGTATTCTCTAATTATTTCTTAAATTTAATTTTTTTATAATGATATATTATTTAATTTCTGATCAAACAAAACACATTTGGATTAATTTGGAGTCATATTTTTAAAGTTATGAATTTTATAATTTTTAGAGATTTTTATAGAATTTTTCTAAAATTATTGTGATTTCTTTTCAATTTTATTTTGATTTTTAAAAATTAACAAATATCATATTTTCATCGCGCATTGACGTGGCAGCTGGTATGGCAAAGACAAATGAAGTGTTGCCATGTGGTGATGTATGCAGGCGCCACGTGGCGCACAGGTGCATGTGTGTGCGGGTCATTAGTGGGTTAAGCATCTATGTAATAGGTATAAGCTAACCACTTAGAATTGTGCTATATTTATACACAATTTTTGCTTTCAGTTTTAACATGTGAGACTATGTTTTTCTATTTTTTACGCAAGTGGTGTGGCACGTTTTTTAGCAAGCGATCGAGCGGTTTAAATTGTGACCCTCCATTTTTACTTAAATGGAGGGCTTGTGTGGCACATGCTTATTCAGTAATGAATCATTTTATTAAAACAATTCGATATCATCCGTTCATTTTAGGAGTTATAACTCTTGAGATTAAGTGCACCCACTGGACTTCAAGAGACACGTGAAAAAATGACGAAATGATTTAGTGCGGTCGCTGAAACACATGATCGTCGGTCAAGAAAAAATTATAATTCCGAGCTCATGATGATTTAAAAATCAGAAATCAAGTATAGTGATGAGATTGGGTCGAATCACAGAGAACACGGTAGACTTTTATCGAAAGAGTTGACTTGGTCAAACTTAAGTTTAATTAGGGTTTTTAAGAATTAAAAATCATAAATTATCAATGAAAAAAAGTACTAATATATGAGAGAAGATATTTAAGAATTTTGAAAAATATTTGGAGAAGAACAGTCAAAAGTCAAGGTCAAAGCATTAACTTTGACCAAACTTTGACTTTCTATAAAATCAGAGAGGAAAAACATGAAAAATATTACAAAAAATTATATTTTAAGAAACTAGAGACAAATAGGAGAACTTTGATATAAAGATTATGATTTTTAGAGAAGAATTGGATTTACTATGATTTATTGAAAATTAACAGACAAAAAATTACCGAAATAAAGGTTTTGATTAAAATCCTTAAATTGGCTTATCAAATGATATCCAAATCTAAAAAATCAGCTATTTATATAAAGCTTACTATCAAAAGATTCCAAAAACACCAAAATTATCAAATTTCACCTTCTATATTTGTAGTAATAGCCCTCGAAAGTCGACGCTCAAATTCGGATTGATTTTAAACAGTGGTTGGTCAAATAAAAAATTAAAGGGTCAAAACTTAATGAAAATTGACGAATAAGATATCCACAAAATGATTGAATAAGGAATCCAATGAAACTAAATTCAAATGAATTGGACTTAAGATCAAGGAGAAATCCTTGTTCAGAAATCAGCAAAAATCTGTGATAAAATTTGGACGAAATGACGAAATTTCTGATTCCTAAACTCTAATTACCTATCTAAATCTAATCTAACCTATCTAAATTGTGAGGATTACGAAGGAATCACACTACTAACCTAATTGATGTGAAGATTGAGCCTCAAATTGCTTTGATTCTCGAGAATTTCTCTTATTCCTTCTTTGTCGTGATTTAGGCATTCAAGGGGCGATTTCCAAACCTTTTCTCAAAATGATTCATGATTAACTTGCCTAAATCCATGCGTGATTGAGTCTAGAATGCAAGAGAATCACGAAGAAGTCAAGATTTTCCTCCAAAAATGCTTAATTTCTTCACTTTTAATCAAAAGTTAAAAGTTTCGAAGAGAGAACATTGATTTATTGAAGATTTTATCGTGATAAATCTGGGTCGTCTGTTTCTCTTAAGGAGGCTTGAATGACTCAGATGAAGCCACGTCACGCGCGATAAGTGGATCACAATCCCACGATGCAGGCCCACTTCCTCCTTGATTTTTGTCGTTCGATTTTCATCGGAGCATCCATAGGCAGTTGTGTGTCACTTCACGATTCGCCTAGTGCGAAATTAAGTCGCAGCCGTTGGATTTCACTAATGTGATCGACGGTTCTAAATTAAGCACGTGTGTTTGATCATGATCTGGTGGACTGGAATCCACGAGATCAATGAGCGCCGATTTGCGTGCTTTAATCCAGCATCCCACGCTTTTCCATGTTGCTTGAGCACATACAAAAACATTTAGTCCCACACGGAAGAAATGGAAGAAAAAATATGCCTATATAAGGTGAAAGTGATTTATCGCTTTGTGTTGCCCGCTAGACCTAGTGCCCCCCCCCATCCTGTCTCCTAGGCCCACTATACGTGTGGGCCCAATAAGCTTAGTCCAATTAATCCTTCATGCCTATAGGCGCCCATGTGGGTCCGTGTCGGCCTAGGTGGCGCAACCACGTCGGCTCCGCATCGCTCCGCGTCTGCGTCGTGCCATGTCAGCTCCGCACGGGTCCCTAACGTGTCGTTTTCGTGCGTCGTTAAAACACAAATACGATGGTCAAACAAAATTTATAAATCCGAACTCACAAAGACAAGATAGAAAAATCAAGTACTGGGTAAGTATCGGGTCGATCCACAGAGAGCAGGGTTGACTTTAATCGCAGAGTTGACTTGGTCAAACTTAGGTTTAAAAGGAGTTTTAAATAAGAGATTATAAGATTTAAGATATGGAAATGATATAAATAAGTTAAATAAGAAGTTTTAAGATTTGAAATCTCGGATTTGACAGAGAAAAGTCAAAAGTCAAAGTCAAAGCATTGACTTTGACCAGCAGTAGGTGTTCTGCAAAATCAGAGAATCAAACAGAGTCAGAAGATTACGAAAAGTAGATATTTGGAAACTAGAGAGAAAATGTAATTTATTGATATAAGTTTTGTAATTTTTGGATAAGAAATGGATTTATTATGAATTATTGAAAATCAATGATCAGAAAATCCCCGAAATGAACACCTCAGAGGAAATCTTCAAATTGAATGCCCAAATGAAATCCAAATCTTACAATTTATATGTCAATAGAAAGCTAAGAACCAGAGGAATCCAACAAGATCAAAATTATCAAATTCTGATTTGTCAATAAAAAGTAATTGACCTCGAAAGTCAACGTTTGACTTCTGATGAAAGATGAACAGTCCGTGGTCAAACGTTAAATTGAAGGGTCCAATGAACTCGGAATTTGATGAATTTTCTATCCACGGAAAGCTGATGAAAAGAGGAATCCAATGAAACCAAAAATCAAGTGATTTGGAATTATAATCAGAGAGATATCCTATTTTCAAAATCAGCGACTTTTCGGATCGAAATTTAGGGAAAATGAAGAACACTATGAACTAATTTGCAAAATTAAACTTCTAAATCTAATAAAAACTCAAATTACCTCCTGATAATCGATCGAATCTCACTACTAACCCGATTGCCGCAAGGATGGGGCTCCAATTCTCGTGGATTGAAGCGAATTTGCTCGGATTCTTCCTCGTGGACGTTCGGAATTCAAGGGGAAAATTCGATGAAATCAAGGAGAAATTCGTGATCAATCCCGCTACAATTGCTTCGCAATCGAGTCTAAACGCGGGGGGAACACGATGAACTAGAGATCTTCCTCGAAACTCGCTTAATTTCTTCACGAGTCGATCAAAAGTTCAAGAAGATATTTTTTTGTAGTTGGTTTCATTAATAGATTGATAAAAGAGGAAAGAAATGTCCTAAGATTAACACATAAACCCTAAGTGTCGGTCAATCCGTCTAATCGTGACGCAGTCATCATTATTCTACAGGAGGTTGAATTACCGCCCAAGCTTGGCGTTTATCACGGTAGAATAATGAGCTGAATAAGCAACTAGAACTCGCATAGTATCAACCTTGCCCCCTATCCTCAGTCCTCACGGGGCTAAGACCCTAGCCCTAGCCTTGAGCGGGGATCTCAGTGACAAGGCCCTCTAACTTTCTCGAGATCGATTCAACCGATGGTGATTAATTCTAAATACGATAAGAAGATAAAACCTGATCCACCGGTGCTCCCTTGGCCTTTCAACACGAAACACTCTTGCCATGGAACAAGCGATCACAAAAGAGGATACGAAGAAGCAAGTCGGGTATCTAGATGCACTCGGTTCGTCACGCCGCACAATCCTAGATACCGAGGCGAACACACAAGAACATAAGAAGAACAAACGATAATTAAACATACCTAGATAGTTGATCCCTAGCAGCCTTGATCCCAATGGCCAACCTCCAAAAAGGAGGCCAACTAGAAGATCAATTTTTACATTGGAGATGAGGCCTATTTATAGATAAGTTTGTGCGAAATTGGTGGATCGTGGCCCACGACGCGGATTTTTACTCCGTGTGATTTCAGCCGCTCGGATCGCGCGAAATTGGTGGCTCGTGACGCGGATTTTCACTCCGTGTACTCTCAGCCCTCGTCGGATCGCGCGAAATTGGTGGCTTGTGACGCGGATTTCACTCCGTGTAATTTCAGCCGTCGATCACGCGAAATTGGTGGCTCGTGACGCGGATTTCACTCGTGTAATTTCAGCCGTCCAGATCGCGCGTAATCGGTGGGATCGTGCCCATGACGCGGATCTCACTCCGTGCGATTTCAGCCGTCCCAATTGCGCGATGTATCCCGACCGTCCGATTGCGCGATTTAATCCCGACCGTCCGATTGCACGATTTAATCCCGACCGCTCGATTGCGCGATTTAATCCCGACCGCTCGACTGCGCGATTTAACCCGACCGTCCGATTGCACGATTTAATCCCGAAAAATCAAAATAAAAATCCTGAAAATACAATAAAATTAAGAAATTCATAAATTCATTTGTATAACTCCTTTTTAACTCAAATTTTCTCCATTGGATCACAAATTTCTTCCTTTTTAAAATCATGTCATTTAAAATATATTTTCAAAGAAGAAATCAAGATGAATTAGAATTTACTTAAATCATTTCTCACTAAACATTCTAAATCATAAATCCATCTTGAAATTATTCTTCCAAACATTTACTAAAGTCAAAAATCATTCAATACAAGAAATTAACTTCTATTAATTTAAACTTAACAAAAGATTAATCATCTATTAAGCATGAAATTATCCCTAATTTATGCATAAATATCAACTTTAGTGAAATGACATGCCAATGGAGAAAATTCCCAAAAAGTATGATAACATGCACCATATTCACATAAAATAAGCATGAATATGAGTTAATTAGGATAAGAATTCAAGTTATAAATGCATGTTATCAGTCCCGCACTTATAAATCCCTTTTCGCGAATTAATAGTCCTTTTTTATTTCTAAAAATTCGGAAAATTCTTGAAAAAATCCAGAAAAATGGTTAATCATAACTTCATTTCTAGAAATCTTTTTTGCATGAAATTTTCTTCATTAGATCCACAATTTGATCCTCTTTGATTCCATGCCACCTAAAATATAAATTTTAGAAATAAAATATGATGAATTCAAAATAATACTGAGTCAACCCTTAAAAGTTCTATTTTTATTCATCCCATCATTCTCTTCTTTTAATCTCTTCTTCTATTAATCATCCACTAAAGTCAAAATAAAATCAAGAAAAATGATTAATTTTAAGTTTTTTGACCTTGAAAAAGGTCAAACATGGCGACGAATCATTTTATAAAAACGATTCGATCTTAGCCGTTCATCTGGGGAGTTATAACGGTTGAGATGAAGTGCACCTGATGGACTTTAGGAGACGTGTGATTGCATCTCAAGTGTCTAATGAAGATCGAACGACATGCATTACATGACGCTTCTTCTTCACGCGGCAACGTGGTGAAATCTTAGCGTTTCATTGCGAATCCAACGGTCATGACTTAACGGCATTGATTTGTATTCTTACGTTATATCCTAGCCTTTGATTGAAGATGAAGAGGAAGAGGAAGATCGAACGGCTAGTGACGAAATGATTTGGTGTGGTCGTTGAAACACACAATTGTTAGTCAAACAAACTTTATAATTCTGAACTCATGATGATTTAAAAATCAGAAATCAAGTACAATGATGAGATCCGGTTGAACCACCCAGAACACAGTTGACTTTTATCGAAAGAGTTGACTTGGTCAAACTTAAGTCTAATTAGGGCTTTTAAGAATTGAAAATGATATATTATCAATTAAAAAGTATGAATATATGAGCGAAGATATTTTAAGAATTTTGAAAAAGATTTGGAAAAGAAAAGTCAAAAGTCAAGGTCAAAGCATTGACTTTGACCAAACTTAGACTTTCTATAAAACCAGAGAGGAAAAAGATGATAAAATATTACGAAAGTTATATTTTCAGAAATTATAGAGAAAATGGAGAATTTTGATATAAAATTTTTCATTTTTAGAAAAGAATTAGATTTATTATGATTTTTCCAAGATCAATCAACAAAAAATTCCTGAAATAAAGGGTACGGACAAAATCCTTAAATTGACTGACCAAATGATATCCAAATCAAAAAAATCACCTACGAATAGAAAGCTTAAGATCAGAGGATTCCAGAGAAACCAAAATTATCAAATTTCACCTTGTATATTAGGAGTAATTTCCCTCAAAAGTCAATGCCCAAATTTGGATTGATTTTGAATAGCAGTTGGTCAAACGACAAATTGAGGGGTCAAACCTTGATGAAAATTGAATATGGATCCACAAAAAGCTGATTGAACAAGGAATCCAATGAAACAAAATTCGTTTGAATTGGACTTAAGATCAGGGAGAAATCTTTGTTTGAAAATCAGCAAAAAGCCGCGGTCAAATTTGGGCGAAATGACGAAATTTTTGATTCCTAAACTCTAAATACCTATCTAAATTGAATCTAAACTATCTAAATTGCAAGGATTATGAAGGAATCACACTACTATCCCAATTTACATGAAGATTGAGCTTCAAATTGCTTTGATTGCTGAGTATTTATCGCATTTGTGCTTCGTCGGCTTTCGGCGTTCAAGGGGCAATTTCCAAACGTTTTCTTGCAATAATTCATGATTAACTTGCCTCAATCCATGCGCAATTGAGTTTAGAACGCAAGAGAATCATGACAAACTTAAGATCTTCGTCCAAAAAATGCTTAATTTCTTCACGTTTCAATTAAAAGTTACATTTTTGTAAGAGAGAACTTCTATGTATAGAAGAATTCATCGCAAAATATCTAGGTCGTCCGATTCGTTGAGTAAAAATGCAAAAATGTGGACTTGAGTAAAATGACATGCCAATAAAGAAAATTCCATAAAACTATGATAACATGCATCATAATTACATAAAATAAGCATTTATATCAGTTTAATATGATAGTATTTCAAGTTAAATATGCATGTTATCAGCGTGGTAGCATCTCAAGTGTTTGTTGAAGATCGAACGACACACGTTACATGATGCTTCTTCTTCATGCGGTGACGTGGTGAAATCTTAACATTTTATGGCAAATCTAATGGCCATGGCTTAACGACATCGATTTGCATGCTTACGTTACATCTGAGCCGTTGATTGGAGATGAAGAGGAAGATCGAACGGCTATGCCCAAATTTCATTTATTTATTCCCTTGTTCTTCGTCGGAAAGAGCATTCTCAGATGTTTTGAGCAATTGAATTGTTTAGACATCTTAAACCTTGAATCTCTTGCATTCTTTCTCTTTTAGACTTATTTTTGCATCCAAAGAGTGTTTGAAAGTAAAATTTTGTTGAGAGAATTGAGAGAATTCGCCTCTTGAATACTAGATTTTTGTTTTCCAATTGAATTTCATTTAGAGAGGATATAGGAGGTTTTTTTAAGAGACATTTCTTCTTTTATTTAAGAGAAAATATGCAGCCAAATTTTCAGGTTATAGTAAGAAACTTCTTAACCATCAGGTGATCATTCTAAGGTGCGGTTAAGGAATTATTTTTAAGATTTGATTGTAGACTATTTACATCTTGGTGTTAGACACTCTATTGCATCGCTCATTCATAATCTTAGGCATGTTAGGATCATCATTTATACTTATTGAGATGATCATTCTGCATTGTCAAGACATTCAAGAGTAAAGACTATAAAAGCCAAAGCTAACCTCCAAATGTCAAAGCAAAGGGAAAAGTCAAAGTCAAAATCTTAAACTCATAGACAAAGGCATCATGTCAAAATCAACTCAAAATGGAGATTTTCCTCTAAAATTCTTATCTTAGTTTTACATCATTTACGTTTATTTCAATCAGTTACTTTTAATATTTCCGTTGTATGGTGTCATCTTTTTATGCATTAGGATGAATCAATGATGTGGGAGAGAAGAAAATCATATTTCCACAAATGAAGGTAATTATTGGATTTTTTATAATGGTATCACGGTAAGATATAAACTCCCAAACTTAATCCCAAAATTGAATATTTAAGGTGAGGTGAAATAAGTATTCAATTTTTTTTTATTTGAGGTGAGATTCCCTAATTTGATGGTGAAATAACTTTGGGGCGTGGGAGCCGCCGGGGCGGGGTGAACCGGTTACTTTCAGTATTTAGGTTATCTATATCAATTCCATAAATTTCTTAATTGAATTTAAGTGCAATGAAGATTAGTTCAATTGATAGTCTTGACTTTACCACAGATATAGTTGAACTGTAAAGGGTGGTGTCTTTGTTGCCAATTCAGCATGTCTTTGTCATATGAAGATCTAATGATCTAGATGTCAAATTATATCATAATATTAATTTAATCTAGAATATTTGTGATGGAATTTATTTCTTAACCATTAAAAAAATAATATTTTAATCATTTACATCCACAAAAATACTTTAGTTTGTTACTCATGTTCTCAAGACAACACAAAAGATGAAGATTGGGTGAGGAGAGTTGGCAATTATGGACTTGTTGTTGAGTTCTTGAACTTTACTATCAAGTCACTGGTGCTTAGTTCAAAGCTATGATGAGATAGAAAAAGAGGTACTCATGAACTTAGAGAACTAAGAGTCTATGTGTGTCAACTTGGAAAGGTTGATTGAAGATTTTATACAAACATGAATTTTGGAGTTATAAATCCTATTGTGAATGAAATGAGTTAAAAAAAGAAATAAAAAATTTATAGCTATCCTATAACCTGAAGGATGCATCACTAAACCTCAAAACCTTACATTAAAGTGTTATTGTATAAGGTCAACATAAAGCTCAATGCCTCATGCCTCAAGCTGGATACATGAAGCTCAATGTCAACGAAGGGTCTCGAGGGAACCTTGGAACAATAGGAGGAGGATGCATCTTATCACATTATCCTTGGACATCACATATACTCTTTATGTTTTAGCTTCCCTCTAATTCTTTTTTATATATTCCCTCAAATCTCATCTTCTCCAATTGCCTTTGGCGAGGTAATGCCCCTCATTCAAATTTCCCAAGGAAAATTTCAACATGGATTCTTGCACAGAAAATTAAATAAAAAACAACTTAGTTGTTTTAAAAACTTTATAAAAATATGAAAAAAGTCTTGGAATATCCATAAAGGCATAGAAATTTATGTCCTAGGAATTAAAAATCTATTTATAAGAAGGGAAGGGAGAAAAGCAAGTCATGAAAATGTATATTTCCATAGTATCCTTGAGTATGCGGGAGTAATGAGATCTCTGAATTGAAAATGTTGAAAAAGAGCTTAGGAACAATAATATTAAGCTCAATGAAAAATTCTAATTAACAGAACTATTTTCTCACCTATTTTGACTTATGTCTCAAATTTGTAAAATGTATTAATTCATACATTTAATGATTATTCAATAAAAAACTTAAAAGTGACATTTTTTATTATTGATGAAAATTAAGTATGTTTTGTTCTACTTAAAACTTAAAAATTAAGCTTTTTTTCAATATGATCCTTAAATTTCTATGTTTATCTTAATGTTACACACATGAAATTCCAAATGAAAAAAAATAACTTTAAGACAATCTATTGAAATCATTAAGTCACCTATGGTTGCAAAATAATGTTGACTGATTAAATTCTTAGAATTATGTACTCAATACGAACTCATGATAGTATTTAACATTGATTTTAAACACATAAATGATAAATTGATTTAACATGTTTCCTAGAATCAACAAACTTGAGATATTACGCAGTAATTCCATGTAAAATTTTATACTCTGAAAAATTTATCATTTATAATCTATGTTCTTGAAATCATATGGATGTACATTTTAATACCTTTCCTTAACTTGAATACCATAAAGGTTTACTTGAATATCATGTGCTGGGCTTGAGTTCACCTTTATTGTCAAGGCCAGAGTAAATTTGCATGAAGCAATGAGAATTATATTTGCTCATGAAATTCATAAAAAAATTGTCAAATTTTCACTGTTTACAGCTAAGTGATAATCATTTCCTTTGTTTTTTTATCAATTCATCATAATAAAACCACTAATACAACACCTACTCTGAAATACTCAAATCTTTTTATCTATCTCTCTCAGAATCTTGTTAATTAAAGTACAGATATTCACTTGATGGAATTTTTTGTGGCTTTTCATCTATTTCATTTTTCATGCTTCCTGTGAAACAAAATATATGAGTGAAATTATTATAATCTCACTAAGCTTCACTTTTCCAAATGGTTTATTCAGTTCTTAAAAAATTTTGATGTTATTTATCACATTTTTATTATATTTATTGAATATTTAGGATCATTAAATGAATAATTTTTGAAGTCTTAATCTATGTGATTGGTTGTACGTGAAACTGACATTTAAACAAGTCACATATCAAAAAAGTGTAATCAGAATGACTAGTTTGAATATTCCGTAGGACATGAATTTTTAAGTATTTAACATTATTCATCTCATTTGTCCTAATTAAAAATTAACTATTACATTCAGAGAGTGTTCTTTAGTAAAACAACATATTTTAATATCTCCATTATTATTTTTTGGATGTTGAGTGCTTTAACGATCTTGATAAATGTTTTTGGATTTAAATTTTGCGTTTAATTAGTTGAAATAATTAAGTCAAATGATTAAGTTACACTTCAAAAGAATTTTTCGTTCAAAAGAATTTCTCTAAATCATTCATAAGAATTTTCTGTTCGAGTGATTCTAGATATTTCTTAACTGTTTGTCTTAAAAAAATTCCCACCTATTGGAAATATAGAACTGATCTTCTGATACTCTTTTGTTATCTACCAGTAGGGCTAATTTTCAAATTTATATTATGTCAAATTCTTTTCAGTACCCTTTTTTTCATGAACACAATTTACATTTGTGATCCATGATTTTCCTGCAATATATTCTCTTTCACTTCAAGTTCATCCCCCTTTCTTTTTTTCTTTTTTTCTTTTTTTTTAAGAGAGAAAAAGGTCACCCAAAAAATGCTGCCCCCATAAGTTCATCCTCTTTTTCTTAGTCACAAAATTTAACTTACTAAAATAGTAAAGAATGAAAAGTTTGGGACCATATTTATCTGAAGCTCCTCCAAGAATAATCCTAGGATCAAACAGAACTCTAAACTTTCTTGAAATAGCTTACATAGTGATGCCTTTAATCACTTCAACTTCTCTAATTTTTTTCCCTTCATTATAACACAGATAGTGAAGGATTGCTGATAGCTGTTCAAGAACTCGAGGACGAGAAGCGCTCACCCGATTTCATGAGAGACAAATGCTGGTGGGCGATTATGCATACTACTTTGAATTCTTTAAAGATGATGGACAACTGTGGGCAGGATAGAGATTAATTGGCCATGACCCAGTCGTTTATTTCATTCAGCTTCTCAAATATCTTTGGCTTAGGAGTAGATTCTAATTTCTTCACAGACTCCAGAACTGGCTTTCTGCAACCCTCTGCCTCTTCACCCTTCTCTATTGTTCTTCTAACAACAGACCAGTCACAAAAAAAACTGTCGAGAGAAATGAGATTTCTTGATAGTCAGTAACTGATGCAGAAAATCATGCTCTAACGATGTCGAGTGCTCACGGCCAGGGAAGATAAGTGAAATCTGCTAGAGCCATGAGGTTTACTATTATCAATGAGCCAGCCCATAACATAAGCTCCTATATATACCCTTGCCTTAATTCCTCAGAGAAACTCGAAAGGTCACATGAGTATCACCAATAATACTCTGTTAGTTCATTACACTCCCACCGTACTTGCTCTAACCGGCGAGCAAAAGCTCTCCAGATTTTGGGCAAATAGAGTCATATGAAGAAGGATGATAGCTTACAGATCCGTCTTTCACTTGAATCATATCAGATTTAAAGCTTCAGATTAAATAACACATTAATTTAGTTCATTGTAGCTTTCACGCCGACTTGGAAGCTGCAACCTTCGCCTTTGGAGGCGGATTTCCTCCAGAGAGAACAACATAAATATAAAAAAATAGCATCGCACCGCTGTCAATTGCACCCAAGTCATTGTTCTAGTCAGCTATTTTGAATAAATTAAGAATATATGAAAAGGAAAACAAAGTTCTTTTCTATTTTCACCTCAGGAGAGCATAAAGACCAGGAAAGAAGAATTTCTTTGTCTGCAAACAAATAAACAGTGTTAAAGAGAGATAAATGAAACACAGTAAGAGCTGTAGACAAGATACTTCTGTTTTTGTTACCAGGGAATAGGTCTGAAAGTGCTTCCAGAAGAGAGCAGCTGCAAGAGCTGTACAGTCCAGAAATAAATAAGAAATAATCATCATCTAAACGGCATAGTGTCACATATACTGTGAGGGCCCAAATTTAATTATCTTGTAAACTTGAACACCTTGCATATCAGAGGAGGGCCTAAATACAATGATCGTATAAAATGGAATGTGGAACAAGCCCAATTATCATGTATGCACGGAGAAAGAAGTGCAGCAGGGCACCACATTCAAGTCAAACTCCAGGGACACACCTACCAAGTAGGATCTACCTCATCACCAGCTGCCAGGCAGTTTAGACAAAATAAACACACGAGGAGTATTATCAATACTCAACGGTGAACATGTGAGGAGATAGGCTTCAGTAGAACGAAGTGTTTCCACTTGAATTTGATTAAATATTCAAAAAGACTGAAGTCTATAATGCTATACTTAGAAGCTGATGCACTAGACTGGCTTCTCTTGGTCGACAAAGGAATTGCTCTAGAGAATTGGTTAAACTTTAAAGACAATATTGATCAGACATTTAATTCAGCTAAATCGGAACCTCCATCACAATGTGATAAACCCAATGAGAAGCATCAAGATTTGTGCCGAACTGTAGATGTATTCTTCAATAGAAAATTGGTTTGCAGATATAGATGTCTGGATAACGAGATGAGGAAACTGAAGAGGAAAAAGAAGAAGTGATGCTACAAGGATTAGGGGGGAGGGAAGAATGATGCCGAGCTCTGCCAATGAGGGAGAGTGAGGGAAGGTGAGGAGAGGTGAGGGCAGAACAGGAGACATGACAGAAAATCTAAGAGACTTGCAACTTCACTCTTCGCTGCCTTTAACTCCTCCTGAGTTCCATTTGAATCCCTTTCCCAAAATGTAACAGGCCCATACAGCACAGCAGTAGTATTTTTACAACAGGCTCCCTCAACATTACAAAGGGTAATAAGTGCTAGAATACTGGACAGAATTTGGAGATTGGTGGCAGTGCTCCCAAATTGTTGGGGCACAAATACATCAATGGACACAAACAGGAGATTTAAGCATAACTCATAAGAAGAATGTATCAGGCAAATTCAATAGAATCTGACAGGCATATCAAGGCACCGAAATGGCCATGTACAATAATTATGTTGATACACACCAAACTTGGCCTAAGCAGCAACCTTTAAGGTTTGCAGCCCCTCTCCCTACTCACTTGGCACAAAGTTAGTAGTCAAGTGCCTCAAAGAGACAATCAGTAGAATCCACTTTGCACTCTATGAACAAAACATGCAGCCAGTCAATTTTTTAAGCTTTTGAAAGCTGAATTTCAGAAGAGGAAGGAGAAAGGGCTCTGCTTCCATTGTAATGACAAGTTTTCACTGGGTCACTAGTATAAACAGGAGCTCAACATGATCGTAGAGAAACAAGATGCATCTCCAAATTCCGGAAAGACTGGAAGTGGATTGGGCACCGACTGAAGAGAAGAATGTGGAAGGAAGAATGTTATCCACGGAAAATGTGTCCTTGAAAGTGAGATGGAAATTAACGTTAGATAGGAACCCACCGGCCATCACCTATGTCAAAATGAAGAGAATATGGGCACGTTTCTTGCTGTAGTATCACATTGGTCATTGCCTCTTGAAGACTGCCACATCACTGTCAGACCTGGCAGGTAATTATAACAGTAGCTGCCTGGGCATGCGAGGGAATGGGGGCACAACAGGAAGAAGCAAGTGATCTAATTAAAGAGAGTGCAGGGAGTTTCTTCTGAATTTTCACTTCTCACTTCTTGGGTGGGACCATGTTGTCCCATCCTTTCTTGTACATTTTAACATGCTTCACTGGAATAAAAGTTCTAAACTTGTTTCAGTTTTCTTGTACCAAGGGGCACTCTGGCGAGACTCAGCGTCTTACCTACATTGTTAAGTGCAGCGAAGATGAGAGGAAAAATTCACGACAGGAACACTTTTCTGATAGACAATGATGCCATACAACTTTAGATGCATGAAAACTATGCAAGCAATCTCTTTTCAGTGAAGGAACCTTCCCATTATGGAATCACCTTTGAAAATGGCCAAAGTGTGGCAGGTATTGTCATTTGTCTCCAGGTTCTTATCTCCACACATGGCATGGTGGTGACCCCCAAGAGCGTCTATCTTGAATTGGGAAGCACTGATGTTATCCATGGGATGCAATGGTTGACATATCTCTTGAATATTTCTTTTACTGCCAAGGATGTAGTCTCCATCTACACCAAGAAGTGATAAGTCAAAGTGGCACACCTCAATCCATCATCTCCAATAGAAGCAGAATCTTCACAAGTGCTTTCTGGAGGTAATTACACAAGTTCCAGAGAACGTGATCACTGTGAGCTCATTTTACCTCCCTCAAGCAGATGGATAGACTGATGTTGTCAACAAGGAATTAGAGAACAACTTAATGTGCTTGGCATCAAGTCAATGACGATCATGGTATAAGAGGCTATACTGGACTGAGCTAAACTGCAATGGTACACTTCTCTCCAATATTAAAACTACACAATTAACATGGTGTAAGATTTCCAGCTATTTTGAGGAGGGCTATTCCATGTCTCCACGTAATGATCTGCACCAACAAGACAGAGATGCAACCATCTGTAGCTCAAGGGTGAATTGGGCAATTTCCATTCCACCATGAAATAACATAAGAGGGACAAAGAATTCAAAGTGAAGGATATGGTGCACCAGAAAATTAACCCTTTCTGCATGTCTAACTTAGAGAAAGAAGTTGAAAATTCCTTTACCTCCTTGGCCCAAGATAAAGGGTAGACTGGACAGGCCACGCCTCCAGACCTTTAAGCTGGCACAGCTCATTAAGAGCAATGGGGCTCCAAATAGAAATCCAGCACTGAGAATAGAAAGATTCCGGGAGAAGAGGTACCCGATAAATCCTCCACTTAGAACAATTGCACCTGATGCAAGGGACCACACGTTAACTGATAATTTAACAATCTGCAAACTCATGAAAAAAACTCCCAGAACAATATTTTACCAAAGGGAATGCCAAGACAGAAATCATGGATCTTTGCTGTCCTCTTCTTTTCAACTGCAGCTCGCGAAGTTGATTCTTCCTTTTCTATATTTTCCTTCAGAGGATCATATGCAGCATCAGAAGAAGTTATTGAGGAGTTCTCATTGAAAGCAGCGCCTTCACTTCCTTCAAGGCGCATGGTAATTTTCTGAACGGCATGGAAGTCATAAATTAATCATGGATCATGGGCACTTGGAAAATAAATAACAAGCAAAGAATTATATGAAAAAGTAAATCTTTTAAAATCCCACGAATCCATATCAAAAATGCATCTTCCATAGATGAATAAAAGGAAATGGCACAGACAGAGTATCATGCTAGAGATAGATATCTAGAGAGATAAGAAAGGGAGAGATACACACTCTGTGAGTGGGGGTCCGTCTGGAGGAGAGAGGTCCATAAACCAGCCAGGTTCTCATTTGTATCCGTTGGAGGTTTCTGTTGAAGTGGCCAAAGCCAGCGAACGCTTGGAGTCTAATGCAGGAACTCTCCATATTGGCTTTCTTTCGCCTTTTACCAGAGCAGAAAAATCTGGATCAAATTTGATAAAAAAAGAACGCGAATTAAAATTGGTTGTGTTATGGATCAGAAAAGAATCCCCGCAGCTCATTCTTATAAAGGTGATTAGGGTCATTCAAAGTCAAAATCTAAAGACGGTCAGATCGGTTGATGACGCAAACTACTTCCTAAATTCATGAACCTCATTGTAATGCACTTGATGTAAATTCATAGAAGATCCACAGATTGTCAAACGTGGGGCGTTTAACATCATAAAAATAGCTATATATTACCATTCTTCAAAATATATCATCAAAATATACTATATATTAACATCATCATAATGATTATATTACCATTCTTCTCTTCTGCGCTTATAGATCATTTTTTTTTGTTGAATTATTGCGCTTATAGATCATCATTTGCAGATAAAAGTGGGAGCATAATTCGGCATTGAATCTCCTCTCTGAGAAACAACCTCAAAAAATGTCAGAATTGATTGTGGAACAGAATTCACCTTTCGAGTATTACTCTGTGGAAATATCCCGCAAAACGACGCCGACCTGACAACGGAGATCTGCCCTAAACAATCAAGCCTCCACAATAACACCAAGAAAAAACAAAAAGGTGAAAATTTCGCGAGTAAAGGCTATACAATCCCGGGGATGTTCCGGCGGTAGAGACGCAGATCGATGGAGTAATTAAAGATGGCCGGCGAAAGTGACTGTCGGCGACGCGGTTTGAATGTGGACCGGCGGAGAGCTGGTGAGGGAATTCGGGGCGTCAGTCAAGGAATATTTCTGGGAGGAACGAAAAGAGTTACATGATGGTTGGATTTTTTATAGGGTGTTTTTTTTTTCTGGGTTGACCATTCGACATTTTCTTCGATAATGTTTCTGAAAGATTCATCGAATAAATGAACTGCTCTTGATCCAGTCGGATCAAGCCATACCAAAAACTCCATACAAGAAAACATCAAATTGCTCAAACAGTTCGAAGAAAAATTTAAATATCAATAATTCGGATGGCATTGACTTCAATTTTCTTCTAATTGTCATCATAGTTTTAGATCATAAGTAAAACTTTTAAATATCATCATATGAATTTGTTTATGCAGATGTTTACATTGAATGTAAATACATGATCTACACTTGAGCAATTCAATATGAATAGTTTTTTATTCGTCGAAACCATAGTCTTTTTAAATGGTAGTGGAGCTTCCTCTTCAGGCACCCCTTTCTTTTCAACTGTCTATGGATCTTCTAGACATGGTGTCCTCGTCGCCAATAACCGCCATTCTTGTATTCATTTTCATCATTATTAAAAGCATTCAGTGCATCAATTGCCCAAATTTACTAGATGTTAACATGTTCTTCTATTATTTTTGCATGAATTGGAGGTTAAAATAGTAGAATTTGTACACTTAACCTTTTCTAAGGCAAAACAATCTTCTACTCGTCATCTTTTCTTGAGTTTTCAATGTTTCATATTTCAATTGAAAAATTTCTAAAGAACGGAAAAATGAGGATGAAAATTGACCTAAACATTATGAAACCAAAGGCCTATCTTTGGAATGATTTTTAATTTGCTTCATATCATATTTTTGAATCGCATGATGAATGACAGAAAAGGAGGGTAATGAAGATGAAGAAGGTGAGCTAGTGAGGTTATCCGACATCCATAAAGAAATAAGGAGTCTAAATCAATTGAAATTAATGAACCATCATTGAAAGATGTTACACATAATGCGATCAATTCATCTCAACAATCCAACTCTAAATGAAGTTGCTGACTCTCCTAGTTAGAAAGTTCTCAAGAAGCGCTTCTCTTAGGTTTAGTTGGCAACATCTCAAGAAAATAAATCATCAAAATATAATAAAGGTTGAATAATCTTAGATTCATTAAGAAGCATTGATCTAGGCCTTTTTTTTGTCAATCATTTTGATGATTTTGATGAAAATGAATTTGTAGATAAAAAAAATTATAGTTTTTTTTTAAAATCAGATGTTACTCTGAATTTTTTGCAATTTATTTATTATGATTTTAATTTGATTTAAAGGGGTTTTTTAATAAAAAAAATGTTTCGTCGTATTGATGTGGCAACGTACTAACTAGATACATTGTAATGATTAGGAACCACCCAACTCAAGTGGTACCTAAAAGGTCAGGAGAAGTTTCACTGAAGCAACTTGCATTGGGGCTATCGTGTGGAGCCCAAGGAGCCCATACATGTTATGGATACTAAGAGAAGTTGTATGCATTGAGGTGCCCATCAAAACTTGACAATAAAAGAAACAGGTGGCACACATCAAAGTGTTAATCTAGGTGATTGAATGAGAACCATAGATTTCACTTTAAGGTTCATGAGTTATGGCAAGAAAATATTCATTGATAAATTTTAGGGCTTAGATGAGGAACAAGTGGTAGCATCTTGAGACTTCATTCGCTAGAGCCAATACCCAATATTGTTTTTCACTTCAACCAGCTTAGGGTTGTGGTCCTCTCCTATTGGTGAAGTTGCGAAGAGTGGTAGTGGAGAATTGCATCACCCCATAATGGGCAATCCTATGCATCCAACGTTTGTATTTGAATTAATTGGGTGGTTGGGATTACTCATGGTGCCCAAATTCTATCTTGCCCCTTTTCTTCATGGCATGCACTGTAATTTGGGAATTCATATCCAGATCTAACAAAAAATTGTATTCTTGCTACTTTCTCTTCTCTCCTCTCCTTGATAAAGTCGTTTTGCCTTGTCTAAGTCTTTGCGCCCTCATCAAAGATGATCCAACGGACCAAATTAAGGATGATCCTCCTATTAATGTTTTTCTTTGCTCTTTTTGTGGTTGTCTTACCCTTTTAAATCCTTCTCAAACCCTGGAAATCCCTAGCAATTATTGATTCATTCTCAAGCAAAAAACCTTCTAGATTGGATTAAAAAAACCCTGGTATTTGGATCGAACCATTTCGTGATTTGTGTGTGTCATCCTTGCATAGGGGTCATGCTAATCTTCTATGTATTGTTCCAATTTTATCAAATGTCCCCGCAAGGACAAGTGTTGGGATTGATATTGATGTGGTGTTTTTTTCCCACAAGGCCTTTGTTTTAGTACAAATTGGAACAATCGATGATGTCCATTGAGTCCTGTAATGAGAAAATTATCAAATTTGTCTAAAATTTGGCTGAATGTTACGAGAATAATTTATTTGTAATGTTATAACTTATCTCTCTCTCTCTCTTGCCCCTCTATAAACACATTTTTCACTTCTAGTTGACTTGATTTAGCTTTTGAGAGTTTCTAGCTCTCTTTCAACATGGTATCAGAGGACTAGGTTTCAATTTTTAGGCAACATCCTCTACTTTATGCCGCCATTTTTTTCTTTCTCTCTTGTCCAGCAATGCCCTTTAATTTGCACTACCATTGAATTTTCCTTCATCGATCTCCACCACTAATTTGACATCCACCTCTTGATTTATTTGGTGAACTCTTAACGATCGATCTCCTCTAGATTTATTTGTCATGTCTCTCACGTAGATCTCCGCTCGATCCTTATTCGATCTCTCAATCTTGAGCGAGATCTCCTTCGTCAATGCCTCAATTTGACTTGCTAGTGGCGTTCGCCTTCAAAAATTTGAATTTCAATTTGAGCTGGATTGCACTAGCACTGTCCACCTTCTACTGCATAGAGGTGGATCACGCTCCTATGATCCTTAGAAATCACGATCATTGAATCAAAAGAACTCGTGTGTTCCCATGATAGTGTCGAAGTCTTTGTGATCCTCGTGATACTCAGATCTTAAAAAATTGCTGACATTTCTGGTGTATTTTTGGCATCTACCAATATTGGGTCAGCTTGCATCTATCAATCCTTTGGATCAAGATTCACGGAGAAATCAACAAGTGAAGTAGATAGAAATTTCCGAAAACAAGAATTGTGAAAAAATGAAATTAAAATTGACTAAATCTATAATTCAAAATTGAAATCTAATGTTATAAGAAGAAAGATTAGGACGAAAACTCAAATTTTAACCAAAGATAGCCCTCGAATCGATCCAATTCCTCACCGGATAAAAGGCTTTTCATTTGCGAATTCGAAAACAATCGTTGGCATTCAAGAGTCAATTTCTTCCTCTTCTCTCAACGAAATCTTACTTTTAAACACTCTGTGGATGCAAAAATTGATCTCTAAGAAATTGGAAGCAAGAGATTCAAGTGATTTGGTGTCTAGATAGTTTGATTACTCAAAGAACCCAAGAATGATCTACAATATCGAAGAACATCTCAATTTATAGGGCAAATTGGGCGTAACCGTCAGATGAAGCATTTGATCTTCGATCAACAGCTCTCATAAAATACAAGAGTGCGAATCAAGACACTTAAGTCGTGGCTGTTGGATAGCAGATAGACCACTGAGATTTTACCACATCGCGCATGAAGAAGAAACACATGAAATGTCATACGTCCGATCATGTTCTAATGCTCTGGATGTGTTTTTTCGGTTTTAATCTCAACTGTTATAACTCTTTTGATGAACGGCTGAGATTAAATCATTTTTAAAAGGATTCACCGATGAGTAGAAATGCACCACGTACCCCTCACCTTAAGTGACGATCAACAATCGTGATTTAATCGCACGATTAGACGTTCCACGCGATGCCACGTCACCTGCACACATAAAAAGGTAAAAATAGTCCCACATGACACAAATGCAAGTAAATGTCTGTGTATATATGTAGTGCGTGATTAAGGAGTTAGCAAAAATCCTTAATAGGGTGCTTTCTCCTTAATCGCACACACCCGCGTACACACGTGCGCACATGCGTGCGCACACGCGCACACACATGGGCACATGTACACGTGTGTGACACGTGGTTGTCTCATATGTCACCACGTGGTGCTACTTTTTATCTGTGTGACATCATCTGCCACGTCAACAAGGGATAAAATGAATGATTCCCAATGAATTTAATTCAAAATTAATTGAATTAAATTCATAAAAAATAGAATAATTTAGAAAAAAATCTAAATTAATTTTCTTTAATCATATATTTACATGTTTAATTTGCATGTTATCACGTGGCAGCTGATGTGGGGTGGACGAAAACGACAGCGCCATGTGGCGACATATGAGACCACCATGTGTCACACAGTGTACATGTGCATGATTGTGTGAGTGTGTGTGTGTGTGCGCTTGTGCACGTGTGCGCGCGTGGGCATGTGGGCGGG
The DNA here is from genome assembly GCA_024174645.1 of Lemna minuta. Classification (NCBI taxonomy): domain Eukaryota; kingdom Viridiplantae; phylum Streptophyta; class Magnoliopsida; order Alismatales; family Araceae; genus Lemna; species Lemna minuta. The sequence goes on along the minus strand of CM044116.1, from coordinate 5,530,758 downwards.
TGTGCTTGTGTGTGTGTAATTAAGGAGAAAGCACCCTGTTAAGGATTTTTCCTATATGTTTATTTGCATATACTTATATACGCGTGCATTTGCTTTGCTTTTCTTCATGTGGGACTATTTTATGTTTTTATGTGCATAGGTGATGTGGCATCGTGTGGAGAGTCCGATTCGCGTGTTAAAAGAAGATCATCAATGTTCGCTTAAGGCGGGGGGTATGTGGTGCATTCATGTTCGTCGTTGAATCATTTTAAAAATGATTGAATCTCGGCGGTCCATTAAAGGAGTTATAATGGTTGAGATTAAAACCGATGACAGCGCATCCGGAGCATTAGATTACTATCGGACGGATGGCGTTTCATACGTTTTCTCTTCACACGCGAGGTGGCAAGATCTTGGCAATCCATCCTTGATCTAACGTACACGATTTAAGCGTAACGATTTGCACTAATGCGTTTCATTAGAGCCGTTGATCGAAGATTAAATGTTGAATTCAATGATTACACCCAAATTGTCCAATAAATTGAGATGTTCTTTGACGATGTAAATCATTCTTGGGTTTTTTGAGTGATTGAACTATCTAGACAACACAATCCTTGAATCTCTTGAAATGCCAACGATTGTCTTCAAATTCGCAGAATGAAAAGCATTTGGTCCGACACGAAATTGGATCAATTCAAGCGCTGTCTTGGGTTAGAAATCATGTTTTCATCCTAATATTTCTTCCTATAACATTAGATTTCAATTTCAAATCGTAGATTTAGTCAATTATAACATTAGATTTATTAATTTCAGTTATTCACTCTCTTTTCGTTTGGAAATTTCTCTCTAATTTGCTTGTCAATTTCTCCTTGAATCTTGATCCAAATTCAGTGATTTTTTATTCTGTGGATTTGCCTTTGAGTTCTTTTTCCAAATATATCAGACCTCCTAATTTCTCACCTCATTTTATCATCCGATTTGATAGAATTTCATAGAATATATCAAAAATACCTTAATTCTCCATAGATTCGACCCTTATTTGCCTCTATACTATTCAATTCATAATTATTTTTATTAAATATGTTAGTTTGGTAAATTTTTTTATGCTTATCCACGTGTGTTAAATGACAGCACGGATTCGCTTTGTCAGCTACCTTTTACGATCCCTTCAGCCACTCCTCCGCCTTTGCCAATAGCATGATAACATACATTTTATACATGAATTTACATGATTATTAATACAAATAAAGGCATTAGTTGTTCCATTTGTATGCATATTATCATATTTTAAATACATTTTTAATCGTTATATGCAATTTTGAGTTATGATCTAAAAATACATCAAATTATGGATAATTATATACAATTGACCAATATGATTCTAATCCTAATTATATTTGAGATCATAATTATGTTTACATGATTAAAGTATGAGAGAAAAGATCTTTATTTATATTCATGTATTTTTCTAAAGTTATTTTTAGAAGATATATGAATGTCTTTATGATAGATTATTCAATTTTTGATCCAACAAAACAAAGTTGAATTAAATTAGAGTTCTATTTTGAAAGTTATGAGTTTTCCAATTTTTGGGAAATTTTTAGAATTTTTTTGAATTTATTTAATTATATTTTCTATTTTAAAATGATTAAAAAGAATTAAAAAATGGGTTTATATTACCGCGCGCTGACGTGGCGGAGCGAAGCCACGTGGCGATGCACGATTGTGTGTCTGTGTGACACGTGGACACGCGTGTGTGCGTGTCACGCATGTGTGTGCGTGACACGTATACGCGGATTTTATAAATGGGTTAGGAGCATCCGTAATCAGATTTAAGCTAACCGCTTAAATCCATGTAGCTTATAAACCCAATTAAAACCTTTAATTCATTACGTGTGGGATTATGTGTATATTTTTTTTACTTCAAGTGACGTGGCATTATTTAAGATATCCGATCGCGTGATTTAATCACGCTTGTCAGATGTCACTTACTCAAGGGGTATGTGGCAGCATCTTATAACGCATTGATTCGATTAAATGGACCTTAATCGCAGCCTCCATCAACCGAGTTATAACGTTCGAGATTTGAAGCGATCGGTGGACCTCCGATTAATCATGATCGTTGGATGAAGATCCAACGGACGAATCAAATGTCACATCTCTTCAAAGCGTGCAACGTGGACGCATCCTGACGCTACATCGCCGATTGGACGGATGCGACTTAATCGCACCGATTCACCAAACGACACATCATCTAAGCCGTTGATCGCGATCGACCGTTAGATATGACGGTTACGCCCAAATCTTCTATAAATCTGAATGTTCTTCGCGACGGAAACACACCCTTGGATTTTCGAGTGAAATCAAACTATCTAGACACCACAATATGAGAGTCTTTTGATTTATTTACCTTCTTGACATGTTTCCGCGTCCGAGGAGTATTTGAAATCAGAAATTGATCGAGAGAGTAAGGAGAAATCAAATCTTGAATGCTAATTTTCGTCTTTGAAATCGCGGAATAAATAGCCATGCATCCGGCGATTAAGTGGATCATTTCGAGCGCGACTTTGGGTTCGATTGTGTGTTTTCATCTTAATCTTTCATTATTTAGCATTAGATTTAGATTTATCGTAGATTAAGTTTAATTTTAGTTTAATTTTGGTTTTAAATCAATTTCACGATCGAATTTTTCTCTCATTTTCAAACTTCGATTACTCTGCGAATTCTAATCCAAATCACTCGATTTTTGATTCCGTGGATTTGCAATTGAGTTATCTTTCTTAATATTATAAATTTCCTAATTTTTAAACTCAATTTGTTGTCTGATTTGATCGAATTTCAAAGATATCTCTCAAATTTCCCTAATTCTCAGTGGATTCGACCCTTATTTACCATTATACCCGGAAATTCATGAATTAATCTTTAAATTGGTAAGTTTGGACTTTGTTTTGACATGACATCGTGTGTATTCAACGATCATATGCCATCATCTCATCATAGCCCCCGTCTCGCCACCTCATGCTATCCCTCTCAGATTCTTGACTGCTCCATATACTCCACCTAACATGTTCATCCAACAACTCCAAGCGCCATTTGCTCTCTTTGATGGTATGAATTATCTCAATTGGTCCACTAGTTTTTGGCATTTCTTAAAAATCCATGGTTATGAGTGCTTCATCGTGGAGACATCCCCTCCTTTGAGGATGCTCATCTCGATGATTGGACTGCTCGTGATTGGGTAGTAATTGCTTGAATGCTCAAGTCGGCCATGGAACTCTTGAGCTCATCAAAGAAAATCTAGGATAAATGGGCTTGCATGTATGGTGCTTTGGGTAATATCGCTCTCATTGTGGATACCTTTGAGAAGGTATTCAAGATGAAAAACACAAAAAGGGCCATAGAGGATGTTTATGCTTTGCTTCGTGGATTTCTCACCCAACTTGAGGTATACCAGCCCTTCACCGTAGACGATGCCACAACGTTGTGCTACGGGGAAACACTTGTGGTATCATTGTTTCTCAACTCTATTCAGTGGTGGCGTACGACCCCCGTCGCCACCAAGACACGATACCACGGCACCGGAGGAGCCCTTTTGCGCGCGCGGATCTATCCGCTTATCTTTACTTCTTTATTTCTTTATTATGAACTTTTGACCCGCACGTGTTTAAGCGGGTCCTCGTTTATTTCTCTCTCTCTTTAGGCCTTTGGGTGGGTTTCCCTTTGTTTCGGGACCCTAGCCTAAGGCCCTTTCCCTTTTTGTGAACCTTATTTCTATTTCTATGAGTATGGGTGTGGGTTGTGGGCCTCAAGGGCCCTTTCCTCTCTTGGCCCAACAAGGGCTCTATAAGAGGGGAAGGGACCCCACAAACCCTAGCCGTCATTTGAAGAAAGAAATGAGTGATCTCCCTCTCAAGTGGCTGCTCAAGGAAGGCCGGGAAGGAGTCCAACTCGCGCGCCGCGCGCCGCTGGCCATGCCGTCGTCGCCATGCTGCCGCCGCCGCTGCGACGACCGCCGCCACTCCTTGCCCCGGCCACGGATTCTTCACCATCATCACGCGACGCCGCCGGCCTCGCCGCCGCCTCAGGCCGCTGCTGCGCGCTCGCCTCCGGACCGCCGCGCACCGCCATCATCTCCACCTCCACCCCCATCTCCGGCCATCCCCAGCTTCTCCTCCGGCGAGATCTCCTCCCTCTCCGGCCAGCCCCTCCACCTTCCGGCTCATCCCCTCCACAACCTTTCCTCTCACGGATTCCTCCACCAGCCCATCTCCCGCGAGGTCTCCCGCATCCTCCACCGTCCTCCTCCGTCCGCTGCCAAACCTCCTCCGTGATTTCCTCTCCCGCAACTCCACCCGCGCCGCTCCCTCCCGTCCTACCTCCAAGCAACCTGCCCATCTCCCGCCGACTCCCGTGAAGCGTAATCCTGCCTCACCCCTCCCCGATCTCCCGTGAGGCCTACCCCCTCCCCTCATTTCGCTCCGCGACCGACGTTTCCCTTCCTCATCTCCTCCACCCAGCTGAAACCCCTCTTCCCTCCCAATCCCGCTCGCTCCGTTCGCTTCCCACCACCTCGAACGAAACCGCGACCCCCCTTCCGCCTCGAGAACCACCGCCTGCCGTCTCCCCTCGTCCGCGCCGTGCGAACCTTCGCTCCGTGAAATCGTCGCCCGCCTTTCCCATCGCGCGCGCCGCCCCAATTCCTCCCCGCACGAAACCCTAATCCGCGAGGAGAAATGGACGATTCCCCGCCGAGTCAACTCAGCGGGAACCGTCCCCACTCAGCCCTGACCAGCCTCGAGTCAACCCGAGCCGGTCCGACTGCCTCGACTCCACCTGGTCCGCCTGTGGCTGATCCGAACTCAGCAGCAACCGGCCGGATCGCGCCTCGACCAGGCCAGCTCCCGAGCCTAGCCAGCCGGCCGGTCCCAGGCCGGCCCCGACCAACCCAGCCAGACGGCCTGCACCGCTGACGCGCCCTGAACTCGGCCCGTACGGCCAGATCGCTTCAACCGGCCCTCGACCGCCTCGAGCCGCCCGAGACGCCGCTCCCGCCTCCGCGCTCGCTGCGACCCGTCCGGCTCGCCGCGACCCGTCACCGCCCCGCCCGCGCCGATCGCTCCTCCGCGTCCTCGCCGACTCGCCCCTGCGGTCCGACCTCGCTGCGCGCCCAACGACCTCCTCGCTCTGACCGACTGGGCTCGCGCCCCGCAGTTAGCTTCAACCCTCTTTCAAGCTAATTACTTTTCGAAGCATTTCCTTTACTGCCTCTCCACCGCCGTCTGGACGACGTAGATAGGGTAGTACGATTATACGTTCGAGATTTCGACGCGCACGTCAGTCCGGCACAGCGTGGGCTGCAGCCTCCCCGGCTAATCCACGACGAGCGACTTCCCACGCCTCCGGGACGTGGTTCGAGAGGGTCTCACCCCTACCCATCATCGCGAGTTTCCTGGGTCACCCGGAGTCGACTCCGCTGATCGGCACGCTTGCCTGCACTTAGGCTTAGGTTAGAGGTCTCATACTTAGGGTCTAGGATTTGCTTATCCATAGGTTAGGTTTGATAGGCTACCCTTAGTCATCCTCAGGTTCATTGATCAGGCGCGAGGGTTTTCACCACCGCGTCCTGCATCATTCAGTCCTATATCAGCTCTCATATCTAGAGTGGTGTCCTTAGCGGGGTTACTCTTCCCTCACTTGTTGAAACCTTTAATGTTGCAAAGCGAGTGTCAGATTATATTCTTTCTCTATGACACTAAAAATTTCTTAACCTTTGGCGTCTGATTCTGTTGCCTTCATCGCTTTGAGCTCCCATATTGGCCAAGGAGGTGGCACTAGTGGTCTTTCTTAGAGCTTGAATGACAACAAATCCTCGAGCATGGGCGTGATGACCAATCTTAGCTACCATGTGAGCATTGTGGCAAAGCAAGCATCATTTCAACAAGCTTGAAAAGCCCCCATCATACACGAGGACTCAAGTGAAGATATTTTTGTGCTTCCACTTCTATTGGCACTGATTGTGGCATCCCCTATTGCTTCCCCTATGATTACTCTCTCTCAATAGGAGTATGACCTACTTATGCGTGGGTTCGAGCTGATGCCCATGGTTCACGCCTTGCACCATGCCTCTACCTATGGTTTAGGTACTAATCTTTTAGCTTCCTCGACTGGGTCCTAGATTACTAACAAGAAGGCATTAGGTTCACGCCTTGCACCATGCTTCTATCATATACACCTCTTCCTCAAGGTTTCCATTAAGAAATGCAATTTTTACATCTATTTACCAAAATTTTTAGTCATAGTGTGGAGCTATAGCGAGAAGAATCCTGATTGACTTAATCATAGCAACTAGTGAGAAGGTTTGGTCATAGTCAACTCTTTGTCTTTGACGTTAACTGATAACATGCATTTATAACCTGAATTCTTATCCTAATTAACTCATATTCATGCTTATTTTATGTGAATATGATGCATGTTATCATACTTTTTAGGAATTTTCTCCATTGGCATGTCATTTCACTAAAGTTGACATTTATGCATAAATTAGGGATAATTTCATGTTAATCGATGATTAATCTTTTGTTTAGATTAATAGAAGTTAATCTCAGTGATTAAATGAGTTTTGACTTTAATAAATGTTTGGAAGGATGATTTTAGGATGAATTTATGATTTAGAATGTTTAATTAGAACTTATTTAATGAAATTTTAATTCATCCTTATTTCCTTCTTGAAAACATATTTTTTATGACATGATATTAAAAAGAAAAGAATTTGTGATCCAATGGAGAAAATTTGAATTAAAAAGGAGTTGTATATTTTAAATTATGAATTTTTAAGCCTTTTTCCGATTTTTTTTTATTTTTAATTGAATTTTTAAGTATTTTATTAGTGAAAATCGCGAAAAAGGGGGAGAAATTACCTGCGGCTGACGTGGCGAGCGGGCCCAGGCTGAGCTGACGTGGCGACCGGGCCCAGGCGACGGGCTGACGTGGCGCGCGGGTCCACCGCGCCGTTACGACGTGGCGCTGAGGCCACGTGGCAGGACACGTGTGGCCCACGCGGGGCGCAGGTGGCGCTGACGCGTGGCAGGAGGCCACACGGACGGTCCACGTGGGCGCCCGTGTGGGGCGCCACGTGGCAGATTGGTTCGCATGTGGAGGGCCCACAGGTATAGTGGGCCCTGGTTAGATTTTAGGGGTGGTAACGCATTAGGCGTTTACCGCCCCCTAATTTATAGGGGCGAAAATCGTTTTTCTCTTCCGTGTGGGACTATGTCCCACACGTTTCTTACCTTGCAGGCGACGTGGCGGCTTGGCGGGCGTCAGATCAAATCAGAGCGGCGAAGATCAAATCGGAGGGCGTCCATCGCGTGGACTCGAGTCCACGCGATCGCCAGATCAAAACACATGCCTAAAATACCTCTTAAGTGAACTGATCGCAGGGCATATCTTTCGCCACGTGGACGCGTCGTGAGCGTCCGATCTTCGTCGAGCCGAGGACCACGCGATCTCCATCGGACGGCCACGTGATCGCGCAATCGAAGCCGTCCAATCTACCTGGCTTCATGGATCCAACGGCCACATCGCGGGAGCGTACGATTCCGATCTGACGGCCAGGAGATTTCTTATTTGTGAAGATCGGTGGAGCGTTAGATTCCGATCCAACGGCGTCTGCATCGTGTGGAAGAACTCCACGATCGCGGCCCGATCGCGGCGCGATCAAACCGCAATCGAGAAGAGTTCGCCGTGGAATCGTCGCCGGTCGAACCGATGGTGATCGAAGAAGGGTTATCACCACGATCGACGCCCGATCGCGACCCGATCATGGCGGAAATCGCGCCGAAAATTGTGGCAAAAGTGAAGCGAAATTGAAGCTGAAATCACGCTGATTCGTCGCGGAATTGAAGCCACGATCCATGCCCATGGAATCGCCCCCTCAACGCCATCAAACCGCCTCCACGATCGCCTCCATCGCCCACGATTTCAAGCTTAATTTTCTCTTTAAAACCATGTATTTCTCTTCTTTGTTCTTCAACTTTTGATCGATTCGTGAAGGAATTAAGCGAATTTCGAGGAAGATCTTAAGTTCATCGTGATTCCCCCGCGTTTAGACTCGATTCCGAAGGGATTGGAGCGGGATTGATCGCGAATTCCTCCTTGATTTCATCGAATTTTCCCCTTGAATTCTGAAAGTCCGTGAGAAAGGATCCGAGCAAATTCACTCCAATTCGAGCAAATTGGAGCTTAATTCTCGTGGCAATCGTGTTAGTAGTGAGATTCGATCGATTATCAAGAGGTAATTTGAGTTTTTATTAGATTTAGAAGTTTAATTTTGCAAATTAGTTCATAGTGTTCTTTATTTTCCCCAAATTTCAGTCCGAAAAGTCGCTGATTTTTAAAATAGGATATCTCTCTGATTATAATTCCAAATCACTTTATTTTGGTTTCACTGGATTTATCTTTTCATCAGCTTTCCGTGGATAGCAATTTCATCAAATTCCGAGTTCATTTGACCCTTCAATTTAACGTTTGACCACGGACTGTTCATCCTTCATCAGAAGTCAAACGTTGACTTTCGGGGTCAATTACTTTTTATTGACAAATCAGAATTTGATAATTTTGGTCTTGTTGCATTCCTCTGGTTCTTAGCTTTCTATTGACATATAAATTGCAAGATTTGGATTTCATTTGGGCATTCAATTTGAAGATTTCCTCTGAGGTGTTCATTTCGGAGATTTTCTGATCATTGATTTTCAATAATTCATAATAAATCCATTTCTTATCCAAAAATTACAAAACGTATATCAATAAATTCCATTTTCTTTCTTGTTTCCAAATATATAATTTTCGTAATCTTCTGACTCGGTTTGATTCTCTGATTTTGCAGAACACTTACTGCTGGTCAAAGTCAATGCTTTGACTTTGACTTTTGACTTTTCTCTGTCAAATCCGAGATTTCAATTTTTAAAACTTCTTATTTACCTTATTTATATCATTTCCATATCTTAAATCTTATTTTCTCTTATTTAAAACTTGTTTTAAACCTAAGTTTGACCAAGTCAGCTCTGCGATTAAAGTCAACCCTGCTCTCTGCGGATCGACCCGATACTTACCCAGTACTTGATTATTCTATCTTGTCTTTGTGAGTTCGGTTTTATAAATTTTGTTTGACCATCGTATTTGTGTTTTAACGACGCACAAAAATGACTCGTCAGTAACCCTTCGCCACCAACCTTGCCTTAAAGGTGTCAATCGGTTCATCAGCACCGATCTTCTTCTTGAAGATCCATTTACACTCGATCGGTATTATACCCTCAAGAGGGTTGACTAAGTACCATACTTGGTTTTGATGCATGGACTGGATCTCCGAATCCATTGCTTCTCGTTATTTATTAGAGTTGGAATCATTTACCGCTTCATTGTAGGTTAAAGGATCACTATCCTTTTAGGTGGAGAGTATCGACATCATTTGTCACAATATTTTCCACATATCAATCTGGTTGTTTTAGTACTCTACCAGTCCTACGCGGTGCCTTTGTGTGTAGTTGAAGATTTTCGGGGACTGAGTTCTCATCTAAGGTAGCATTTGTGTTCGGATCTTGAACTTCTTCCAGTACTACCTTACTGCACTATCTCTTCTCAAGAGATACTCATCTTCTAAGAAAATGGCCATTTTCGCAACAAATATCGATTGTTCTTCAGGGCAATAAAAGTAGTATTCAATCGTCTCTCTTGGATATCCCACAAATCTACACAACTCAGTCCTCAACTCCAGCTTATCTTTATCATGTTTGTCAACATGAGCAGGACAATCCCATACTCTAAAGTAAGAGAAGTCTGGCTTCTTATCTTTCCTTATCTCATATAGATTAAAAGCTATAGATTGTCCAGGTAAGATGTTAAGGACACACTATGTTGTCTCAAGCACATATCCCCAAAGGGATATTGGAAGTTTCGAGAAACTCATCATAGATCGCACCATGTCTAACAAGGTATGATTTCTCAATTTTGAAAAACCATTCATCTGAGGTGTGTAAGGAGGAGTCAATTGAGCTAAGATACCATTATCTTTAAGGAATTGTGTGAACTATGTACTTAAGTATTCGCCTCCCGATCTGATCAAAGAGTCTTGATACTCTTTCCATATTATTTCTCTACTTCATTCTTAAAGTCTCTGAATTTCTCAAAGGCTTTGAACTTATACCTCATAATGTATACCTATCCAAACCTAGAGAAATTATTAGTAAAAGTGATGAAGTAGAAACTGTCACTTCTGGCTTGGATAGGCATCGGGCCACATACATTAGAATGTATTAGCTCCAAGATACCCTTGGCTCACTATCTAATCCACGAGAATGGAAATTTGGGTAATTTACTCATAATACAAGATTCATAAGTCGCAAATGATTCATAATCAAATGCACCCAGGTATGCATCTTTATGCAACTTTTGTAATCTTTTATCACCAACATGCCCAAGTTTACAATGTCATAAGTAGGGTTCGTTCACATCCTGTTTACTCTTCTTAAGAGAAACATCCATTTGGACATTATAAGAAGAAACATCAATCAGATATAAACCATTGACTAATTGTGCCGTAGCAACCAATTTGCTTCCCAGTAAATAGAACAACACTTGTCCTTAATGATCAAGGTATACCCCATCTTGTCCAAAAAGAAACTGAAATGATGTTCTTAACTATGCTTGGAACATAATGACATTCTTCTAAAGAAAGATAATCTCCAGATGGTAGCTTGAGGTTCACAACCCCTGCGCCACAACAACAACTCTTGCACCGTTTCCCATCCTCAATTCCACCTCGCCCTTTCTCAGCTTTCACTTATTTGTCAGCCTCTGTAAATCATTGTAGATGTGAGAAGTACATCCAGTATCTAATACCCAAGATGCTGAATCTCTATACGATAAAAAAGTATCTATCATATAGATACCTGGAGCATCATCATGCTTCCGATGAGCTTTCTCGTTGAGGTACTTTTTACAATTCCTCTTCTAATGTCCTTTCATGCCACAATGGAAACACGTTCCCTTGTCATCACCGTCCTTCATTGTCAAAGTTGCTTTCACTTTCTTTTTCCCTTTGTCCCTCTTGGAGATAAATGCTACCTTCCTCTTCTTGTTGGTCCCACCAACAAAGAGGACTTGGGACTTTTCCTTCTGAACGTTCCCCTCGGCAGTAGTAAGCATGTTCAAAAGGTCTGGGAGAGAGGCCTGAATATTTTTCATGTAAAAGTTAACAATGAATTGAGAAAAGGAGTCTGAAAGAGACTGAAGAATAAGGTTCATGCTCATCTCAACAGGGAGTTCAACTCCGAGCACTACCACCCTCTCGATCCACTCAATCATCTTTAGTACATGTGCTTGTACAGAAGATGACTCAGCCATCCGAGCCCTGAATAGAATCTTTGATATCTCATATCTTTGAGTTCTACTCTGCTCAACAAATAACTCCATCAAATGTAGCAACATGGCTCTTGGTTCCATGTCTTCATGCTGCCTTTGCAACTCATTGCACATTGAGGCTAGGATATAACATTGAATTGTAGTGGAATCTTCATGCGACTTCTGGTACTCCCATACCTCATCCTCAAATGCCTCTGATGCAGGCTCAACAGGGCCATCTCCATCTAGGACATAGGTGATGCGCTCAGACTCAAGTAAGATCTTTAAGTTCTCGAGCCAATCAGTGAAGTTCGGGCCAGTCAAACGGTTGGCATCCATAATTCCACAAAGAGGTTTAGTCGACAACATCTTTGCTTGTAGGAGATGAATAAGAATTAAAGATTAATTCTAGGCAGATATTTGTTCATTAAAATTAAACAATTCACACAACCCTCACGTGCATAAAAAGGGAGAACCGACAATCTCCTAGTGGGGATCAGGATCTCAACAATTGTATTATGACCTGGAGTGGACTCCGTCTCAATGAGTAGTGTGCGAGTGATATCAAGGAGTTGACGATGTTTGCGTTCTGCGACGCCATTTTGCTGTGAGGTGTGAGGACAAGTGGTTTGTTGAATAATGCCACGATCAGCACAAAAGGTACGTAGAGAGGCTTGGACAAACTCAAGAGCGTTATCCGTACGAAGAATCTTTGGCGAAGTGGAGTATTGAGTGACGACTTCTGTGATGAAGTGGGTGACTGTAGTGACAACCTCAGAGCGATCACAGAGAAGATAGACCCAACTCATACGAGTATAGTCATCAACAAACACAATATAGTAGCGATGACCTGAGATGGAGGGAGTACGAGAGGGACCCCAAACATCACAATGAAGAAGATCAAAAGGTGCAGAAGATGGAATGTCATCGCGACTAGAGTAAGAAGATCGATGATGTTTGCCCAATTGACACGACTCGCACACAAACTGAGTAAGAGAAAGCCATGGTAAGGTCTTTTTAAGTTTGTCAAAACAAGGATGGCCTAAACGGCGATGCCACAAAAGGGAGGAAGTAGCAGTAGAGGTAACAAAAAGAGCTTGAAGACCCGACGAGGGTTCATCAGCAACGAGCTCATAGATGCCCCGCCCGTTCTCACGGCCCAAACCAATCCTCTGTCCGGTATACAGATCCTGAAAAATACAATGAAAGGGAAAGAAGGTAACTGTATAGGGAAGAGCACGAGTGATAGCACTAATAGAGAGAAGTTTGATAGGGAAGCCAGGAACATAGAGGATTTGGTGAAGAGAAAGAGAATGGGTGACACGAGTAGTACCACGGCCTTGGACCGGACAAGGTCGGCTATCGGCAATGGTAACGGGGGGATGGGAGGGGGTAGAGTGATATGACGATAAGAGTGATGAAGTCCCAGTCATATGAGAGGAAGCCCCTGAGTCGATAATCCATGATGGTGAAGAGGAAGCAAGTAGAGCAGATGTACCTGACGTGGAGGGAGCCGGAAGCGACGCAAGGCTGGAAGAAGATGAGGCATCAGTACTCACAAAACGGCGAAGGGCGTCATACTCGGCCGGCGTCAAGGTCACATGATATTGGGGAGCATGGATGTTGGGCGGAGCAGGAGGAGTCAAAACTGCTTGGGCAGTAGGAGGCTTGCCGAATTGCTTCCAACACTTGTTGGCGGGATGGTTTTGCTTGCCGCAGTGAGGACATGGTGGAAAAAGGTTAGGCCACGCCCACGAGGAGGACGATTGCCATCAAAGCGGGGAGGGATACCACCATCGTCACGAGCTCGAGGAGCAAAAACAACCATCGCTGAGGGAGGCAGCGTATCGCCTGGAGCAGAAGAGAGAGGGGGCGAAGGCATACCAGTCGTGACTCGAAGAGTAGTAGAGAAAATGGTAGTGATGCTAGGGACATGGTCACCAGATATAAGAGAGCCCCTAAGCTGAGAGGGGATGGATGGACGAAGCCCACTAAGGTAAATGCCAGCATAAAGCTCTGCGCGATAACGCTTCAACGTCACGAGATCCGTGGTGGGAGGCTGATAAAGGTCAACCTCTTGAATTAAGGACTGCATGCGGCCGAAGTGGGCCTGAAGAGAGAGATCGCCTTGCTTGAGAGTGAGAAGAGTCTCGAAGATCTCTACCACACGGCCGATGTTTGTCTGATTGGCATACATTGTTTCAAGAGTTTGCCAAAGAGAGCTCGCTGGCCTCATGCGCGCGAGAGACTCGGCAATGTTCTGCTCGATGCTATGAAGCATCCAAGTGATAATGGCTGAGTCCGATTGCGACCAAGAAGCATAAGATGGGTCGCGAAGTGGCGGAGGATCCTCCATGAGATGATGATGAAGGTTGTGAGACTCAAGAAAGAGCTGAAAGCCAGAAGCCCATGCGGAGTAATTGTTGCCAGTAAAATTATAGGCAGGTCGAGTAAGTTGTGCCGTGATTGAGAGACGAGGTGCAAATGCCGGTGGAGTAGGAAGCACTACAGGCGGGAGAATCACCTGAGTACCAACCTGAGGTGCCGGGACGTGTGGTAACGAAGTATCGGAACTCGGAGCCGAAGAGTGTGGAGAAGCCATAAATTATTGATGCAGACCTTGTAATAGGATGAGATAGAAGACGTAGGTGTGAATAAGTGCGCCGTCCGGAGCGAAGCGTTGGACGGCGCCCGTGGTTTCGACGACGAGAAGGCTCGATAGCGGTGATGATGGTAGACGAGGAAGAAGAGGATATTACGTCGGAGTAGGAAGAGGCGTCCGATGACGACTGTAGCGTCCGATGGCGGCGGCGGCGGCGAGAAGAGATTATGGCTCTGATACCATGTTGACGATGAGATGGAGAAACCCTAGAATCGTATATGGAAATGAGAGTACATAGGTCCTTATATAGGAGAAGATGAGAGGAGAAGATAAATGGGCTGAGAGCCCAATACCACTATCGGACAGTATGACTTTATAATTCTCTTCTTAAACTCTTTCCAGGGAAATTGCGCTCAAGGTGGGATGATCCATATGAGATCCTTGAAGTGTATGATAATCGAGCGGTCTTGATTTTAGATCCCAAGACCAATAATTCCTTCAAGGTAAATGGACATAGGTTGAAGCCATACATTGGTGAAGGACTCCCACCTCCTCATAGTGAAGAGTTGCAATCCCTTGAGATCTCAGCCACTATTTAGTCGTTAGAGTGAGTTACGTCTAGCGAAAGATGTAAAACTTAGCGCTTGTTGAGAGGCAACCCATCTTTGTTTTATTTTTGCCTTTATTCTCTACTTTTGTTCTTGTTTTAGCATTTATTTTTACTTTTATATTTGTCATTTTCTTTGATGTTTCCTGTTGCTTCTCTATAAGTTAATTAGGTACTTAGGAGAGGCAAACATCAAAAGAAGAAATTCAGCTTCAAAACAACTCCACAAATGAAGAGAAGAATGCAACCGTTACAAATTCCCGCTAAGTTTTTCTTTTCTCTCCTATGTCTCTTTTACTTTTTACTGATGTTGCATGCCATGTACATTGATTGTTATCACTTTTTCTATGAGCATGTTGAATTTTATTGAGGACAATAAAAGGAATGAGTATGGGGGGGAGTTTTCTAGAAAACACAAAATTTTTAAAAACTTGTTGCATTCCTTCATTTAGTATTCTATGCATGATCTGATTTTTAACATGTTAACAGCAACATGATCTTTTTAAAATCACATGAAATAGAAGAGCATAGAGTACATTAACACCTCCACTAGTTTAGAAAGTTTTGTGAAAAGCAACCTTAAGTGTATGTTGAGGAGATGGTAGAGTCGATGAAATTATGGATCTAGGTATTCCTTTGGGGAGCCATAAAATCCAAACTAAGGATTTACTCAAGCTCATAGTATGATTTTTTAAAACTTTCTATACTTCTCATCCACTCATTCTTCTTTATAAATCTTGAGTTAATGACTCCTTGCACGCACATCCTTCCGCTTTCCATAGCAAGTCGTAGCTTGTATCATCCTTTGTTGGCACTACTATTATTGACATAGTGAAGCTCCCTGATCCATAGAGACACCAAAACCTCTTTAGGGGAATAAGTTGCATGTCTACTAAGGATGACACATGGGTAGGATGAGCACCATGAAATGAGTTATGTTGTTTTTCAATAAAGTTTCATAAAAAGCCTTGTAAATTTCAAATTCTGAATTCTTTAATCTCTTTCTTTAAAAAGGCTTGCAGAAAGTAGAATTAGGATGAATAAAGTAGAATTATAAAGAAAGAAAAAGACAAAAAAAATAGAATTAGGATGAAAGAAAGAAAAATAAAAAGTAGAATTAGAATGGTACTAAGGAGAAAGGAACATAAAAAGAAGAAATTCAGCTCCAACGCAACTCCAAAAATGAAGAGAAGAATGCAACCGATGCAAGTTCCCGCTAAGTTTTTCTTTTCCCTCTTATGCCTCATTTGCTTTTACTGATGTTGCATGCCATGTATATTGATTGTCATCACTTTTTCCATGAGCATGTTGAGTTTTATTGAGGACAATAAAAAGAATGAGCATGGGGGGGAGTTTTCTAGAAAACTTAAAATTTTTCAAAATTTTTGCATTTCTTCATTTAGTATTCTATGCATGATCTGATTTTTAAACATGTGAACAGTAACATGATCTTTTCAAAAATACATGAAATAGAAAAGCATAGAGTTCATTTAAACCTCCACTTGTTTAGTAAGTTGTGGAAAAGCAACCTTAAGTGTATATTGAGGAGATGGTAGAGTCGATGAAATTATGGATCTAGGTATTCCTTTGGGGAGCCATAAAATCCAAACTAAGGGTGTACTCAAGCTCATAGTATGATTGTTCAAAACTTTCTATACTTCTCATCCACTTATTCTTCTTTCTAAACTTTGAGTTAATGACTCCTTGCACGCACATCCTTCCGCTTTCCATAGCAAGTCGTAGCTTGTATCATCCTTTGTTGGCACTACTATTATTGACATAGTGAAGCTCCCTGATCCATAGAGATACCAAAACCTCTTCGGGGGAAGAAGCTGCATGTCTACTAAGGACGACACATGGGTAGGATGAGCACCATGAAATGAATTATGTTGTTTTTCAATAAAGTTTCATAAAAAGCCTTGTAAATTTCAAATTCTGAATTCTTTAATCTCTTTCTTCAAAAAGGCTTGCAGCAATTAGAATTAGGATGAATAAAGTAGAATTAGAATTAAATAAAAATACAAAATAAAATAAAATAAAGATAAAAAAAGTAGAATTAGAATGGTAAGCTACCTCCCATGTGTTTTAGCCGACTCTATTTTATAGCCACTATGTATAAAAAGATGATGCTTGTTTCTATTTCTTGTGCCTTTATCATTCATGTCCATAGTGCAAGGAGGAAGCAACGATTGTTTTGGTATGATGAATTTCTTTTAAGTATGTATATTTCTATTAGTATGTAGAGCAAGAGCATTCTTAGTTTTTGTGGTGGATTAAAGTGTTTGCCAGAGGAATGCCGTGACCCTAAGTTTCTAGTACAATAATTTCCGCTTAACATCATTTAAGGTAGAACATTCATTTCATATTCTATCAATGCTTAACCCATGGTAGGGTTGGGCGGTCCCGGTCCGGTCCCGGTCCGGTCCTGGTCCGGTCCCGGTCCGGTCCGGTTTCTGGCACACCATTCGGTCCAAGTCTCGGTCTCGGTCTCGGTCCGGTCTCGGTCCACGTGGGTCACGGTCCGGTTCGGTCTTAACTTCGGTCTTTTCAGCGTACTTGAAAAGAGATCCATTTCCCCATTTCCTTAATAAAAATAAATAAATATATCCTAAAAAATATAAGTAAGAAAGATAGGATTCCTTGGGGGCCAGAACCTCATTTCTTAAACCTTACTTTTCTAAAACCTGATTTTTTCAACTCTTACTTTTCCCTCCTCTCCTCTCGGGGGCCCCATCCCTCTTATCAACTCCATTTCTTCAACCTCACTTTTCCCTCCTCTTTTCTTCCTCTAGGGGGCCCCATCCCTCTTCTTCCTTATCTCTCTTCTTCAACTTCAAATCACTATTATTTTTTCATCTACGAAGTTGATCAAAACAAGGGTTTATAAAGAAAAACCCAATTCACGACTTCTTGATAATAAAACATTAAGAATTCAAGATGACTGTAATTTCAGGATTAACAAATATATTACTGATAGAGGGAGATCATAATATCAACAAAGCAGAGATACAAAACTAGTTCTTCACATTCATTTGAAAAGAAACTTAAAGAATTAAGATTTTTAAATATCAAAAAGAATACAAGAAGCACCAGAAGACGCTACCTCTACACGGATGTCGCAAAGGGCTTTCAGAATCAAGACACGCGTACTAGGCTCAAGATTCTTGTAAAGCTCGATTTCGGCTCTGAAATAGAAATAATTAAAAGAGATTGGACAAGAGAACTTAAAGATAAGGATAAAATAACCCACCCCTGTGATGCAACTAGAGGTATGTCCCCTTCTGCAACCTGCACAAAAGATAATCAAAAAGAAAAATTAACAAACTTTTTAAAACTCAGATGAGTACACGACCATCCTACCCAATGCCACCAGTCCCTAGCTTCCTACATAACATGGCGACCCACGTTTCTGTAAATCAGTAAATGTCTCCTCTCATGCAGTGGAAAGTCATTTTCGGATGCTCGAGATGCCGGATGGAAGAATGTTCGGGATGATACATGGAGATGCCGGAAATGCCGAAAGAGCCTGGAGATGCCGGAAGATGCCTGGAGATGATGGAGATGCTGGAAGATGCTTGGAGATGCCTAGAGATGCCGGAAGAGCCCGAATGTTGCGACTAGGTAAGGCCGTAAGGGAATGAGATTTGGGAATTTTTGGAGTTACGGTCTTACGGATTTACGATCAACGGGTCAAACTCGGATTTAGGCCTTCAGTCGAAGACCAAAGGCCTGAAGCAGATCGGACCGAATTTGGACCGAGACCGGTCCGGTCTATTTTCTAGGACCGACGGTCTCGGTTCAGTCCGGTTGACCGACCTTCGGTCAGTCTTTGGACTTCCCTAACCCATGGTTTTCTAAGCTTGTTAGTCCTATTACATACTTTTTCTCTTTCCATTGCTAAGAAACTAGCAATGATTTAAGTTGGGGGGGGGTGTGATAACATGCATTTATAACTTAATTTCTTATCCTAATTAAGTCATATTCATGCTTATTTTATGAGAATATGATGCATGTTATCATACTTTTTAGGAATTTTCTCCATTGGTATGTCATTTCACTAAGGTCGATATTTATGCATAAATTAGGGATACTTTTATGCTTCATTGATGATTAATATATTGCAAAGTTAAAATTAATAAAAGTTGATCTATTTTCTTAAATTACTTTGACTTAAGTGCATGTTTTGAAAGATAATTTCAAGATGAAAATGTGATTAAGAAGATTGCTTAAGAAAAGAGTAAGTGATTTTTAACTCATCATAATTTCTTCTTTGAAAGTATATTTTAGATGACATGATATTAAAAAGGAAGGAATTTATGATCCAATGGAGAAATTTTGAGTTAAAAAGGAGTTACACAAATGAATTTATGAATTTATCAATTTTATAGTATTTTCTGGATTTTATTTTGATTTTTCAGGATTTAGTTAATCATGCGGGACCCACGGAGGTGACGTGGCGCGATGCGGACACATGGCGGGGCCACGCAAGCCCACATGGATGCCTACGTGGTGCCTACGTGGCGTGAACAGTGATATCAGACGGTCGAGATTAAAATCGCGCAATCGGACGGTAGGGATTAAATCGCGCAATCGAACGGTCGGGATTAAATCCCGCAATTGGATGGCTGAAATCACACGGAGTGGAATCCGCGTCATGGGCCACGATCCCACCGATTACGCGCGATCTGATGACTGAAATTACACGGAGTCAAATCTGCATCACGAGCCACCAATTTCGCGCGATCCGACGGCTGAAATCACACGGAGTGAAATCCGCGTCATAGGCCGCGATCCACCAATTTCGCACAAACTTCTCTATAAATAGATGTTCTCTCCCTTTGTAAACTTAACTTTTGATCAATTCGTGAAGAAATGAAGCAAATTTCCAGGAAGGTCTTAAGTTCTCGTAATCCTCTGCTTCCAAGAGTGTAAAGACGCAGCCATTGAAGCATGATAATCACGAATTAATCACCGGATTTCATCGAATTTTCCCCTTGAATTCTGAACATCCACGAGGAAGAAATCGAGCAAATTCGCTTCAATTTGCGTGAATTGAAGCCTCATTCTTGCGGCAATCGTGTTAGTAGTGAGATTCGATCGATTATCATGTGGTAATTTGAGTTTTTATTAGGTTTAGATCTTTAATTTTGCAAATTAATTCTTAGTGTTCTTGATTTTCCGCAAAATTTTGTCCGAAAAATTACTGATTTTGAAAATAGGATATCTCTCTGATTATAATTCCAAATCACTTGATTTTGGTTTCATTGGATTTATGTTTTTATCAGCTTTCCGTGGATAGAAAATTCATCGAATTTTGAATTCATTTGACCCTTCAATTTGACGTTTGACCAAGCACTGTTCATCTTTCATCAGAAGTCAAACATTGACTTTTGGGGTCAATTGCTTTCAATTTACAAATCAGAATTCAATCATTTTGGTCTCTTTAGATTCCTCTGGTTCTTATATTCCATTGACATATAAATTTCAAGATTTTCATTTCATTTGATAGGTCAATTTGATGATTTCCTCTGAGGTGTTCATTTTGGGGATTTAGTATTATTTAATTTTTAATAATTCATAGTAAATCCAATTCTTTTTCAAAAATCACGAATTATATATCAATAAATTCTATTTTCTCTCTAGTTTTCAAATATATAATTTTTGTAATCGTTTGACACCGTCTGATTCTCTGATTTTACAGAACACCTACTATTGGTCAAAGTCAACGCTTTGACTTTTGACTTTTCTCTGTCAAATCCGAGAATTCAATTCCTAAAGCTTCTTATTTAGTCTATTTATATCATTTACATTCATCACATCTTAATTTTACTGCTTTAAAACCCATTTTAAACCTAAGTTTGACCAAGTCAACTTTGTGATTAAAGTCAACCCTGCTCTCTGTGTATCGACCCGATACTTACACATTACTTGATTTTATATCTTATCTTTGTGAGTTCGGTTTTATAAATTTTGTTTGACCTACGTTTTTGTGTTTTAACGACGCACAAAAACGCTCCGTCAACGACCCGAAAGCCAAACATAATAATACAAATAATGAAAGGTTCATAAAAGAGGGGAGACAGAGATAAAAGAGGGCCCGCTCAAACACATGCGGGCTGATATAGTTCAAAACGAGTAAAGACGGTAGATCCACATGCACGAGCTCGGATGGAGCGAGACGAGGTCTTCAAGCGGTCTAACGGAACTCGACATCCTTCGTCTTTGCCTATCGTGGGGGCTAAACGTGTGTGGGTGTCGCCTCCTCCTGCACCGTGGTCTCGTGCCTTGGTGGCGACGGGGGTCGTACGCCACCACATATGTTCTAAACATTCCTATTTGTGGGAAATTCGAGATGGACATCAAATTATCCTGAAAGAATAGCACAATCTAATCCAACTCATATGATGAGTATGGCTGATCCTATAGCCATCGGTGTGGAGACACTGAGGATAGATAGTGGGTGCTCCTTGGAGAAAGAGTTCACTAATTGATCTGTATGAATCCCTCAATGACATTATACCTAACTGTCAATCAGGTTGATTCATGTCATGGTTGTGTATGTGTTCCTTTGACTAGAGACACCAAAGACTTCTTGTAGATGGATGATCATGTTTTTATTATGACTTACAAATCCGTGGCTACCGGATATCTAAAATGTCATATATTGGATACGACATGAAGTCCACGAAGATGATTGTGTGATCAAGATGGGATTATCCACCCTCGGTATTTGAGGAGATTGACTCAAGGAATGATATTCGATGAAATCGTTGGCCAAGGTAGTAGAAATATCAAAGGAGTTCTTGATGATTTCTACACGCATAAGTTCTAACTTGACTGACCAATTAGGGTTTGACAGTTGACTATACCCTAAGTCATTCATGAGTCTAGTTTAGTTGAAGGATTATACAATCATGGTAATCAATGACGGGGAAGGTTCCATAAGTGAGTTCTTAGATACTTCATATCTCCCAATGTATATGGTGTAGCTGGCACCCAAAGGGCTGGTTGACAAAGCATTTTATGCGGTCGTTAAAACACACAAACATCAGTCAAACATAATTTATAATTCTAAACTCATAATGAAAAATAAATAAAATCAAGTATAGTAAAAATATCGGGTTGATCCACAGAGAACACTGACGGGACGAGACCGCGAGGTCGTCAATTTCAAGCGGTATCGCGTCAAAACTAATTCCAAACTTACCAATTTTGAGAATTAATCACGAATTCAAGGGTATAATGGTAAATAAGGGTCGAATCCACAGAGAATTTAGGAATTTTCAGAAGATCTTTTAGAATTTGGTCAAATCGGACGAGAAATTGATGGAAGAAATTGGGGAAAATGGTATTTTATGAAAGTAGACTTCAAATCGATTCCACGGAATCAAAAATCGTCAAAATCGGACTTGATTTCGCGGAGAAATCATGAATCGAAGTGGAGAGAAAATTTCGAGCGTAACAAATCGTGATTTTAAGTGAAATTTGATGAAATTGAAGATTAAAAACTAATCTAAACTGAAATTAAACTAGATTGGAGGATTAGGAAGCAAAAACCGCTCCCACTAATCCCCGATTGCGATCAAATCGCGCCGATTAAGCCTCTTAATCACGAAGAACACGAAGAACGCGATCGGTGGATTCAAGCTGCGATTTCTCCTTCACCTCTCCACCAAATCTCGATTTCTACCATCCTCGGGACGCGGAAATTGAAGAGGAAGAGGAAGAACTCGAGAGAAAACAGGCAAGGAAGGTGTCTTGACAGTCAATTTGATTGATTCTTGCTTGGATGTCTTAGAACGACGAAGAACATGGGTATATATAGGGGCGAAAAATCGTAACCGGCCCGGATCGTTTCGATCGTGGGTTACGATGAAACGGTCCACGATGGACCGTTTTGAAAAATATCGTGACCGTCGGATCGTAGATGGACGATCTGGATCTGATCTCCCGAGATGCGTTATAAAAACGCATGGAATGACACCCGTTGGATCTGCGAACGGACGGCTGAGATGCGGTCCAGCGTGGATGCATCTCTGCCGTTATAACGCCCGGAAATAACCACGTGCTTGATTGATCTTCCCGTGATCCAGCGTCCCACGCGATCGACGCTTCTCATTTGATCGCTCGTTCAATCCAGCGGTTCTCATCGCGCCACGTCGCTGAAATCTAGCCAGTTATAACTCGCCCAATTAAGCACGTGTTTGATCAAGTTTAGTGGTCCACGCGTCCATTTAATCAGCGTCCTCCGATCGCGATCGCCGCTCCTCTCGTCGTGCCACGTCACCTGCAAGGTAAGTAAGCGTAAGTTAGTCCCACACGGACTTAATTTAGAGAAACGGTCGGGTATATAATACCCGACCGTTTATACGGGTATGACCCTCCCTTATAAGGGGAGGACAAAGAGCGATTTTTTTATATTATGTAAAGTATATAAATATATATGATATATTCACGCGCCACGTGGGCGCTGCGGGCTCGCGTGGCGCTGCCACGTGGCCCTCGCGTGCCACGCCGCATCCACGCGGGCCCCGCGCCCTTTTTACTTTTTATTTATTTATTTTATTATTTAAAAATCGAAAAATAAAAATAGGAAAAACTGTTTTAAAAAATCCGAAAAATCCTTTAAAAAAATAGAAAAATTCATAACTTTTTAATATATAACTCCAAATTAATCCAAATTTCTTTCATTTGATCCAAAAATTTAATTGTCTATTATTCTAAAACGTTAAATTAATTAAATAATAAGAGTTAAAAAAATTATTATTTCAAAAAAATACATTCATTTATTAAGATTTTAATCTTTAGAAAATAAGATGAATGTTTATAAAAGTTATTTCTCTTATTATTTTTATCTTTTAAAAAACAATTATAATCTCAATAAGAATATGGGTTATCAAATTATGAAACTCTAATTTATAAAAAAATTAACCCTAATTTAAAGTATTTTGAGATTATAATGACTTTTTAAGAGAATAATAGAAAAAAATACATATAAATATGATAACATGCATGTAAATGAAATCATTTAAGCTTTAATATGCATGAAAAAAATCATGTTTTTATGATGTAAATATAGCATGTTATCACACCCCCAACTTAAATTATTGCTAGTCTCTTAGCAATTTACTACATGATCTCCATAGAAAGTCTTTTTCATCCTTTAATCCTACCACTAAAAAAAGGTGAAGTGTATAAATGTATGATCACGTTTTTCCTCATAGTGTAGGCCCTAATGATCTAGATTCCATTTCTAGGTTGACTTCTTTAGTGCATGTTAGGGTAGTGCTCATCGGCTAATGCTCAAGTCTAATTCTTGATTGTAATCAAGGTGAGCCTATCTAAGGTATGATGCTATGGTGCTGAAAATAAACTCACTCTCTCATGAGTGGATGTAATTCCTTACCCTCTCCATAAACACATCACTCCTTCCCTCAAATTGGAGGCTACCTAGTACTTAGAATTCCCCTCAACTTGCTTTCCTCCTTAAAAGAGTGCAATTCAAATGGATTCCTATCTTTGGATGCATCGTGTGAGGAGGCTGAAGGAAATAAAAGATGCTATTTCTAAGGGTGTAACTTGGCAAAAAGCAAATATGCTGATAAAAGGAAGTGGATGATAAAATCAAAGAAGGTACCACTTATGATGATTATACTCCCAAGTGAGGTGGATGATGATGGATAGGGTAGATGATGGAGATGATAGTGAGGTAAAGGTAGAAGATGTTCCCACTTATTTTCCTTCTTTTTGTAACTTCTTATTTCTCTCTTTCTTTTGACATTGCTCCTCTTTCTTTTCTTCTTCAATTTTTTTTTTTAAGCATTTGAGAAGACTAGAATGATGATGTGGAGGAGTTTTTAGGATTTCTGAAGAGAGTGTGTAGCAAAATGAAGTATAGTGAAGGTAAGCACATGTGGGAGAAGAAGGTGGAAGGTGAAATGGATGTGTGGATTCACTTGGGAGTGTTCATCATCAAAAGCGAAGTTTAAAACAAATATGGTGTTACTACTTGACTGCTTTGGAAGAGAGAACTACATGCCTATAAGGAAAAAGATAGGTGCTACAAAGATTATGGATCATTGCACTCTTTAAAGGAAAAAAGTCTAGCCTCGGAAAAATTCCTCATACTAAGAAGTTTGGGCTAATAATAGGTAGAGGATGGAATTTTATTTTTCTCTCAAATACTCTCCTTTTTCAATCCCATAGCATTTCAACCTCTTGATTACTCTTTTTCCTTGGTGCCTGCTAGGGTACCCAACCCCAAAGAAGTCAACCACTACTCTAATCCATTGGTCTCTCTAGATCATTTAGCTTTATTACTCAAAAATGTAATCATATGGACTATAAGGTCCTCACTTCTACATCTCTAGTAGGTCAGATCTCTAGATGAAAAGACTTCTAAGGTGGGATAGATTAGATCAAAGATTTTGAAAAATAGGAGTTTTTAGAAGATAGAATTTTAAAAATTTTGAAAAGGATAGAGCTTTTTCTAAATCCTCACCCCCCAACTAGAATCATTCATTGCCCTCAATGAATACTACATGCTCATGTGAAAAACTCATCGAATCATGGCATGAAAAACAATAAAAAGTGCGGTGAGATGGGTTTAGAAAAGCTCATTAGTCCGTGATGCTCGTGGGATTTTCCGGTGCAGGTGCGCCCTTTCCTAGTGTCGTTCTTCAACATCCAAAAGAAAACTGAAATCAAAAACACAAAACTAAAAGATAAGATAGTCTTGGGGTGCCTCCCAAGAGCGCTAAGTTTAACGTCTTCAGCCGACTAAACAAAAATAAAACCTAGACTACTGATGGGTCGAGGTGATACCGTCACGTCCTCAAATGCCTCTGGGAAGATGCAGATTTACCTTATCTGCTGGTGCGGGTGGCTCGAAGTCAGTACGGCTATAGACGATGGCCGCTTTACCTTGAATTGTCGACCTGTCTTAGGATCGGAGATAAGCACTGCTCCGCCGTCGAACAATTCCGTAACCACGTAAGGACCATCCCATCTCGAGCGCAGCTTTCCAGGGAAAGAGTTTGAGGCGGAATTGTAGAGCCAGACCTTGTCGCCGATCCGGAATGATCGTCGCTCGGATGTGTCGATCGTGGAAGGCCTTGGTCTTCTCCTTGTAGATCGCCGCGTTCTCGTACGCGTCATGCCTCAACTCTTGAAGTTCGTGGAGCCGGAGAAGTCGTTCCTTGCCTGCTTCGTCCAGAGTGCTAGGTTGAGCTTCTGATGGCCCGAAAGAGGCTCGGTGCTCTAGCTCAACCGGGAGGTGGCAGTGCTTTCCGTAGATGAGCCGGGAAGGAGACATCCCGATGGGTGTCTTGTATGCCGTCCAGGATGCCCATAGTGCGTCTGGGGAGCTTGTGTGCCCAATCCTTCCCATCTGACGCCAATTATCTTTTTAAGAATAGTTTTGACTTCTTGATTACTAACCTCTACTTGCCCATTCGCTCGGGGGTGGTATGGCGTGGTGATGCGGTGGTGTACTCCATATTTCTTCAACAGTGCTCGGAAGTGCGAGTTGTTGAAGTGTGAGCCCCCTGTCGCTGATGATGGCTCTCGACAACCGTATCGGGCGAAGATGCATCGTGTGATGAAGCGTAGTACCTCCCGATGGTCATTTGTCCTAGTGGGGATTGCTTCGACCCACTTGGACACATAGTCCACCGCCACCAAGATGTACTCTTTCCGTCGAAGGTGGGAAAGGTCCCATGAAATCTATCCCTCAAAGGTCGAAGATTTCCACCTCAAGGATCGGCCGCATCGGCATCTCTGCCTCGCTGGGAGATGTTGATCGCCGCTGACATTGTAGGCACTCCGTGTAGAAACGGTGGGCGTCTCTGGAAGATGGGAGGGCCGAGAGAAGCCGCTCTATAGGATCTTGTCCGCGGTCTTTCGTGCGCGAAGTGTCTCGTCGCACGTCGATGAGTGACACATCGCCGCATGTCTCCCCGCTCCTCTCGGTACGCATCAGTCTGGGATGATCTGGTCGTATCCTAGGTGGAACAAAAGTGGTTCTTCCTGAAATAGTACTTGAGCTCGTGGAAGAACTTATCTTTTTGATGCTTGCTCCAATGCTCCTGGGATCGATCCAGTGACGATGAAGTTGACAATGTGTGTGCGTACAGGGCGTGACTCGAGATGGCAAGGAGATGCCTCGTCCTGGAAATGTCTCTCCAATGTCCTTTCCTCCCGAGATGTGGAGACGCGATAAGTGGTCCGCCACCGAAGCTTTTCGCTGCTCTTCTTGTCTTTAATCTCCAAGTCGAATCTTGAAGGAGCAGCACCCATCGTATGAGTCTTGGTTTGGCCTCTTTTCTTGGAGAGCAAGTACTAGGGCCGCATGATCGTGTAGATGATGATCTTGCTCCCCAAGATGTAGGGCCGGAACTCTCGAGAGCGTAGACCACCGCCGTAAGCTCTTTCTCCGCTCGCCGTATAATTAATTTGAGCTTCGATGAGGGTCTTACTTGCGTAGCAGATGGCCGGCTTCTTGTCCGAGTCCACTGCCGCCTAAGACTGCTCCTACCGCAGAGTCCGGCGTCGCACATAATCTCGAAGGGTAAGTCCCAATTAGGACTTTGTAGAATTGGTGCTTCGATCGCGGTTGCTTCAATGTCTTGGAATGCGCGCTTCCTTCGCGTCGATGATGAAGTCCTTGTCTTTGCATAGAAGGGTGGTGAGAGGCTTGGAAACTTTCGCGAAAGTCTTGGATGAATGCGTAGATAGAAGCCGACGTGCCCGAGAAAGCTCCTTAAGTCCTTCACGGTATTTGGGAGAGGGAGGTTTTGGATGACCTCTATCTTGGCCTTATCCACTTCTAAGCCTTTGCCCGAGACGATGTGCTCCGAGCACTACTCCCTCCTCGTACCATGAAGTGGATTTCTCCCAGCTTGGTACCACGTTTCCCGACGCATACTTCAAAGATCTTCGTCAGTGAGCAAGACTAAGTCTCGAAGTCGTTTTCCAAAGACGCGAGAAATCGTCCACGAAAGACTTCTAAATTGTCGCCAAGAAAGTCTGGGAGAAGATCGCTCGTCATACACGTTGGAAGGTCGCGGGGCGTTGCACGCCCGAATGGCATGCGTCTCGAAGGCGAAGGTGCCAAAAAGGACAAGTGAACGTGGTCTTCTTGATCGGGTCTGGGTGGATAGCAATCTGATTGTAGCCCGAGTGTCCGTCGAGGAAGCAGAAGTAGTTGATCCCGCGCCTGGTCCCGTGATCTCGGTCGATGAACGGTAACGCGAAGTGGTCCTTCTTGGGTTGCGGAGTTCGGCTTCCGTAGTCGACTGCAGACCCTCCACTTCGGCCCAGAGGCGCTCCTGGATTTCCTCGCCTTTCTCGTCGTCGTGGCCAGTGACTCATCTGGTTTCTTCTGGGACGACGTGTACTGCGGACTCACCCATGGCTATCTGATATGGGGGTAGATAATTTTCGCATTTAGCCATTTAAGAATTTCTTCTTTACGCCTCCCATACCCTTGGGCTGAGTCGTCTCGCGCCTCCTCGACGGGGTCTCTGACTCATCCTCTAGGAAGATGCGATGAGTACATAGCGAAGGGTCTAGCCCTTTTAGTCTGGCTGTGTCCATCCGATTGCTTCTTTATTTTTCCTTAGCACTTCCAAAAGTAATCTCTCTTCTTGCTTGAGGTCCGCCTTTGGACGAAATAATTACCGGCTTTGCTTTCTCTGTCAAGAGAAGGCATACTTGAGTGTAGGACTCATGAGAGTTTTGAGCTCTAAAGTTGGCTCTGTCCATTGGAAGCTCCTCATATCTTGCTTCTTCGCCGATCATCATTACTTCTTCTACGCATTCGTCTATGTCTTGATCGCTCGGCGAAAGTCGATGGCTCCCAAGTCTTCGGATGCTCGTGAAGGGTATTTCATTAGCTTGTTGATGTCGACCTTCACGGTAGTCTCCCACTTTGAGAATAACTTCTCCTTTCAACGGTTATGGCTTTTCGCGGTAGCTAGGAAGGGTCAGTCTTAATATGACTCCTGGGCTTGGCTCAAATTCTCCTTAGTCATTTTTATATCGACCACTAGGAAATCTACCGAGAAATAACAATCTTCTATTCTAACTATTACATCTTCTACTAGTCCATGGGGTTTTCTAACGCATCCATCGGCTAAGCATAGCTCTACAAGGAATGGTTGTAACTCCCTACATGATGACTGGGCCGAATACAGCCTTTAGGGAGTGATGTTTATACTGGCCGTATCTAGTAGGGACCTAGTAAAGGACATTCCTCCGATTTCACTCGTGATCATGGGTGCTCCCTGGATCTCTTTTTACTGTAAGGAATTCATCATTATAGAGCTTACCGTCTCACCAAGTTGGATCCTCTTAGGGTTTCTATGGGGAGTACATATACCTTTTAGGTATTTTGCATAGGTAGGATGTGCTTGTATGGCTTTTAAAGGAATAGTTATGGTTACCTTCTTAAAGGCTTCTAGTAGGTTTTCGCTTTAGTTTCGCTATTCTTGGCTTTTTGGCTGCGGCTTTAAGGCTTGAGGATAAGGCACGGGGGCTTATATTTGTCGTGGTTAGGTTCAGCCGTAACTCTGTTTCTTCCCCGTCCTCCGACCTGTGTCTTGCTCGACGATAATTGGCGTCTCTCTTCTTCTTTTTGGCCTTGGTGGAAAGGATGATCCTGTATGGATCCGGCAGTTTTCTCCACTCCGAAGGCTTGAATACGGCTCATGTCTGATTCTACGGCTTCTTCGTCGACATGTATATGGTTGATATTATGGGTCCGGGTCGACGAAGCTCCTTGATTTCTTGAATTTGCCGTGGCTCGCGAGGGTAATCGGGTCGACAAAGTTACTTGCTTACCCTTTTTGTCTGTCGTCGGCCGGACGTCTCGTCTTGACGAAGTCCTGAATTTCGTCCACGCGTGAGTTCATTCTCGCTCATTTGCTCCATTAATTGCGAGATCGCGCAGGATCTGGGTCGGATCGTCCGGCGTGGTTTGGCGTGGGAGCTTGCGTGTATGCTTGTGGTTGAGTCGGCGGGACGAACGACGCACGGTCCTTTGATTAGGGGTAATTTTGCTGACCGTTGTGGTTGTGGAGGATAGGGTTGATCGTTGTTCCTCATATAGCCATTGATTCTGCAAGGAATTGTTAAAAACAGGGGGTATTATACTGTTAGAATAATTACCTCGGGATAATTTGGTCGTCCCCGTTGACTTGGTCCTCATGGTGGACCTTGTCTATACATTCCTGTGCCCTTGGATTGCCATCACTTGGGCAAATCTACCTCGACGTGGTCGACCTCGAGCACGCCGCGCATGGTGACGCTTCTTGAAGTGAGATCGAGCAGTCCTTCGAACTCGCTGATGTTGAGTCGGTCCAGAGTAAGTTCTCGGACTTCCGCCATTTTGTCGATTCTTTCGAGGAGCATCCCCGTTTCCGCTGACTTGGCGTCTAGAGCTTTTTCGGCATTGCACCTCTTCCAAAATGGTTTCGCCGCATTATGAGTGACTATTTTTCCGCCCACCGTTTCGATGAGGTCCATCGCGTCGTCTTCATATTTGCTCATGAAGCGTGCCGCCGCTAGCTGCATCCAAAAGGTATCTATCTTGCGGGCCTAACCCGTCATAAAAATTTGAGTTAATTCATGGTCAGATACGCCATGGTGTGGGCACTCCCCGTAAGATCTCTTAGTCGCTCCTGCGCCCGTGGAAGGTTTCTGACTGAGCCTTGGTGAATTCTCTGATGGCTTTTTCTGACGGAGGTGGTCTTTCCTACTGAATAATATTTCCTTAAGAACTCTTCCTCCATTTCGGTCCAACTTGTGAATTCTTTCCCTAATTTTTAAAAAACCAGCCTTTTGGCTCTCATCTCTAAGGGCAGCTGAAAGAGTTTCATCTTCATCGTGGTCGGCAGGACGCTTTTGAAGGTGGCTGATCTCACAAACTCTGGGAAAGCTCATCTACATGTCTATAGGGATCTTCGGAAGGCTTACTCATGAAAGATATGCAGCATTCTCATTACATGGGAGTCTATTCTAAAATTGGCCCCCTCTTCCTAGGGGTGCGTGAATTCTAGTGACGGTCGCCGGAGGACGGGGTCTAGCATAGTCACTAAGGCGTTTCCTAGCATTTCCTTCATCATTCCGGGCCATTTCTGACTGGTTCGGTAGGACTGCAAGTTGAGTCTGCCTCTCGTGAGTGCCTGGCCCTCTGTACCTTCGGAGTCCATGCGAGGATCGCTTCAAAGAGGTCTATTTCTAGGATTATTTCGTACTCCCAGCCGTTCGTCTTCTCATGAAGAGTGGATCGAGTAGGTAGATGGATACAACTTATAAATACTTAAAATATATTAAAAATTGAAATCAGTCGCACTGAGTGCTCTGTATCCGTGAGAGTTACGCGTTCTCAATGCGATTTGAAGAAGCACTGCCCGTAATCCTTAGAAAAGGGGCGAAAATCACTTAATCTTATCGAATTAAGGATCTCGAAGATGGATTTCTACTTCGGATCACTCGAAATACGATCGAATTGCTTGAATTTCAAGAAATTAAGAGAAAAATCCGCGTTGACCAAGTCAAAATTGACTTAATTTGATCGAAAATTGCCTTAATTCCCCGGCAACGGCGCCATTTGACGGGACGAGACCGCGAGGTCGTCAATTTCAAGCGGTATCGCGTCAAAACTAATTCCAAACTTACCAATTTTGAGAATTAATCACGAATTCAAGGGTATAATGGTAAATAAGGGTCGAATCCACAGAGAATTTAGGAATTTTCAGAAGATCTTTTTAGAATTTGTGGTCAAACTCGGACGCAGAAATTGATGGAAGAAATTGGGGAAAATGGTATCTTTATGAAAGTAGACTTCAAATTGATTCCACGGAATCAAAAATCGCCAGAAATCGACTTGATTTCGCGGAGAAATCATGAATCGAAGTGGAGAGAAAATTTTCGAGCGTAACAAATCGTGATTTTAAGTGAAATTTGATGAAATTGAAGATTAAAAACTAATCTAAACTGAAATTAAACTAGATTGGAGGATTAGAAGCAAAAACCGCTCCCACTAATCCCCGATTGCGATCAAATCGCGCCGATTAAGCCTCTTAATCACGAAGAACACGAAGAACGCGATCTGGTGGATCTCAAGCTGCGATTTCTCCTTCACCTCTCCACCAAATCTCGATTTCTACCACTCTCTGGACGCGGAAATTGAAGAGGAAGAGGAAGAACTCGAGAGAAAACAGGCAAGGAAGGTGTCTTGACAAACTAATTTGATTGATTCTTGCTTGGATGTCTTAGAAACGACGAAGAACATGGGTATATATAGGGCGAAAAATCGTAACCGTCCGGGATCGTTTCGATCGAGCGGCTACGATGAAACGGTCCACGATGGACCGTTTTTGAAAATATCGTGACCGATCGGATCGTAGATGGACGATCTGGATCTGATCTCCCGAGATGCGTTATAAAACGCAGGGAATGACACCGTTGGATCGCGAACGGACTGGCTGAGATGCGGTCGCGTGGATGCATCTCGGCCGTTATAACGCCCGGAAATAACCACGTGCTTGATTGATCTTCCCGTGATCCAGCGTCCCACGCGATCGAGCGTCTCATTTGATCGCTCGTTCAATCCAGCGGTTCTCATCGCGCCACGTCGCTGAAATCTAGCCGTTATAACTCGCCCAATTAAGCACGTGTTTGATCAAGTTTAGTGGTCCACGCGTCCATTTTAATCAGCGTCCTCCGATCGCGATCGCTCGCTCCTCGTCGTGCCACGTCACCTGCAAGGTAAGTAGCGTAAGTTAGTCCCACACGGACTTAATTTAGAGAAACGGTCGGGTATATAATACCCGACCGTTTATACGGCATGACCCTCCCCTTATAAGGGGAGTGACAAAGAGCGATTTTTATATTATGTAAAAGTATATAAATATATATGATATATTCACGCGCCACGTGGGCGCTGCGCGGGCCTGCGTGGCGCTGCCACGTGGCCCTGCGTGCCACGTCGCATCCACGCGGGCCCCGCACCCCTTTTTTTACTTTTTATTTATTTATTTTATTATTTAAAATCGAAAATAAAATAGGAAAAACTGTTTTAAAAATCCGAAAAAATCCTTTAAAAATAGAAAATTCATAACTTTTAATATATAACTCCAAATTAATCCAAATTTCTTTCATTTGATCCAAAATTTAATTGTCTATTATTCTAAAACGTTAAATTAATTAAATAATAAGAGTTAAAAATTATTATTTCAAAAATACATTCATTTATTAAGATTTTAATCTTTAGAAAATAAGATGAATGTTTATAAAAGTTATTTCTCTTATTATTTTATCTTTAAAAACAATTATAATCTCAATAAGAATATGGGTTATCAAATTATGAAACTCTAATTTATAAAAATTAACCCTAATTTAAAGTATTTTGAGATTATAATGACTTTTTAAGAGAATAATAGAAAAATACATATAAATATGATAACATGCATGTAAATGAAATCATTTAAGCTTTAATATGCATGAAAAATCATGTTTTATGATGTAAATATAGCATGTTATCAAACACGATTGACTTTGATCGTAGAGTTGACTTGGTCCAACTTAGGTTTAATTAGGGTTTCTAAGAAGTGAAAATGATAGTTTATTAATGGTAATGATAAAAATATACTAGATACAATATTTTAAGAATTTAGAAATTGATTTTAAAAAGAAATGTCAAAAGTCAAGGTCAAAGCATTGACTTTGACCAATAGTTAACTTTCTATAAAATTAGAGAATAAAAGATGATAAAATATTACAAAAATAATATATTCAGAAACTAGAGAGAAATGGAAATTATTGATATAAAATTCGTGATTTTTCGAGAAGAATTGGATTTATTATGAATTATTGAAAATAAAAGATTAGAAAAATCTTCTAATGAACACTTCGGTGTAAATCTTCAAATTGACTAACCAAATGATATCCAAATCTTGCGATTCACATATGAATGGAAAGCTAACAACCAGAGGATTCCAAAGAGATCAAAATTGTAAAATTTTTATTTTATTTTAAGAGTAATTGATCCCTCAAGTCAACGCCCAAATTCGGATTCAAAAATGAATAGTAGATGGTCAAACGTTAAATTGAGGGGTCAAATGATCATGGAATTTGACAATTTTCCTATCCACGGAAACCTTGTTAAAAAAGAAATAAAATAAAATAAAAATAAAATGATTTGGATTTAAGATCACAGAGAAATTTGCGTTTGAAAATCGACAAAAATTTGTCACTAAAATTGGGCGAAAAGTTGAATTTAACAATTTCTAAACTCTAATTACCTATCTAAATCTAATATAAACTATATAAATTGCAACGGTTACGAATGAATCACAGTATTAACCCAATTGACACGAAGATTTGACTTGAATTCATGCGTATTGAAGAGTATTTCTCCGGTTGGGTCTTCGACGTGCGTTCGGCATTCAAGGGGAGATTTCGATCGTTTTCTTGTAATAATTTGTGATTTTCTTGCTTCAATGGATGCGGAATTGAGTCTAGGAAGCAAGAGGATCACAAAGAACTTATGATCTTCTTTCAAAATTGCTTAATTTCTTGATGGTTCGACCAAAAGTTAAGATACAAAAGAAGAACATGGATATTTATAAAGGATTTTGACACGAAATTCGTGGGCCGTTTTATTCGAAGAAGACGGATTGATGGCCACAATAGCATGATCATCATGGGCCACGATCCCATGATCTCTTGATTTTTCGCCCATCCGATTTTTGATTGTAGCATCTCGATGCGTCCTCGTGTCTCCCCACGATGCACCGAATTCGCGATGACTCGCAAATGTTCGATGAAGCAACTTGTCGCGTTGAGTTTTGCTGATGACACGATCAAATCTACGCTGTCCATCATTACTTAAGTCATGATTAGAGCACGTGTCCTTATGATGATCGGGTGAATTGGAATCCACCCGATTAACGCTCGGGATTTAACGCGATTGATCAGATGTGCCAACATTTCGCCACGTGTCCTTCAAACTTAAGAAATAGATTAGTCCCTCACGGGAGAAAAGATCGGAATAGGCGAGTATAAAACCTGGGGCGTTCTAACGCATTTGTGTTACCGCCCCAACAATCTAAACTGGGCCCACTATACCCGTGGGCTCATCACTTGCCAACCCGAAGACACATTTGCCACGTGGCGCCACCCGGGCGTCCGCATGGACTCGTGTGGCCATGCCACGCGTCCGCGCCACCTCTGCGCCATGCAGGCACCCGCGTGGGCTCGCGTGGCTCTGCCACGTCACATCCCTGCAAGTCCCCCGCAAGAAAACAACCCCTTTTTGCCCTTTAAAAAATCGGAAAAATTCTAAAAAAATCAAAATAAATTCCTGAAAAATCCTTAATTGGATCAATATCTCTAAAAATATAACTCCTTTTTAATTCAAATTTTCTCCATTGGATCACAAATTCTTTCATCTTTAATATTATGCCATCTAAAAATACAAATTAAAAGAATCATATAAGATAAACATAGATAATTTCTCTAAAATCAATATCTCTAAAAATATAACTCCTTTTTAATTCAAATTTCTCCATTGGAGCACAAATTCTTTCATCTTTAATATTATGGCATCTAAAAATACAAATTAAAAGAATCATATAAGATAAACATAGATAATTTCTCAAGAAATCTATTTTATATCTTAAAGTTACATCTTCTAATCATCTACTAAAGTTAAAATAAATCAAGGAAAGCAATTAATTTCTATTTATTTAACCTTGTAAAAGATTAAACATCCATAAAGCACATAATTAACCCTAAATAATACAAAAATATGGACTTTAGTAGAATGACATACCAATGGAGAAAATTCATAAAAACTATGATAACCTGCATCATAATTACATAAAAATAAGCATGAATATTAGTAAAATAAGATCAGAATTTTAGTTAAATATGCATGTTATCAATGGCAATTTAACCTATCGATTGGGTTAAATCAATCATTGATTAATTAATCTATATAATTAATTAAATTTGACCAATAAGGTGTTATTTGGTCTATAGAGTTATTAACTAGTGAGATATATGGACCTAGAGGGTCACACACATAAGGTCAATGGATGTTAGTGGATATAGACATAATTATGAGGGTTTTTATAAAAAAAAGCATCATACCAATTTTCTATATGTAGGGGGGAGAACGACCACAACTCAAGCCTTGTGGGAATTCTCTCATTTCTTCTCTTTCTCTCTTGGTCAAGAGTTTTGAAGAGGAGATCCAACCATCCAAAGACTGTGAGGATACCACTAGAGGCTAGACACTTGAATAGCTTTAAGAACTCCTTCAAGGAAACCCTATAAGTATGTTATCTCATTCATACTTGATGATAGGATCATCTATTCTTGGTGGCTTGGTGTTTTGAATATCCGATTCAATGTTTTCCACTGCATTCGATGTTTTGATCAAAATTTCAAAAGTTTATTGAAATCAGAACCCAACAGTGGTATCAGATCCAGGTTCTACTTGTTGATAGCTTTCCAACGAGTCTAAGAACGTCCAAAACAAACAAGAAATGAGGAAGATATGAAGGTTTCAAAATTTGAATTTTTTTTCTCATTTTTGTGGTGACGCCGCCATGGTCTCCAGAATCCGGCGACAGCACCACCGAGGGCCTTGGTCAACCTTGTGGGTTGACCAGGGTAGTGGGCCCCACATGGGGGTGTGGGGCATGGTCAAACAAGCGATAGGACCGTGTAGCCAATGCAAGCCACCTGAATGGCGTGACAGCTAGTCAAGAGTTGACCCGAGTCAACATGGGCCCACATGGCTGACGTGGTGGACTTGGTCAAGAGTTGACCCGGTCAACACGTATGTTGACGTGGTAGTCCAAGTCAACCCGAATGGGTCCGAGTCAACCCAGACCAAACTGAGTGAACTCGACCAAACCAGGTTCAAAATTATATTTTTGTGAGAGCTAGGATTCAAACCTAGTTCTCCCATAATAGACCCAAGCCCATCTAACCAACTGAGCTACTAGAAAGATCTGCCCTATTTTAACTTTTTTCATTTTTAAACTCTTTAAAAAGTCTAGAAATGCCTAGAAAATCCAGAAAAATTCTAAAAAATCAGGAAAAATAGAAAATTAATTTATTGACTCAAATAAAATATTTTATTAATTTTAATGTCATTTAATTTAATTTTTATTTATGTTGGGATTTATTTAATTTAATAATTTAAGAGTTGAATTATTTTAAATTGAGAAAAATCCATAAATCATTTTTAAAGTGTTTAAATGATTATTTCATAATTATTATGCATGATTGTCATGCTTATTTTCCAAAATATTAATGTGATTAATTTTTGCATTAAATTCAATTTATTTATTTATTTATTTATTTGTGATGTTATTAAATTGAATGTGAAACCAAGAACATAGTTGGACCTATAATAGGATCCCCTATTTATATGGTTTGGTTTATTGATATAACATCATATATGACATATATGTGGTATATGTATATGATTATTGAGATAATTATATCCTTGGGTATGGTTATATAGATAACCATGACGTACCCTAACAAAGAGACTTCATAAAATATAAAACCCCTCACATGTTAAAATCTAGGCTGAAACGCAAGATTTACAAACTCATGCATGGTCCTCCTTTGTTATAGCCTTAGTATCCAAATCACTTTAAGTTGGGTTGGTGGAGTCCACTCCAGGCCTACTTATCGAAGAAGAGGAACTAAGAACTAGTTTATGACACAAGGCGGGGGGGGGTTAAATGAACTGCTGGTTTGGTGGAGTCCACTCTAGGACCACTCATAAATCTATTTCTTTCAAGTAACAAAGGGATGGCCAAGACCAAACTTAGTAGTTGGTGGAGTTCACTCCAGGCCGCATGAGCGTCGAGGACTGAAGTATGATCAGATATTACAAATGTTGCAAGTTTCATGAGATAGATGCTCAACAATATATTATGTATGTCCCATCTTATCTTTGGTCAGACGCCCTCATGACTATGACCTATCTCCAGAATCGGCTTCCCTCTGCTCCCCTTGGTGGCGCTATTCCCCTTCATCGTCTCTCACCCACATCATCCCTCTTCTCCCTTCCTCCTCGAGTTTTTGGATGTGTTGCTTTTGTCCAAGATCACTCTCCTTCCCTATCTAAACTCGCCCCTCGTGCTCTCAAAGGTGTGTTTGTTGGCTACTCTAGGACACAAAAGGGCTACCGGGTGTACTTTCCAGATACCCGTCGTTATGTGACTTCTGCCGATGTTACCTTCCATGAGGACTCTCCCTTCTTCTCTCCTCCCGTTGCATCTCCTCCGCCTGGCTTCCCTCCCTTGGTGGTCATTGCCGATCCATGTCCTTCAATTTCCCCTCCTCCACTCTTTCAATCCTCTCCTTCTCCTCATGTTTCCTCGGTTCAGCCCGTCTCATCTCCTCTAGATATCGATCCCCTATCCCCCACCTCCACGGCCACCTCTCCATCCCCAGTCGTCGTTCCCCTAGCCCCTCCAAATGATCTTCACCTTCCCATCACCCTTCGCAAGGGTACACGCGCTTGTACTCAACATCTGATTTCTCACTTTGTTTCCTATGATCGCCTTTCTCCATCCTTCCGTGCCTTTGCCCTTTTGGTAGCCTCCGAGTCGATTCCACGATCGCATGTTGAGGCAGCACAGCACGTGAATGGAAAGTGGCGATGGATCATGAAGTGGAGGCCTTAGTTTCTCGAGGGACTTGGACCTTGGTTCCCCGTCCAGCAGATGCCAACATTGTCACGTGCAAATGGGTCTTCACCATCAAATATCATCCTGATGGTATCATTGCCCGTCACAAGGCTCGCCTGGTTGCTCGTGGATTTCTACTCGGGCGTATGGCATTGACTATACCGAGACATTCTCGCACTGCCGTTCGTCTCAACTCGTCTCGCATGCTCCTCTCTCTAGCATGTTAATCAAGCTTGGTCTCTCCACCAATTAGATGTCTCTAATGCCTTTCTCTATGGTGATCTTGAGGAGCAGGTCTTTATGGAGCAACCTCCCTGGATATGTTGCTCAGGGGGAGTCATCTAAGGTGTGTTTTCTACGAAAAGCTATTTACGTGACTCAAGCGAGAGTCCACGTGCTTGGTTTGCCAAGTTTAGTGGCCTTCTCTCCGCCTTTGGCTTCACATCTTGCGCGGCCGATCCCACCATGCTCACTAAGAAGACTAAGGGTGGTCTTGTCATTCTTGCCGTTTATGTTGATGACATTATTTTGATTGGGAGTGATGACATCGGTATTCTTGCTACGAAGACTTATTTACAAAGCAACACCTCAAAGATTCGTGACTTGGGGAGTCCTAGATACTTTCTTGGGATCGAGTTCGCTCATCAAGACTGGGAAGCTCGCTTTGACCCAGCGTAAGTATGCCCTTGACATGCTTAAGGAGACAGGACTTCTGGGTGCAAGCCGAGACCTCACCCATGGAAGCTCGCCCACGCTTTTGGGATACTTTGTCTCCACTCTTTGAGGATGCTAAAAAGCTATCTGAGATTGTTGGGAAAGTTGATTTATCTCACCGTCACTCGCCCGACATTGTATACGCGGTTAGTGTCTTGAGTCGAGTTCATGCAGGAACCTCGACGAGTTCATTGGGAGGGAGCTCTACGTGCTCTAGCATACATCAAGCGAGCCCCGTGGAGAGGGCTCATCTATCGACGCACACGGTCATCTCGCGCAGATCAAGCCTACTCGACGCCGGGTATGCAAAGCGACAAGGGAGATCGTAAATCTACTACAGGCTATTGCACTTACATTGGAGGTAACCTCGTCACCTGGCGATCCCGGAAACAGAAGGTGGTATCATGCTCCAGCGCAGAGTCCGAGTATCGAGCTATGGCTGAGACCGCGCAGGAGATAGTATGGCTTCGATCATTTCTCGCAGATCTCAGAATTTCATCCCCTTTTCCAATGCCCATGCATTGTGATAATCAAGCCGCTATCTTCATCGCCGGCAATTCCACCTTTCATGAGCGTACAAAGCACATTGAGATTGACTGCCACTACATACGAGACAAGGTTATGTCCGGCGTCATCTCCACTCCTCATGTGACATCATCGCATCAGCTTGCAGACGTCTTCACAAAGAGTCTAGCCGGGATCTCATATGACACCACGTGTACCAAGCTGGACATGTTTGATTTATATGCTCCAGCTTGAGGGGGAGTTTCCAATAGTGGTATTGGGCTCTCAGCCCATTTATCTTCTCCTCTCATCTTCTCCTATATAAGGACCTATGTACTCTCATTTCCATATATGATTCTAGGGTTTCTCCATCTCATCGTCAACACATACCTTCTCATGAACATGAAAAGTTTTCTTATTAATGTGCTTGTCATGAAAGGCTTTATTTTTGGCTTTATAAATCTCTGCATTTTGATACGACTCATTCCGTAGTTCTTGGAGCTCTTGAATTTGTAAAAGTCTTTCTTTTCCAGCTTGATCAAAAGATAGATTGAGATTTTTAATGGCCCAATATGCTCTATGCTCTAACTCGATGGGGAGGCGGCAAGGTTTGCCATAAATGAGCCAAAACGGAGACATCCCTATGGGTGTCTTGAATGCGGTGCGGTAGGCCCATAGATCATCGGGTAGCTTCGCAGCCCAATCTCTTCCATCCGTGCGAATGATCTTTTTCAATATGTTCTTGACTTCTCTATTGCTGACTTCTACTTGGCCATTTGCTTCGGGGTGATACGGGGTCGTGACGCGATGGTGAACTCCATATTTCCTAAGTAAACTCCTGAAATGAGAGTTAGTAAAATGAGATATACCATCACTAATAATAGCTCTAGGACAACCAAATCGAGAAAAGATATTGTTAACAATAAACTTATTAACCACTCGATGATTGTTTGTCCTCGTCGGTATCGCCTCGACCCATTTAGATACATAGTCCACCGCTACAAGAATATACTCTTTGCCCTCCAACGGTGGAAATGGCCCCATAAAATCAATGCCCCAAAGATCAAAAATTTCTACCTCAAGGATGGTTTGCAAGGGCATTTCATCTCGCTTTGAGATGTTCAATGCGGATTGGCACTTAAGACACTCTTTGCAATACTTGATTGCATCCTTGAATAGAGTAGGCCAATAGAAGCCACATTGTAGTACTTTTGCTCCAGTCTTTCTCGATGCAAAATGTCCTCCACATAAAGATGAGTGACACATCGCTAGAATATGCTCTTGTTCCTCCTCTGGAACGCATCGCCGAATAATCTGATTAGCCCCTACATGGAACAATTGGGGTTCTTCCTAAAAATAATGTCTAACATCATACGCAAATTTCTTCTTTTGATGCATGTTCCAATAATCGGGGACAGATTTTGTGACTAAGTAATTAACAATATGCACAAACTAAGGTATCTTAGTCACAACGGTGAGGAGCTTCTCATCGGGAAATGTATCACAAATCTCACCTGAAGATGTAGTGTGGAGTCGAGAAAGATGATCAGCCACCGAGTTCTCACTTCCCTTCTTGTCCTTGATCTCCAAATCGAATTCTTTAAGGAGGAGAACCCATCTAATCAATCGTGGTTTAGCCTCTTTCTTGGATAGCAAGTATTTCAATGCGGCATGGTCCGTGTAGACAATGGTCTTGCTGCCCAAGATATAAGGCCTAAATTTCTCCAAAGCAAAGACAACCGCCAATAACTCCTTCTCCGTAGTAGTGTAACTAAGTTGAGCGTCGGCTCGCGTCTTGCTCGCGTAACATATGGCGATCGGCTTTTTATCTATTCGTTGCCCCAAAACCATGCCCACTGCAAAATCAGAAGCATCACACATAATCTCAAAAGGTAAGTCCCAATTAGGACTTTGTAAAATAGGCGCTTCCACTAAAGCTTGCTTCAGCTGCATGAAGGCGTGCTTCACTTCTTCCTCGATGATAAAGTCTTTTTCCTTGCATAGAAGAGAAGTCAGTGGTTTTGAAAATTTAGTAAAATCCTGAATAAAGCGACGATAAAAACCGACATGCCCTCGGAAACTTCTAAGTTCCCTTATCGACTTAGGGAGTGCAAGGTCTTGGATCACCTCGACCTTGGCCTTATCCACTTACAATCCTTTGCTTGAAACTAAATATCCAAGCACTATACCTTCTCTTACCATGAAGTGGGACTTCTCCCAACTAAGGACTAGGCGTTTCTTAACGCAAACGTTGAGGATTTGCGTTAAGTTCTCTAAGCACGCATCGAAACTTGGCCCGAAAACTGAGAAGTTGTCTATGAAGACCTCCATGTTCTCTCCTATAAAATTGTAGAAGATGGCAATCATGCACCTCTAGAATGTGGTAGGGGCATTACATAGTCCAAATGGCATGCGCTGAAATGCATATGTGCCAAATGGACATGTAAACGTTGTCTTCTCTTGATCATCGGGGTGTATGGCTAAATGATTATACCCGGAGTAGTCATCTAGGAAGCAATAAAACCCTTGACCTGAAAGCTTGTCAAGAATTTGGTCAATAAATGGCAAGAGAAAATGTTCCTTTTTCGTCGTCGCGTTAAGCTTCCGATATTCTATGCATACTCTCCACTTCGTCGGAAGACGCGTCTAAAGTTCTTCGCCCTTGTCATTTGTCGTCATGGTGATCCCCGCCTTCTTAGGGACAATATGCACCGGACTGACCCATGGACTGTTGGAGATGGGATATATGATACATGCATTAAGCCATTTAAGGATTTCATCCTTAACGGCATCCCATACCTTAGGGTTTAGCCGTCTTTGTGCCTCTCTAGAGGTACAAGAGTCCTCCTCTAGGAAAATGCGATGACTGCACAAAGAGGGATCAATTCTCTTAAGGTCTGACAAGTTCCATCCGATTGCTTCCTTCCTCGCTCGCAAAACCGCCAATAGTTTCTCCTCTTGGTCGTGATCTAGCTGCGAGGATATAATGACGGGGTTAGCACTATGATGACCTTAAAGTCTACTGGAAAGTAACAGTTTTCGACCTCAACTATCACATCCTCCACTACGCCGTGAGGTCGTCTCACGGATCCATCTACTAAGCTCAACTCGATAAATAATGGATGCAACTCGCCAAGTGGACACACGTCATACACTCCCTTCGGGAGAATTTTGACACTAGCCCCCGTGTCAAGGAGAGATCGAGTGAAAGTCCTACCCCCTATCTCACAACTAATCATGGGAGCTCCCGGATCACGTGCTTACAAAGAACCGTACTCAATATGATAGAACTAATGGTCTCACTCATATGGATATGTTTCGGCTTCCTCGTAGGGCTGCAAAGTCCTTTCAGGAACTTTGCGTAGGATGGAATATGCTGGATGGCGTCTACTAATGGGATGGTGATAGTAACCTGCCTAAAAGCCTCTAATAATGTGTCATCACTATCACTCGTAGGGACTCTAGGCCGGCTCAATAGCTGAGGATATGTCACCGAAGGTTTGTAAACCTCGGGATTGGGCTCTGCCCTACTCTCCTCATCAGGTGCCTCCTCATCCTCGGAGTCCTCCGGAATAATCGTGGGAGATGGGCGATCGTCCCTTGACATGTCAATTTCGTGGGTCGTTAAAACACAAAGACGATGGTCAAACAAAATTTATAAAACCGAACTCACAAAGACAAGATATAATAATCAAGTATTGGGTAAGTATCGTGTCCATCCACAGAAAGCAGGGTTGACTTTGATCGCAGAG
The DNA here is from genome assembly GCA_024174645.1 of Lemna minuta. Classification (NCBI taxonomy): domain Eukaryota; kingdom Viridiplantae; phylum Streptophyta; class Magnoliopsida; order Alismatales; family Araceae; genus Lemna; species Lemna minuta. The sequence continues at coordinate 5,487,477 of CM044116.1, read as the reverse complement.
TTGACTTGGTCAAACTTAGGTTTAAAAGGAGTTTTAAATAAGAGAAAATAAGATGTAAGATATTTAAATGATATAAATAAGGTAAATAAGAAGTTTTAAGAATTGAAATCTCGGATTTGACAGAGAAAAGTCAAAAGTCAAAGTCAAAGCGTTGACTTTGACCAACAGTAGGTGTTCTGCAAAATCAGAGAATCAACCAGAGTCAGAAGATTACTAAAAGTAAATATTTGGAAACTAGAGAGAAAATGGAATTTATTAATATAAATTTCGTAATTTTTAGATAAGAAATGGATTTATTATGAATTATTGAAAATCAATGATCAGAAAATCCCCGAAATTAACACCTCAGAGGAAATCTTAAAATTGAATGACCAAATGAAATCCAAATCTTGCAATTTATATGTCAATGGAAAGCTAAGAATCAGAGGAATCCAACAAGACAAAAATTATCAAATTCTGATTTGTAAATCAAAAGTAATTGACCCCGAAAGTCAACATTTGACTTCTGATGGAAGATGAACAGCCCTTGGTCAAACGTCAAATTGGAGGGTCAAATAAAGTCAGAATTTGAGGAATTTGTTATCCACGGAAAGCTGATGAAAAGAGGAATCCAATGAAACCAAAATCAAGTGATTTAGAATTATAATCAAAGACATATCCTATTTTCAAAATTAGCATCTTTTCGGACTAAAATTTGGGGAAAATGAAGAACACTTTGAACTAATTTGCAAAATTAAACTTCTAAATCGAATAAAAACTCAAATTACCTCCTGATAATCGATCGAATCCCACTACTAACCCGATTGCCGCAAGGATGGGGCTCCAATTCTCGTGGATTGAAGCAAATTTGCTCCAATTCTTCCTCGTGGACGTTCGGAATTCAAGGGGAAAATTCGATGAAATCAAGGAGAAATTCGTGATCAATCTCGCTCCAATTGCTTCGCAATCGAGTATAAATGCGGGGCGAACACGATGAACTAGAGATCTTCCTCGAAACTCGCTTAATTTTTTCACGAGTCGATCAAAAGTTAAAGAACAAGAGAAGATATTTTTTTGTAGTTGGTTTAATTAATAGATTGATAAAAGAGGAAAGAAATGTCCTAAGATTAACACATAAACCCTAAGCGTCGGTCAATCTGTCTAATCGTGACGCAGTCATCATTATTCTACATGATCTTGAATTACCGCCCAAGCTTAGCGTTTATCACGGTAGAATAATGAGCTGAATAAGCAACTAGAACTCGCATAGTATCAACCTTGCCCCCTATCCTCAGTCCTCACAGGGCTAATACCCTAGCCCTAACCTTGAGCGGGGATCTCATTGATAAGGCCCTCTAACTTTCTTGAGACCGATTCAACCGATGGTGATTAATTCTAAATACGATAAGAAGATAAAACCTGATCCACCGGTGCTCCCTTGGCCTTTCGACACGAAACACTCTTGCCATGGAATAAGCGATCACAAAAGAGGATACGAAAAAGCAAGTCGGGTATCTATATGCACTCGGTTCGTCACGCCGCACAATCCTAGATACCAGGCGAACACAAAAGAACATAACAAAGAAAAAACGATAATCAAACATACCTAGATAGTTGATCCCTAGCAGCCTTGATCCCAATGGCCAACCTCCAAAAGGAGGCCAACTAGAAGATCAATTTTACATTGGAGATGAGGCCTATTTATAGATAAGTTTGTGCAAAATTGGTAGATCGTGGCCCACGACGCGGATTTCACTCCATGTGATTTCAGCCGTCGGATCGCGCGAAATTGGTGGTTCGTGACGCGGATTTTACTCAGAGTAATTTCAGCCGTTGGATTGCACGAAATTGGTGGCTCGTGACGCGGATTTTACTCCGTGTAATTTCAGCCGTCAGATCGCGCGTAATCGGTGGGATCGTGGCCCATGACGCGGATTCCACTCAGTGTGATTTCAGCCGTCCAATTGCGCGATTTAATCTCGACCGTCTGATTGCGCGATTTAATCTTGACCGTCCGATTGCACGATTTAATCCCGACCGTCCGATATCATTTTTCACGCTACGTAGGCACCACGTAGGCATCCATGTGTGCTTGCGTGGCCCCGCCATGTGTTCGCATCGTGCCATGTCACCTCCGTGGGTTCTGCACGATTAACTAAATCCTGAAAAATCAAAATAAAATCCAGAAAATACTATAAAATTAAGAAATTCATAAATTCATTTGTATAACTCCTTTTTAACTCAAATTTTCTCCATTGGATCATAAATTCCTTCCTTTTTAATATCATGTCATCTAAAATATACTTTCAAAGAATAAATTAAGATGAATTAAAAATCACTTACTCATTTCTTAAGTAATCTTCTTAATCACATTTTCATCTTGAAATTATCTTTCAAAACATGCACTTAAGTCAAAGTAATTTAAGAAAATAGATCAAATTCTATTAATTTTTACTTTGAAAAAGATTAATCATCAATCAAGCATAAAATTATCCCTAATTTATGCATAAATATCGACTTTAGTGAAATGACATACCAATGGAGAAAATTCCTAAAAAGTATGATAACATGCATCATATTCACATAAAATAAGCATGAATATGAGTTAATTAGGATAAGAAATTAAGTTATAAATGCATGTTATCATCCCTCTCCTCAAGCGGGTCCTTGCGGCGCTTGTGGTCCGTATGAGGATCCACTAAGACCTTGCCACTACGTAGGCCCGATATGGCATGTGCCTCCTCCGATGCACTATCAATGCGAACTTCGTTCACATTGTGGGTGCAGCTCGATGATGCTTGACCTACATTCCTGGGATTTGCCAAAGGTTGGGAAGGTAATTGATCTATAAATTCAACACGCTTACCCTTCCTTTGCTCGGTGGAAGCCTCAGGGCATTGGGCTTTAGCCCCTTCGACTCAGTCGAGTCGGTCGCTAACCTCATTCATTTTACTCATCATTTGTGCTAATGCACTCATGACGGGGTCAACTAAAGGTGCCGGAGGTGGGACAGCCTGTGGCGGTGTGACCGCTCGGGGAATACCGCAGGCGAAAGATGTCAGCCTCGGGTTCCCCATGTGCTGCGGCGCAGATCCGTAGGGCTGATGATATGGAGTGTGCTACCCGTTCCGCTATTGCCCATAAGTAGGGTTATGAAAACTAGAATAACCCTGATTCGGGTAGTTTGACTTACCCGCCTGGCTCAAACCTGGATATATAGTAGGGTTTGGCCGAAATGGAAACTGCCCTTGGGTTGCCATCACGGGGCAATCCAGCTCTACGTGCTCAAAACTAGAGCAATGCGAGTGGTAAAACAACGATGGGACGAAGGTTCGATGAAAAAAGAGTGCTCGACCGAGCCAACAAAGACCGTCAAACCATAGAACATTGTTTGGTCAAACCGTACGGCGGCCGGAAAGAAAGACGCAATCCTCTCGGTGAACTGACCGTACCCCAAACTAACACAGGTAAACAAGTATAGTATATGGCGCTTCGAGAGAACCATGTCAAAGGAACTCGGCAAAATGACACGGAGACACATCAACATGTGAAACTAGCGCGAGGCCATCGAACCTTGGTCAGATCTTAAGCGAATCCATGATCAAATTTTGGGCTTCCGTCAGTTTCTCAATCTTATCTAAAAGCATACCTGTCTCTGCCGCCTTCGCGTCCAACATCCCTCCCTTAGCGGGAGTGCTCCGTCCTTCGAAGGATTTAACCGCATGATGGTAGCTATTCTCCACCACCAACTCGATCAACTCGAGGGCTTCATCCTCATACTTGCTCATGAATGTACCTCCACTAGCGGCATCGAGCAAGTACCTGTCAGGTGCACCTAAACCATCATAAAAAATCTAAGTAATCTCATGTTTAGGTATACCGTGATGTGGACACTGTCTCAAGAGATCTCTAAGTCTCTCCCAAGCCCCATAGAAAACCTCACCCAGTTCTTGTATGGCGCATCTCACGACACTAGTCTTACCTACCGAGTAGTCCTTACGCAAAAATGTGTCTTTCATATCTCTCCATGAATCAAAATCGCGGCCCAAGGTGAAAAACCACTCCTTTGCCCTTTCCTTAAGCGTGAAGGGGAAGAAGCACATCTTGGCCGTCTCAGAGGGGACATTATGGAATTCGTTGAATTCACACACCTGGCTGAACTCGTCCACATGTCAATACGGGTCCTCCGATGGTAGTCCATGAAAAGTGGGCAAAAGGCCAAGAATATGTGAGTCAATTTTAAAATTTGCACCTGGTTGAAGAGGCACATTGACTCGCGTAGTCTGCCTTTGGACGACTGGTCTTGCGTAATCGCTAAGACGTCATCTCACTATCTACGCAAGAAGAGGGGCATCTATTAGCTCTCCTAGCCCTGGTGTGGCGATGGCTGGAAGGGAATCACTAGAGGCCTTTGATGGAGCTCTAGATGTGTCGAATAAGTCATCATACAAGGGATTATTCCTTGTATGCCTCGTGGGTCGCTGGCCTTGTCGTCCTCCTTGGTTCCTATGCTTCCTATTCATATCTAAATCCATAAAAAATCACAGAACATTAAATATGTATATATAAGAAGGTCAGAAAAGGGTGAGACGAAAGGGTGATGTCCAAATGAAGAGTGCTTCATTTACTCCACCCAAAAGATAGATTAAGCTACACACTATCAAAAATCACACCACTAAAGATAATAATACTAGTAATTCACTGATAACAGAGGATGAATCTGAGATATATCAATATCGATGCCTCAAATAAGTCAAAAAAAACAAAATAGACTACCAAATTTCCACCAAAACTATCAAATAATGGGAAAAATTAGGTAATCTTACCTCGCTATACCTTTTTCACCACTGATGAGGTCTGATAAACTCTCTGCAAGTCAGTAAATAACAGAAGACATAAACCTAAATATAACCTTGAAATCAAGCAATCAAATCAATAACGCATGCTCCCCGGCAACGACGCCATTTTGATGGAGCGTTTTTGTGCGGTCATTAAAACACAACAACGTAGGTCAAACAAAATTTATAAAATCGAACTCACAAATATAAGATATAAAATCAAGTAATGTATAAGTATTGGGTCAATCCACACAGAGCAGGGTTGACTTTAAATGCAGAGTTGACTTGGTCAAACTTAGGTTTAAAAGGGGTTTTAAAGAAGTAAAATTAAGATGTGATGAATGGAAATGATATAAATAGACTAAATAAAAAGTTTTATGAATTGAATTCTCGGATTTGACAGAGAAAAGTTAAAAGTCAAAGCATTGACTTTGACCAATAGTAGGTGTTCTGACAAATCAGAGAATCAGAAGGTGTCAAACGATTACAAAAATTATATATTTGGAAACTAGAGAGAAAATGGAATTTATTGATATATAATTCATGATTTTTGAATAAGAATTGGATTTACTATGAATTATTAAAAATTAAATATTACTAAATCCCCGAAATGAACACCTCAGAGGAAATCGTCAAATTGACCTGTCAAATGAAATGCAAATCTTGAAATTTATATGTCAATGTAAAGCTAAGAACCAGAGGAATCTAAAGAGACCAAAATTATCGAATTCTGATTTGTAAATTGAAAGTAATTGACCCCGAAAGTCAACATTTGACTTCTGATGAAAGATGACAGTGCTCGGTCAAACGTCAAATTGAAGGGTCAAATGAACTCGGAATTCGATGAATTTGCTATCCACAGAAAGCTGATGAAAAGATAAATCCAATGAAACCAAAATCAAGTGATTTGGAATTATAATCAGATAGATATCCTATTTTCAAAATCAGTAATTTTTTAGACGAAATTTTATAGAAAATCATTTTACACTAATAAATAATTTGCAAAATTAAAGATCTAAACCTAATAAAAACTCAAATTACCACTTGATAATCGATCGAATCTCACTACTAACCTGATTTCTGCAAGAATGGGGCTTCAATTCACGTGGATTGAAGCAAATTTTCTCAATTTCTTCCTCATGGATGTTTGAAATTCAAGGGGAAAATTCGATGAGATTCGATGATTAATGCGTGATTATCATGCTTCAATGGCTGCGTCTTTACAGTCTTGGAAGCAGAGGATCACGAGAACTTAAGACCTTCCTCGAAATTCGCTTAATTTCTTCACGAATCAATCAAAAGTTAAGTTTACAAAGGGAGAGAACATCTATTTATAGAGAAGTTTGTGCGAAATTGGTGGATCGTGGCCCACAACGCGAATTTCACTCCGTGTGATTTCAGCCGTCGGATCGCGCGAAATTGGTGGCTCGTGACGCGGATTTCACTCCGTGTAATTTCAGCCGTTAGATCGCGCGTAATCGGTGGGATGGTGGCCCATGACGTGGATTCCACTCCATGTGATTTCAACCGTCCAATTGCGCGATTTAATCCCTAGCGTCCGATTGCACGATTTTAATCCCGACCGTCTGATATCACTGTTCACGCCACATAGGCACCACATAGGCATCCATGTGTGCTTGCGTGGCCCCGCCATGTGTCCGCATTGCGCCACATCACCTCCGTGGGTCCCGCATGATTAACTAAATCCTGAAAAATCAAAATAAAATCCAGAAAATACTATAAAATTAAGAAACTCATAAATTCATTTGTATAACTCCTTTTTAACTCAAAATTTCTCCATTGGATCACAAATTCCTTCCTTTTTAATATCATGTCATCTAAAATATACTTTCAAAGAAGAAATTACGATGAGTTAAAAATCACTTACTCATTTCTTAGGCAATCTTCTTAATCACATTTTCATCTTGAAATTATCTTTCAAAACGTGCACTTAAGTCAAAGTAATTTAAGAAAATAGATCAACTTCTATTAATTTTAACTTTGCAAAAGATTAATCATCAATCAAGCATAAAAGTATCCCTAATTTATGCATAAATATCGACTTTAGTGAAATGACATACTAATGGAGAAAATTCCTAAAAAGTATGATAACATGCATCATATTCTCAAAAAATAAGCATGAATATGAGTTAATTAGGATAAGAAATTAAGTTATAAATGCATGTTATCAGTCGTGGGCGTCAAGTGGGCCCTTTCCCCCTTGCCCATTTTGGGCTCTATAAGAGGGGAAGGGACCCCCCATAAACCCTAGCCGTCATTTGAAGAAAGAAAGGAGTGAACTGCCTCTCAAGTGGCCGCTCAAGGAAGATCGAGGAAGAAGACCAACCGTCGCTGCCGCCATCGTCACTACATGCTCACGTGTCGCCGCCGCCTCCCCTTGTCGCGGTCATGCCAATGCCGCCGCATACGCTGCCGCCGCCACCATTGCCGCCGACGTTGCTACCCCTGTCACCATCGCCATCCATCCTCAGCCCCATATCCTTCTCCCTCCCCACCTTATCCTCCAGTTTTTCCCCTCCAATTTCCCCTCCGGCAACCTCACCCGCTCCCTCTCCAACTCCTGCTCCAGCCCCGTGCGTGATTTCCCTCCTCCCCAACGCCCAAAAACTCCCTCTTCCATCTGACCCTACCTTCCCCATTCCCGACCCCCTAACTTCATCTTGTTGACGTCGCCACCTCCCTCCCGCAGCCGATACTTCCTACTTCCCGTCGACCCCGTCTTCCTCCCATTTCCCGTCACCCATCCCACATCAACCATCGGCCTCACCTATCACCCATTTTTCCATCGCCTACTCCTCACCTATCCCCGAACTCGCTATCAACCTCCTGTCCAATGAATTGAGTGGATAATCAACAAATTCATAAAAGAATTAGAAAAACGTAAATATTCAAAGTAAACTAATTCAGCCCCCCTCTTAGTAAATTCACTGTGCAATCAGGAAATTTTAGGCTCCTCAAACCAATTGGCAGACAATCTCACTAAAGGGCTAAGTGTTACCTCTTATGATACCTTTATGCGTAAGCTAGGCTTGTTTGCCCTTTACTCTCTAGCTTGAGGGGGAGTGTGAGAATAAGTGGTCTAATGGTAATGTTTTAATTTATCTCTCTATCTTTCCCCTCTATAAACACATTTTACACTTCTTGTTGAATTGATTTAGCTCTCGTGAGTTTCTAGCTCTCTTTCAACCGTTGTACTTTAGATGCATAATTAGAATTGTGGTCTTGATTTTCTCTCTCCACATGCCCAAATTCTGTCTCTAAATTTTGATAGTCAATTGCTTTATCGTTCTTGAGCTAATAGGTCCGTTCTTGGACTTCTTGGAATCAATACTCATCTTCATTCCAATTCTCTATTCATTTTTTACCTTCAAATCACAATCATCCTCAACAGTTTCTTGAATTTGTTGTGTTTTCTTCATCGATTGGTTTTAAAAAATAATTCCCTTTAGATTTGACCCTTATTTGCCACTTGATTTCATCATTGTTTTTAGAAAAATTCATTTTATTCTTTTTTTATAAACTCATCATGTATTCAACATTTGTTTTCAATGATTGCACTATTGACGACCATCAATCTCCAAACATGATATCGTGGGCACGAATACTGACCTAACCATTAGTGCTAGTGGTGATGTTGCAATCCATGAAATCAGAGCCAATGTAAGGAATGTAGATGTAGTCACCGTTAGTGTCAATGTTGATGTCGATGACATGGTCATCGATGGTGCTAGTGTTGAGATTGGTGTCGATGGTTGTGGGGTTATAGCACTACTCCACGATATATTATGGGACAAATAGATAAAATTCATGTCATTATTTTTTGAGAAATTACATGAACATTTCTTTTACTAGTGAAGAGTGTATTGGCACATTTATCAATTGATTGTTGCTTTAGACTAGAGTATGACAGATTAAGGACTAAAACTTTCTAGAAATTCACCATTCCATCAAAACAAGTTGTGCATAGGTAAAACATGAAAGAAACTATTTGCACTTCATGAAATTATTAAATAAAATGAGAATTCAATCGTGAAATAATTAATTTTTTATCACTTGTGATTGAAAAAACTAGTTAAATGTAGAAATATCATGAGATATGCATGCTATTTCTGAAATTAATTCCATGTGTTTTTTATGTGGACCATGTAAAATCAAGTTATAAAATTAGTTCCATGCATAAGTCTTAGACGTTTTTATATGATTATCTTTTATCAAATCATATTTTGAGACTCCCTACTTGGATGATGAATTAACTATGAGAGGGGGGGGTTGAATTAGTTATTTTACATATTTATGTTATCTAATCATTTTTTAAAATTCGTTGATTAGTTTCTCTACTCCTTGCACCCCTCACACTCTAGATTTTTTTATATCTGGACAATGTATCCAAACCCTCGCACCAGTCCTTGGAGGCGATAGTCCCTTTCCTGAGCTTCTACTCACCTTATTAGCCCCAATAATATACAAACAAGACGGGTAAGTCAAATCAAAGTCTAGACATGAACTTATGATTTCACTTCCCTCATCTTGTCTCTTACGAGCCAACTCCTAGAGCTCTAGCCACTGCTTCCTATTCCCCTTCTGGCTGACTTGCCTCTCTAAAGTCCTTGAGTCTTGTCATTGATCCATGCATGCTCCATGTAAGTCGATCATCCCTGATCCCCCCATGAGCTGCATAGTAAAGATCAAATGCAACTCAAGTTGAAAATTTTCTGGTCAACTCCCTAGACTTGTTTTGAGTAAAGCAATGATTCATCAAAGAATCTCCCCCTTAACCTCACAAGTAAGCACAACTTCACGAAGCCAGTAAAGTGTATACCAATATTCCTAGCTATCCCTAATTCTTATGATCCACACAATGTGTAATGAGAAGTAAAATATTTAAACATAACTGCCAAGAAGTAAAAAGATGCAAATAAGTGGAAATGAAGTTAGGATGTTATAAACAAAAATCTCCCTTTAGAGTTGACCTTTGATGCCTTTGACTTTGACCTTTGGCTGTTGACTTTGTACCCTTAAATGCTTCATGATATTTTAGTGGATTTAAATGTAACTATAATGATTCTCTATGTGTTGGAGATGATGAATGAGTTTTAATATGATCGATCTGTATGATGGATCTTAGTGATGATCCTCTATGAATAATGATGGATGATCAATCTTACTGGAGAAAGATATTTAGACTTCCCTTTAAGAACTTGGAAATTTTATCTTCAAAACACACTAAAGATAGATCATTTAGTAACAAGGAGTTTTAGAGATTATCCAAATCGATAATATCTGAACGATGATCCATCACTGGACCAAAGGGGATTTGACGAGTGGATCTCAGTAGAATATTTTTTTAATACTCTTTCTGCAAGCCAATGATTTTAGGAGATAGATCCAAGAAATGGTTAAAGACTTAGTTTGAGGAAATAGACAAAAGAGAGATTTAAGAAGATAGAGTTTAAAATCTAGAATCCAATTAAAACAAGCTTAGAGTGATATTTCTGAAAATTAACAAAATCTGAACAAAGATAGAGAAATTGAAATTTGAACGAGGATTGAAATCAAATGATGGAAAGAGGTTAGAAATAAAATCTTTAGAGCCTTTGATGGCTGTATAGAAATCAGATCAGCAGGGCTTCAATGGATCACAAAAAAAATCGGACCTTAACGTTTTTAAAGTTGATTCGGGAGTCTTGGATTTAATGACGGCTTAGGGAGATAAGATGCTGGCGACAATGAAGGAGAACTTACAGAAAGCCCGAACCATAATGAAAAACAAAGCTGACCACCGAAGATGAAAGTTACCTTGGACACAAGGTGCTCATCAATGAGGGGCTTGGGCTGGATTCAGCTTGGGTTCTGGGGGCATTTTGCTATCTTCGTCGAAAGGCAGCAGGTCCCAGATTATGATTTGACGCGGAATTGATAATTCATGTTCTTCGCATTCCTTTAACTTGAGACTGTATCATCTTCTTGCTTGTCGACAGCGACGCTGTACTTTATCTTTGAACAACTAGATATGTGACATCCACCAGCTAGACCAGATCAGGATTGCTTACCAAACACAGGCCATGTAGAAGACGCTTGACCATCAGATGATTCCTCGGATGGCTGAAGTCGTCTGCATAAACCCCGTCAAACTGCGGAAACCTGGATTTGCTCGTGGGAGAGTTTAACCAGTCCAGTCCGCGACTACTTTGACGAGCTGGGGTCTTCAAACCACTGAAACTTACGAAATTCAAAGAGCTACGAAAAAGTGTTTGACTTGAACTGTTTTTAAACTTTACCCGCATTCATGGATCAATTTTCTGGAATCCGCTCCTCAATCAAATTTTTTAAATGCCGGTTGTCTCCGTACACGCTCGTACCAGTCTTTATTCCCAGGATGATGACAACGAAGGAGAAACCCCACCCGCCAAACTGACTTGGACCCGAAGAAATGATATCCATTTGTCCTTCAACCTCGCAATGGCACCTCCACAAATACTAGAAATCAAAGAGGAAAAATCCAATTCGAAGAAGAAACGAGGATCCAAAGAAGTGCTCTTTTTCGGCGGATAAGACGCGGTCAACGTGGTTACCCGTCAGCCCAGCAAGTGGCACGGTGACAGATAGAGATGGAAGACCGTTGACTCGACGCGTTTATGGAGACCCCTCGTGCGCTTTGATAGATTTATTTCGGTCTTCTGATCCGCGTTATCGTCGCGAGCTCTCTCGGAAGCATCCAAACCGCGTTCACACTGACCCGTATATTTATCTGCCCCTCCAGAAGAGAAATCGATCTGCCAGTCCAAATCCCAGAATAGGGTTTCTGATGCAGTCATCGTACATGAAAATTCCCCCATCTCCCAGCTCCAACGACGACTACTCCGACATCTTTGCCTTCTTCCAAGAAGCCATGCCCCTCGGAGATAAGAGAAAAACTCTCAGCGACGACGACACTGAAGAAAAGGAGGATTTTCCTCCCTCCGCGGATCTAAAGAGGAGGAAAATGGCCATCTCCCAGCTGATCACTTCCCTCGCCATGCTCGAAGAAGAGGAACAAAATCCACCTCCGGAATCCCACCATTTAGATTTCCTGGAAGCCAACCACCGGCAAAAGTCAAAAACCATGGCGGATTACAAGAGCTACCTACAGGACCAGTACTCGGAGTCAGAGGAAACGGAAACCCTGAGAGGAAAGCGCGCAAGAGCCGCGGCGTCAGTGGCGGCGGTGACCGGCGCAGCTAGTGGCGCAGCTGGTGGCGCAGCCGGTCCCTCACAAGCGCCGCCGCAGCACCACCGGCGACTCTGGGTCAAAGACCGGTCTAGAGCCTGGTGGGACCAGTGCAACCACCCGGACTTCCCGGAATCCGAGTTCAGAAAAGCCTTCCGCATGAGCCGCAAAACGTTCGACTTGATCTGCGAAGAGCTGGGTTCCGCCGTTGCCAAAGAGGACACGATGCTCCGGGCCGCGATTCCGGTGCGCCAGCGCGTCGCCGTCTGCATCTGGCGGCTCGCCACCGGCGAGCCGCTCCGCCTCGTGTCCAAACGTTTCGGCCTCGGGATCTCCACGTGCCATAAACTGGTGCTCGAAGTCTGCGCCGCGATAAAGACCGTCCTCATGCCCAAGTTCCTTCAGTGGCCGACCGAGTCAAAGGCCGCGGAAATCCAGAGAACATTCGAGGTAATGGCGGGGATTCCCAACGTGGTCGGAGCGATGTACACCACACATATTCCCATCATCGCACCAAAGATTAGCGTCGGGTCTTACTTCAACAAGCGGCACACGGAGAGAAACCAGAAGACTTCTTACTCGATAACGATTCAGGGAGTCGTTGACCCGCAAGGAGTCTTCACTGATGTCTGCATCGGGTGGCCAGGGTCGATGACGGATGAACAGGTGCTGGAAAAGTCAGCGCTGCAGCAGCGGGCCGTTGGAGGGATGCTCGGAGGGAAATGGGTAGTGGGCGGCGGAGGATACCCTTTGCTTGATTGGGTGCTGGTGCCGTATAACCACCAGAATCTGACGTGGACGCAGCACGCGTTCAATGAGAAGATTGGGGAGGTGCAGATAGTGGCCAAGGAAGCGTTTAAAAGGTTGAAAGGGAGGTGGAAGTGCTTGCAGAAGAGAACGGAGGTGAAGTTGCAGGATTTACCGGGGGTTTTGGGGGCGTGCTGTGTTCTTCATAATATATGCGAGATGAACAAGGAAGAGATGGATGCTGACCTGGAGTATGAGCTGGTGGATGATGAGATGGTGCCCGAGAATGGGATCAGATCCATGAGCTCCATGCAGGCGAGGGAGAGTATAGCTCATAATTTGCTCCATCGTGGGTTCGCTGGAACTGCATTTTTTTAGGGAGATTAGAGTCTGATTGAAGTTATTATTTTTGGAATTCAAGTTCTAATTCGCATTCTTTTGTACGACAAAAAGGAATTTTAATGTCAATTTGTATAGAAGTTTTATGCAACGGTCCTCGATTTTCAGGAACAAATGATCATGTCACTAAATTTAGGTTCAATTCAAGTTCTCCTGGACATTTCTCTTCCATTTTGGGTAAAGTGAATTGTTAATGCGAGAATTTCTGTGGCTTTAAGATGCCCGTTCTTCCGGAACATAAATGAGTACCTTTGAATCGAGTGTTAATAAAATAAGGTTCTAACCTCGTTACAGAGCATTTTCGAGGAGTTAAAAAAAATGTAATCATTCTCAATATAGATTAGAACTCCATCGATTAATTCACGCAATGATCCGAATATTTTTTTAAGTAAAAAAATCACGAAGAACTGTGATATGGATCATTAGAAAAGTATCTAGAAAATTTTTCCCTGCGTTCTCCATATGGTATCTATTTCTTCCAGTACTGCAGAAAGGACCATGACACGATCATTCAAAACCACGAGTACAAGCTCTCCTCGGAAACTAGAGGCGAAAGAGCATCCAATAAAAAGAGGAAATCCATGAAACGCACAGAATAAACAGCATAATAACCACAGTAAAAGCCATCACAAGATGGAGCAATCCATTCTATAAAGACCACAGAAAAGAGTAATATTAAAAAAAAAGATTATTCAGAATGACCCATCACAAATGTACCAATCTATTGAATAAAATCCGCAATAAAGAAGAAAATCACAACGCAAGCAGAACACTGCATTTTTCTTCCATGAGCAAATGCAACACAAAATGGAGCATTTCATTCAATAAAAACCAAAAAAATCACCTACATATATCGGAGAGAAGCCGAAGCTTCCTAGTTGTCCGGCTGCTTCATCTCGGGGATCAAACCCTTCCAAAATCTCCGCTCCGCGCCTCGCCCACTTTGTCTGAACCGGTCCGAGCCGGCTCATCTGAACCGAGGCTATATCCGGTTCGGACCGGCAACCGGTTCGACGGTTCATCCGTTGAGTACTGTGAAATGGAGAACTAGGAAAGACAGAAATTTTTTGGTGGAGAAGATGTCGGCGATTTATGTGCTGGAGCCTCCGACGAAGGGGAAAGTGGTGCTTAACACGAGCTTGGGTCCGATCGACATCGAGCTATGGCCCAAAGAAGCTCCCAAGGCGGTCAGGAACTTCGTCCAGCTTTGTATCGAGGGTTACTACGATCGTACAATATTCCACCGCGTAATCAAGACGTTTCTCGTACAGGGCGGTGATCCTACCGGTACAGGAACCGGTAAGTTTATAGAAATATATTAATTCCGTATTTTTTTTAGCTCTTTTGCCTTGTTGTCTAATTTTTTGCTTTATCTTAATGAAATGAGTGGACGTTTAATGAACGAATCAAATTCACGAGCGATCAGAGTAAAATATTCAAATTTTGAAATAGTTTGATGCCATTCATGAATTGGTCGAAGATCAGATAATGTAAACTCGTTACATTTTTTAATGAAATTGCTGGAAACTTTTGGTCGCATTCTTCCATAATTTGACTGAACCGAGCCGTTAATTTCTTAAATTTTGGTGTCATCGGAGTTACCTCTTGTTTCTAGTTTTTTCTAAAGATTTAAATGCCTGCTACTGATGATCCACTTCTTGTGAGATCAGCTTGGAAGATTCAAAATGTGCATCTTATTTTAAAAAATCCACCGATCTTGAAGTCATTCGTTGATCGATTGAGGACCAGATGATTTAGATTCGTCAGATTTTTGAAAGAGTTTTTTAGTGAAAGTGTTTATCTAATATTTTCAATGATCTATAAAAAGCAACATTATGAATTCCTGAAACCTAGATTCTAGTTTCACCGGTCTTACCACTTGATTCTAGTTTTTTCCCTTCATTCGCAAAAAATTTGATAAAGATCATACCGTGTTGGTATTTGTCTACTGATTCTTTTTTTTTTATGTTTTCAGGCGGTGAAAGCATTTATGGAGCTCCATTTTCGGATGAATTTCACACTCGTCTGAGATTCAACCACAGGGGCTTGGTCGCTTGTGCAAATGCTGGAACACCACACTCCAATGGAAGCCAGTTCTTTATTACTCTGGACCGCTGTGACTGGATTGATCGAAAGAATACTATTTTTGGAAAGGTACTTCCTAATTTTATCTACTTACTATGACCATTAAATACTAAGTTTATATGTTCGAAGGTTACTGGAGATTCCATTTTCAATCTTCTGAGAATAGGTGAAGTTGAGACTGACAAGGATGATCGACCTCTCAGTCCTGTTCCGAGAATCAATGACATTGAGGTATCTTTTGATAATTTGGATTCTTCTAATCTGAATGATTGTAAAACATATACTGATTTCAATGCCTTGTACAGGTGCTGTGGAACCCTTATGATGATATGGTTCCAAGAAGCATTCCGAATGCTGAGAAGCCCCCAACTGACAAACAAGAGCAGAAGAAAAAAGCAGTAAAGTGAGCTCTATTAATTCATTTTTTCTATGATTAGGATCTTCATGCTTGATCTGGATAATTATTTCATTTTTGGCGTGTAGGAACTTCAAGCTGCTCTCTTTTGGGGAAGAGGCTGAACTAGAGGAAAAAGAGTTGGCATCTTCAAAGAAAAAGATACAAAGCATACATGATATATTAAACGATCCCAAGTTTATCAAAGGACAGATAGATGAAACTGAAACGGTAACCCTCATCACAAACTGTTCTGTGATGACCATGATGGCATTCTCAGGATGACATTTAACATGTTTTATGGGTCAAATATTAGAGCTTGTCAGCAGCTCAGAAGAAGAAAGATGTGCAGAAAGCAGTGAGAGAGGCTTTGACATCCAAGAAGGTTGTAGAAGTGGAAAGTGCTGATAAACGTAGGACCCATGGGAGTGGTGACGTTAGTGATGGTGATGATGATGATGATGATGAGGCGAAATTTGATGCAAGAATGCGTTCACAGATTCTTAGAAAACGGATAGAGCTTGGGGATGTTGCGACAAAGAGCGAGAATCCTGGTATGATATTTTCTACATCTCTAGCCTCCAAAGTTCTCTAGAGTGCTCAGGAAGTAACTAATTTCGCTTGTGTGCATTTTCAGAGAAGAAGCGTCTCTCTAAGATTAATGAAATGTCCTCTGCGAGGTATAATTTTCACATGGTTTCTTTTTTTCACTCTTCAGATAAGTGTGTAATCGAAATAATCTTCTATATTGCTTGTCGGATCCATCACCTTATTCTATCTAAACGTTTAGCCAACGTGCAATTCCCTCATCTAAGTCATGGAATTATGAACCATATCCAACGAGAACTCCAAAAACTTAGTGAGCTTGCGTGAGCAGTATCATAATGGAAATACATTTCCGATTTCAACCCCATGGGCCTTCTTGATGAGTCTTGATTTTTTTTCTCCTTGAATCGTAAGTAGATTAAATATTTTCTCTTTTATAGCTTTTGACAATCACTAGTTTCAGATAGAACATTTTCATTAATCTTGGTTCCAGTATCAGACCAGGTGTGATTATTTGTATTTTTTTCAATGCAATTCGGGAGAATTCTAAAATTAAAATATTAAATGCACAACATGTTTATCATGCGACTTCCCATCTCTAGGATTATTGGCAGTCGATCTTTAATTATAAAATTAAGTTAGTTTGACTTATTCCACTCAGAGAAAGTGATGAAGACGAAGAGGATGATGGCTCCCGTTCAAAGGTTCAGAAGCTATCCATGAGGAAGAGAGGAATTGGATCAGAAGCAAGGGCTGAACTTATGGCAAAGACAGATTCTGATTTGCAGTTGTTAGGGCGTGCAGAACAAGAAAGACAGATGCACAAGCAGAAGAGGCGAAGGCTTCACGGTCGCAAGAAGAGGTAGGCTTCTAAAACACAATGCTCTTAAGATCGAAGAAGTTACACTGATGCATCCTTTACCCCTAAACCAAGAGTTCTAAATCTCGAATCCTTAACTCTAAATCCCAAACGGTAAATCTTGCACTCGATACTCTGAACCCTTAATTCTGGTTTTTGAACCCCAAACCCTGAACCCTAATCCTTGAAGCCAAAAATTGTACCTTACATCAGAGGTAGTATGTAGCACTCATACACCAAAGGTGCATGCATCCAATGAAAACATCTACTAAGATTCAATTAGAGCCATATTAAGGTAGTTTTTTAGATTGTTCCTCAGTTGTAGTGTAATTGATCATTTTAGAAAGTAACCAGATTTCGTAAACCTTACTTTGTTTGCCAAATAACTGATATATGGTAATGTTTTACTATTAAGATATTGACGACTGCCTTTTTTCTTGCCTCAATGCCAGACGCTGGCTAAGCTGGAGAAATTTAAGAAGAGTTTTCCCATGAAAGTCGTTTCATCCTCCAGCAAAGAGTCCGTCAGTAAGCCTGATAACGAAGATGTATCAGAGTGGCTGTCTGGACAGTTGAAGTTTGTCCGTGATCCCTCTGCAAAGGTATATCATTCCCTCTCTCTCTCCCTCTCTCTATCTCGCTTTCTTTCTCTCTCTACTCTCTCTCACATGTTGTTGCACCAAAACTTCTTGCAGGATGACATGACCCGAAAGGATGACCCTAACTCATATGTCGTGTATGACCCTCTTCTGGAGAAGGGCAAAGAGAAGTTCAACAAGATGCAGACGAAGTTAAAGAGGAGAGAGAGAGAATGGGCTGGAAAATCTCTCACCTGACCATGCTATCTCTCCCTCCTGTCCTGTTCTGGTGGATCAATTTTCCATGACCATCAATCAGATATCGGTGTCTCACAATGGGTAGGGGTCATTGTTCAGCTGAGCACATTGCTATCCCTTATCTGTGCACGTATGAGCATACACATGATCATCTGCTAGCCCACTTGCTTACAATCTAGTAACATTCTAAACTGTTTTTGGTACCCCATAAGCTTCATGCATCACATCAAAGTTAGAATATAATTACAAGTACATAGACATCACATTTTTCTTACATTCCAGAAGCCCATTCTCAATTCACTTGCGTGAATTCAAGAGCATTTCCATCTGGATCACGAGCAAATATAGCTGGTCTTCCTGAACGGCTGAGAGTATATGGAATGCCTGCAGAAGAATAATTTTATCTCATCCTTTAGCAGAAAAATCCATGGAAATAAAGAAAAATGATGGAAACTGACCAGCCTCGTCGAAGATAGATTTAAGCTTGTAGACGTCTTTAATGGCGATGCAAGCATGGCGATCGCGCCCTCCATGCTCCGGTCGGCCGGTGAGGGGATCAGGATTTGGAAGCTCCATCAAATGGATCATTTCAGAGCCCACCCAAAGCCAAGCCCCTCTGTAAGGGAGCTTGTCGTGCGGTCTATCCTCGTTGATCGGCAGTCCTGATCCACGGCACAGAATTCAAGTCCCCCCAAAAAAAATCCATTCAGAAGAAGAATTCAAGAAGCTCGATTTTGTGCCTCACCGAGGACATTCTGATAGAACTGCAGCGATTTTTCTAGATTTTCGCAGAGCAATCCGACGTGATGTATGCTGACGACCCCAATCCCTGGAAAAACAGAAAAAAATTATTAAGATCCGATGGCAATATGAGAATTTTGAGAGTAGACCCACCATGATCAACGCCTGGAGCCTCAGATTCCTTCACCGCCAGATCCCCTCCTGTCGGCGACTTGCTATTCATTTTCACAATACGGCCCGTGAAGCGTTTCCCTCTAGAATCTGCCGCCGAAAACGATCTGGGCAAGAAAGCGCGGTTTGCCTGCGTCATGATATTTTAAACGGGCGAGGAAATCATAGTAAAATTATCAAATGAATGAGGAGATGAATAGAACAGTGGAGCTCACCAAAGCTGCTGTGCGTTGAATAGAGAAGAGGCAGTGGAATTGCACTGCGGCCATGTCGCTCGTTGCCGCGCTTCTCTGACAAGCCCACGTCTGATTTATCGCGGTGCCCAAAACCGTCGATAGGAAAATCGTCCGCCGAGTTTACAAACTCCCAGCGAGACCACACGCCCGAACCCGAAATCGAGGGAGATATGGTGTCCATGTACTTGTCCCTTAGAACGAACAAGGCCGACGTGGTTCGGGATCTTAACCGAGCAGTAAACCTGGTTTTATGGCTATTATTAATGGAGCTGACAGTCCATAGATCCTGTCAAGAACTATGAAAGCGAAAATTGATCAGACTTTACAGATCAGGAAAGTTCTTGAATACAATCTTTGGCTATAAAATAAAGTCTAATTTCTTTAGAAATAAGATAAGAGAGAACACTCTACAGCATAAAAATCATAATCTTCCTATCTTTTTGAAAACTTTTTGGTAAATCAAAACACTCGAAAACCTAACGATGCTTGCCAAAAAAGACGGTCGCATGGGTGTTTGAGAGATAACACCCGAGTCTTGAAAAAGATATTGAATCCATATCATCTTGCAAGTAGTGTCTACCATGGCGCAATATTCAGACTTTGCACTCGAGTGGGAAATGCCAGGTAACTAGATTGCCCCCAACATAAGTGGGATTAAGTAATAGTAAACTTTGATCTCCTAGATCCCCATCATATCTTGAGTTTGAATAATCTTCAACTCAGAAGATTACCATGTTGCTTATAGATGAGTCCCTTGCTTGGTGCTCCCTTTATGTAACCCACAACTCATAAAAATGCTGGCCTCGATGAACTTCATGAGGTTCATGCATCGATTGACTAGGGACACCAACTGCATAGACAATATCAAGGTGAGTCTCTATCAAATCTATTAGCTTCCCCATCAATCATTGATAACAATTGGGATCCTTCAACATTGGAGAATTAGTATTCCAAAACATTGGGATCTCTTCAATTGAGACTCCATTGATGAAGTCTCAAGTTCAAACCCAAGTAACTTTGCATATCCTTGAAAAAGATCAAGGGCATATTTCCTCTTAGAGAGGGCTAATTTTCTTGACCGGTAAGAGAACTCAATCCCAAAGAAATAATGCAGTGGTCTGCAAAGACTTGTAGTTACAAAGTGTTGATGAGGAGCTTTGGCATCTGAAATGCCTCACCTTGTCATTGCTTGTCACAATAATATCATCAACATAAATGGTCAATAGCACAATATCTCCGTGACGTGGTCTTGTGTAACACACTTTGTGTCGGATTAGCCATGCAAGGGATAAAACATATGTTCTAAACATTCCTATTCGTGGGATATTCGAAAGAC
>CM044116.1:5442965-5466582 GCA_024174645.1 Lemna minuta | reverse complement strand
GAAATCATTTATACTTAAATACGCATCAAAAATCATGTTTTATGACGTAAATATAGCATGTTATCAGGCCACAACTTAGTCCCTTCTCAAAGGTGGTCTTCTTTGAAATCTACGAGTTTAGGTCACTAATATTTGAGTCTTTGCACTATAACACAACCAAATCTGTGCAATGAAAACCAATCTGATATCACCACAATCACACGATGAGAGAGAAGACTAAAACTAAATTCTACATTCCTAAATGAAATGTCATCACATCATCTCACATAGAATTAGCTTTGCAAATTTTTGGTTCCTTGATTGTGATTCTACAAGCCAAACATACGCCTGGCCTCTAGTGGCACCATGGAGTTCTTGTCTAAACATATCTCCTTCGATTGCATGTGATCAAAAGGGCTAGCTGATATAGCCTCAGTCCCAAGCAATCTGTACACCATTACCTATTGAGCAGATATGAGGAAAAGAAGAAAATGATAAGGTGACTCTACAGATGAGAGATACATGGGTTCCTCAATCCCTATTCCTTAATATCCTTAAATAGTGTTTTATCCCCTCACCTAAGAACATTAAGTGTGTGACCACCCAGCATAAACAAAATTTACACCATTATCCAAGAATCTTTGAAGTGTGACCCTGAGTGAAATAATTTTACACCATCATCCAATAACATTTTGTGTGTGACCCTTTAGGACCAAGTATCCCTATTAATGGCACTATATGCCAAGTGACTCTTTACTTTATTGATCAATTAATTAAATCAGTATTTAATGCAAAGTAATCATTCATCGATTTAACCCAATCAAGAGGTTGAGTTTCCCATATGTGACATTCTAAGCTATATCATATGTCCTAAAAGGTAATAGGGTAACACTGCAAACACACTTGAAAATTTTCTATATTTAATATTGTATAGGACTAATCCCTCATCCCCACGACAGTACTCAAAAAACTTATATAATAGTTTACTATCAAATCCTACTCAATCATTCTAAATTCAATTAGTGCAATGAAACATCATCAAAAAACTCGTTTTTTATACATTTCACTTCCCTGTTGGTCATACACTTTAGTGCACTATTTCTTATAGTGTCTCTACTCTCCGTAGTGGCGACATATGATCCAATCTTGACACAAAAATCACCTTTAGCGATATTGTATTGTGTCCTAGATTTTATAGTTGGACACTCATGACTCCTAGGTCAAAGTCAAAATACAATTACCTAACCATGAAATGTCTTTGGAGTCTGAGGTCTACAGACCACCTAAACAATTGTGACATAAATAAATCTGGATTACAATAAGATACAACATTGTCTAATCATTTACATAGGTCAGCCAAGTGAACTATTTCTGAATGCCCTACAATATTATTTGTGCTCAAATGGTCGTTAGATCAGCCATCCTCATCATATAAGATGAAGGCTAGATTTGAATTATGTGTGGATACCATATGTCTTTCCCCGATGTTATTAGAAATAAGAGCACTTATAGAATGTGTTTATAAAAAATTAATAAAAGGTAGTATGATCTCATAATGAAAGTGTCATTGCATGCATTATTGGGCCTCAAAATAAACATTACGCATGAAAATCAATGAATTTAAGATTTACAATAAAGTAAATGAGATATGTATACTTTTTTTGGCAAGTGGACCACTTATTACTAAAAACTAGTCCATATATGCTCTAAGAGTGTCCTTCAACTTTGACAATTTTAGGTTTGTTAAGGCAAAGAGCTTATCAAATGACCTACTAACCAACTCAACACAATTTGAGTCCCCCCCCCCTTACCCTTATGTATTATTTTGGCTCTTAGAGAGCCCTTCAAAGTATATATGAAGAGGTCCTATCAATATATTAAATTGCTTAATCAATGCTCATATATATTAAATGCAAAAACAGTAAATGAGCGACTAAAGATAAATGAATAGCCATAATAAGAAAGGGTTAAAGATATCTCCCTTTGTTTTGAGTTGACTTTGACTTTTATAAGTGACTTTGACTATCTATACATAATATATTTATATCTAATCTATATACATAGAGTATGTTTTAGTCAATTAATATGCAAGTAATATCTGTGTACATTATGAATGTGCTTGTATATTTATGTCATTCAATATTCAGATAATATATATGTACATACATACATACATACATATATATGAATAAATATTTCTAGTATATAGTAATTACATAATTTCTATCAATATGTATAATTATGTCTATATCTATGTTACTCAAAATGCATATAATATTTGTGTTCATGCATAAGTTTATCTATAAATTTCTCGTATGGAAGATGTAGATAATATATAAATGCTATAGATACATTGGTCTACATTATAACGGCATCTATAAATTTTATGCAATAAAATGGGAACACAATTCACATGAAGAAATATATTGAGAAAAGCAAACGCACTCATGCAAAACCTAAATCAATATAATTAAATGTGCATGCATGGAAGTTTTGATATAATATCATTTAGAGGTAAATATTTTATAATAAAATATTTTGAATTCTTCTTACTCATTCCCCTTCTTAATCTTCTCAATGTTTATTCATAAACAACCATAAGGATTAAAATAAATATGTGTAGAAGATAAACCCTAATTGATATATTGAGAAAGAGAGGAGTATGTGTGCTCATATGGAGATAATAGGAGAGATAATACGTGAACCAGTAAGATTACAAGTCATACTAGCTTGGTAACCAGTAAGTCAGATGACACTCTTGTGTAATTCTTGGTTAAAATATCAATGAGATAGTCCAAAGAAAACAAATGGAGTGTTGAAATAACCCACTTCAACACCCTATCATGAATGATGTGTGATGCCGGACCGAGGGGTGAGCTCGGCCTGACGCTAAGGATGATATGGGGGAACTATGGAAGGGGTATGGCCTATGGTATCTAGATGATGCAGTGATGCCTCGATGTACTCCTCAAGAAGTCAACCTGCCCAACACGTCGTCTCGGAGTTCCGGGGGTGCGCCGAGTAGGAGGGATCGGGAGTCCTCCCGAGCTCGTCGTAGCGAGAGAGAGAGAGCGGCCTCGAGTCGTCGGTGGGAGCTCGATCGTCAACCCGGCGGCCGAATCCACGATCCCAATCCCGTAACCAAGGATCACTCAACCTAACTAGGCCCGAGGGCGGTGGAGACAGATGCGGGAAGTACTGAAAGAGATATTGCACTTCAAAATAAAAGGGAGGGGATGCGTGCCTAACCTGCGGGGCGCGAGCCCGGTCGGTCGAGGGCGAGGAGATCGTCCCGAGCGTGGCAATAGCAACTGACGCTGAGGCGAGTCCAGCGGGGGTAGCGCGATGGGACGGTCGGCACTGGGCGGAAGTGAGGGAGACTCGCGGCGAGTAGAGCCGCAGCCGCGCGAGCTACAGCGAGAGGGAGGGGCGGCGTCGGGCAGCGGCCGAGCGATGCGCCGAACGCGGTGACCGAGGCACGACAGGGGCGGATGCTCGGATGCTGGCAGGGTGGCGTGTGACGATCGAGACAGTCAGTGGACTGGGCCCGAGCGATGGGAGCAGGGCAGATGGGCGGGGCAATCGGACACGGCGGTAAGGAGCGGGGCGAGCGGAGGCGGCTGGCGGCGCGGCAGATCGCGAGCTGGGCCGAGGCGACGCGACGGCGCGGAGGAAGGCGATAGGGGCGCGTCCGGCTCGTCGATGGGGAGGATCGGGGCGCGGCAGTCGGGTGGCGAGATGCGGAAGCGGAAGGAGCGGACGGCGGCGGCTGCAGCTGGGCGTGGCGGCAGTGCGTGAGACGCGAGGCGCGGCGGCGCGGACGCGGCGGCGGCGGCTGGCGCAGCGGCGGCGCGGATGCGGCGGTGGCGGTCGCGGCCGAACGCAGCGGCCGACGGGAGTGGCGGTTTGGCGCGGCGACGATGGCGGCGGCCTCGGGCGGCGGTGGTGGCGGCGAGCTGGCAGCTGGGCGCGGCGGCGGCGGATCCTCGCGGCGGCTACAGCGGCGGCTTGAGCGGCGGCGATGGCGGCGCGTGGAGCGGATCCCGGGGCTAGGGCAAGAAGTGGCGGCGGAGGCGGCGGCGGCGTCACGAACCCTGGGTGCGGCGGCGGCGGCGCGCGTCAGCGGTAGGGACTTCTTCCCTAACCTTCCTTGAGCAGCCACTCGAGAGGAAGACTCTTCTTTTTCTTAAATGACTGGCTAGGGTTTGTGGGGGTCCCTTCCCTCTTATAGAGCCCATGGTGGGCCAAGAGAGGAAAGGGCCCACTTGAGGCCCACAACCCACACCCATGCTCATAGAAAAGAAATAAGGTTCACAAAGGGAAAGGGCCTTAGGCTAGGGCCCCGAAACGAAGGGAACCCACCCCCAAGGCCTAAAAGAGAGAGAGGAAGATATGCAAAGGCCCGCTTAAACACGTGCGGGCTACGAAAGTGCGAAATAAAAGGAAAGGGTAGAACGATAAATCCCCGCGCGCGCGAGCCTGATGAAGTCTATGGTGGTGAGATGAAGTCCTCACTTAGGGTAGTGAAAGTCGGCATCCTTCGTCTTCGCCTGTCGAGGGGGCTGGACGCGCGTGGGTGTCGGCTCCTCCGGCGCCGTAGTGTCATGCCTTGGTGGCGACGGGGGTCGTACGCCACCAATGTGACATTTGATCTCAATGTGCTCAATGCACTCATAAAATATAAGATTCTCAATGAAGAAGGTAGTCACTTGATTATTACAACACATAGGCATGGGCATCAACATTTGAGTTTTGATGCCCAATTTATGTAGAAAATATTATTGGCATACTCACAAGTAGTTGCCGCAATAGCTTGCTACTCAACTTTGCACTAAAATAAGAACTACTTTTTGTTTCTATGATGGCGCTATGGCCAGATTACCTCCAACATACATGTAATGCCTCATAGTTGATTGACGATCTCTTTAGTAATCGATATTATATAGTCTATAAGCTAATCACACTTCTATGTATATATGTTCATTGAAATTATATTTATTCATTGTCATTCTTGTGTGATGTCTGCAATGAAGTCTATGAGCATATATAATGACTAAGTAAATTATGATGAGATCATACTACAGTGATCACTAGTCCTTAACCATATGTTCTAAATATTCCTATTCGTGGGATATTTGAGAATGACATTGAATTATCTAGAAAGAATAGAACTATCTGATCCAACTCATATGATGAGTATGGTTGATCTTGTAGCCATCAATGTAGAGACATTAAGGATAGATCGTGAGTGCTCTTTGGAGTAAGAGTTCACTAAAATGATTCGTATAAATCTCTGAATGGTATTTATGCCTAATTGTCAATCAGTTTGATTCATGTCATGGTTGTGTATGTGTTTCTTTGACTTGAGACACCAAAGACATCTCAAGGATGAATTATCTTGTTTTGATTATGACTAATGAGTCCTTGGTCTAGTGATATCTAAAACATCATACATTAGATACGATATGAAGTCCACGAAGATAATTGTGTGATCAAGATGAGATCATCCGCCCTCAATATTTGAGGAGATTGACTCAAGGAATGAGATGCAATGAAATCTTTGGCCAAGGTACTAGAAATATCGAAGGAGTTCTCGATGATTTTCTACCTGCATCAGTACTAACTTGAGTGACCTATTAAGGTTTGACAATTGGTCGTACCCTAAGTCATTCATAATCAATGACAGAAAGGTTCTACAAGGGAATTCTTACATACTCTATACCTCCCAGAGTACGTGGTGTAGCTTGGTACCCAACGAGCAAGCAACTCAACCTATCGATTGGGTTAAATTGATCACTAATTAATTAATATAAGTGTTGATGTGGATAATTAATTAAGGTTGACTAATAAGGTGTTACTTGGTCTAAAGAGTTATTAAATAGTGATATATATAGACCTAGAGGCTTACACACAAATTCTGTGGATGTTGGTAGATATAGGTATACTTACGTGAGTTTCTATAAAAAAATCTACATATCAAATGTCTATAAATAGGGGGAGAATAACAAAAACTCTAGGTGCCCATGCAAGCCTTGTAGAAATTTTGTCATTTCTTCTCTTTCTCTCTTAGTGCATAGCTTTAAAGAAGAGATCCAACCATCCGAAGACCATGTGGATACCGCGTGAGGAAACCCTGTAGACACTTGAATACCTTTAAGAACTCCTTTAAGGAAACCCTGTAAGTATGTTTTTTCATACATACTAAATGATAGGATCATATGTTCTTGGTGCCTCAATGTTTTGAACATCTGATTTAATATGTTCTACTGCATTTGATATTTTGATCAATATTCGAAAGGCTTATTAACCTCAAAACCTAATACATCTGGTTTGTGGATTTTTTTTATAAAAACCTCGTAATTATGTCTATATCCATCAACATCCATAAACCTTAGGTGTGTGACCTCTAGGTCTATATATCTCACGAACTAAAAACTTTTTCGGCCCAATAACACATTATTGGTCAACCTTAATTAATTATCTATATCAAAATATAGATGAATTAATCAATGATCAATTTAAGTCAATCGATAGGTTAAATTACCAGCCCATTGGGTGCCAAGATACACTACGTACTCAAAAAGATATGGAGTATATAAGAACTCTCATATGGAACCTTTCTGTCATCGGTTACTATGTATGTATAATCCTTCGTCAGTACAAGACTCATAAATGACTTAGGGAATAGTCAAGTCTCAAACCCCAATCGATCACTCACGTTACTACTTATGCGTATAAGAAATCACCAGGAACTCCATCGATATTTCTACTACCTTAGCCAAAGATTTCATCGCATCTCATTCCTTGAGTCAGTCTCCTTAAATCCCAAAGGCAGATGATCTAATCTTGACCACACAATCATCTTCGAGGACTTTATGTCGTATTCAATATATAACGTTGTAGAGATCCCATAGTTAGGGATTTGTAAGTCATAATCAAAATAGAATCATCTATCCACAAGATGTCTTTAGTATCTCAAGTCAAATGATTACATACATAACCATGACATGAATCAACCTGATTGAAAATTAGGTATAATTACCATTCAAGGATTCATGTGGATCAATTCAGTGAACTCTTGCTCCAAAGAGCACTCACTATCTATCTTTAATGTCTCCACACCGATGGCTTCAGGATCAGTCATACTCATCATATGAGTCGGATAAAAGAGTATTATTCTTTCTGGATAATTTGATATCCTTTTCAAATATCCCACAAATAGGACCATTTAGCACATATGTTTAAGGACTAGTGATCAATATAGCATGACCTCATCATAATTCACTTACTCATTGCATATGTTCATGGACTTCATGGCAAACATCATACGAGAATGACAATGAATAAATTTCATTTTAATAACCATAAATGAAATGTATGTAAGTGTGACTGGCGTAGAAGCCACACAATATCCATTAACTATCATCGAGTAGAGAATAAAATTCATACATATAGGGATCATTGACGGAAACGATTTAGTGCAGTCGTTGAAACACATGATCGTCAATCAAACAAAATTTATAATTCTGAACTCACGATGATTTAAAAAAATGAAATCAAGTATAACGAAGAGATCAGGTCAAACCACAAAGAGCACGGTTAACTTTTATCGAAGAGTTGACTTGGTAAAACTTAAGTTTAATTAGGGTTTCTAAAAATGAATATGTTATGTTATTAATGAAAATAATATGAATATATGAGAGAAGATATTTTAAGAATTTTAAATTACATTTTCATGAGAAAAAACAAAAGTCAAGGTCAAAGAATTGACTTTAACCAGACTCAGACTTTCTGTAAAAACAGAGAGGAAAAAAGGAGATAAAAAATGACGAAAATTATATTTTCAAAAACTAGAGAGAAAACCATTTTTATATAAAATAAGTGATTTTTAGACCAAAAATTGGATTTACTATGATTTATTGAAAATCAATAAACAGAAAAATCCTAAAATAAAGATTTCGGTCAAAATTATTAAATTGACTTATCAAATGATATCCAAATCTAGAAATTCACATATGAACAAAATTTTTACAATTATAGGATTTCGTAGAAACCAAAATTATCAAATTTCACCTTGTATTTTAAGAGTAATTGCCCAAATTCGGATTGAAAGTGAACAACAATTGGTCAAATGACAAATTGAGGGGCCAAACCTTGATGAAAATTGACAAATCAGGTATCCACGGAAAGCTGATTGAACAAAGAATCCCATGAAACCAAAATCAAATAATTTGGAGTTAAAATAAGGGAGAAATCCTTGTTAGGAAATAAGAAAAAATTCATAATCAAATTTGGGCGAAATGACAAAATTTCTTATTCTTATACTCTAATTACCTATCTAAATCTTATCTAAAATACCTAAATTGCAAGGATTACAAAGGAATCACAATACTAACTTGACTGACGCAAAGATTGTGCTTCAAATTGCTTTGATCACTGCGTATTTCTCCGGTTTCTTCTTTGTCGTGCTTTCGACGTTCAAGAGGCAATTTCCAAACATTTTCTTGCAATGATTCATGATTAACTTGCCTCACGCTATGCGCCATTGAGTCTAGAATGCAAGAGAATCACAATGAACATTAGATTTTGCTCCAAAAATGCTTAATTTCTTCACATTTCAATCAAAAGTTATTATTTAAGAGAGAGAGAACATTGATTTATGGAGATTTCATTGCGAAATATCCGGACCATCTGATTCGCTGAAGACTGATTGAACGATCACGATGCTTCCATGTCGCGCATCATAAGTGGACACTTTCTCACGACGCCGGCCCACGTCCTCGTTGCTTTCCGCCATATGATCTTCATCAAAACGTCCTTACGATGCCACGTGTCTCTCCGTGATTCTTCGAGTGCGCGATGAAATCGTGATCATCCGATGTCACTTAAGAGATTGACAACTCTGAGTTACGCATGTGCTTTGATTGTGATCGGGAGGACCGAGGTCCACGAGATCAACACACGTTGATCAATGTGATTTTATCTAACGCATCACGCACTGCCACATCGCCTGCAAATCAAGAGAAGAACTTAGTCCCACACAGAGAAAATATGCAAATTTTTTGCATATATAAGGGGAGAGCTCCATAAGCCTTTGTGTCACCCAATTGGGGCTAGTATGCCTGATAACATGCTAAATAAACATTATAAAACATGATTATTGATGCATATTAAGGCATAAATGATTTCATTTCCATTCATGTTATCATATTTATTTGTATTTTTCTATCATTCCATGAAAAGTTCATTATAATCTCAAAATTACTTTAAATTAGGGTTAAATATGATGATTTAAAGATAAATAATTTAATAACCCATCTTTTCTTGAGTAAAAGATGTTTTTAAAGTTAAAATAATGAGAGAAATCATTTTATAAATATTTATTTATATTTTCTTAAGTGAAAACACTTAAAGAATAAATGTATTTTTGAAATAAAAATTAAAACTCTCATTATTTATTAATTTTGACTCTTTAAAATGATAGATAATTAAATTTCGGATCAAATGAAAGAAATTTGGATTAATTTGGAGTTATAATTTGAAAATTATGAATTTTCTAATTTTAGGGATTTTTCTGGATTTTCTGAAATTATTTTCGATTTTTAAATGATTAAAACAATTAAAAAAGGGGCAAAATAGTTAATATTTTCTCGCGGGAGCCACGTGGATGCGACGTGGCACGCAAGGCCACATCGCAGAGCCACGCGGACCCACGCGAGCGCCTGCGTGGCTCGGAGGTGACACGTGGCATGCATATTTGTACTTACTCGTAACTATAGGGGTTATAGTACATATAAGCATTCCATATTCGGAATTACGCTAACCCGTATATCTGTCACACCTTATGTGCCCACTAGTCGCCTTTAATTTTTCCCGTGTGGGACTAAGTTCCACACAGTATTTGAATGTGCAAGACACGTGGCTGAAGGAGGAGTGCTGGATCATATCAAGAGCGATCAAAGCACGTCAATTGGGTGTACTCGCGGTCCACCAGATCGCATCAAAATGAACATGGCTTTAATTGGGAGTTATAACGGCTCAGATCTCATGTGCGGGGGAGCATCCTGATTGTCAGATCGCGATCCAACGGGCGCAATCAAATGCGTTTTATTACGCTTATCACACGGATCAAATCCAAGCCGTCCATCAAGATCGAACGGCTGTGACATAATTGAAACGGTCCACGATGGACCGTTTCATCGTAACCGTTGATGGTTTCGATCGAACGGTTACGCCCAAAACTTGTATAAATAGATATGTTCTTTCTATTTCTAAGGCATTCGACAAAGAAATCAATCTAGTTGATCTGTTTAGACACCTCTCTTTTTTAATCTCTCAATCCTAGCCTCTTCTACACTCAATTCTGCATCTTCGGAGGGCTTAAGATTAGAGATTTGGTTGAGAGACGAAGGAGAAATCGAAGCTTGAACTCCACGACCGCG
Source organism: Lemna minuta (assembly GCA_024174645.1). Taxonomy (NCBI): domain Eukaryota; kingdom Viridiplantae; phylum Streptophyta; class Magnoliopsida; order Alismatales; family Araceae; genus Lemna; species Lemna minuta. The sequence goes on along the minus strand of CM044116.1, from coordinate 5,456,161 downwards.
TTCTTCATATTTTCGACAATTTAGGTGATTAATCATGTTAATTCGATTGCTATTTGGGGTTAGTGGATTCAATTTTGGCTAATCTATCATCCATTCATGTTTAATTTCAATTTAGATTAGCAATTAAAGTTTAATTTTGTTTAATTTGTGATTTACGATTTCAGAAAATTCTCTCTACTTTGATCTTCAATTTCTCCACGTAATCAAAGTTAAATTCGATGATTTTTAATTCTGTGGAAACAATTTGAAGTTCTCTTTCATAATTTATCATTTTCCCCAATTTATATCATCAATTCATCTTTTGATTTGATCAATTTCGAAGAGATCATCATAAATTTTCCTATTTCCTTGTGGATTCGACCCTTATTTACCATTATACCCCTCAATTCAAGATATTTTCATCAAATTAGTAAGTTTGGACTTTGTTTTGACGCGAGACCGTGTGAAATTGATGACCTCGCGGTCTCCGCTCGTCAATGCCCCTCCCCCATCCTCTACCATGGGCCCACTATACTCGTGGGCCCACACACTTAGCTTGAGTGAGCCATTGTGCCACGCAGGCGCCCACGTGGGCTCGCATTGTCTGTGTGGGCTCCCGCTGTGCCGCCACATGTCCGCATCATGCCACATCAGCTTTGGGCGGGTCCACCCATTTTTGAAATTTTTTAAGCTTTTAAAATCCAAAAAATACATGAAAAATTTAAAATTAAAATCCAAAAAACTCTATAAACTTTATAAATTCATAAATTTATTTTTAAAACTTTTTTTTGCGTCAAATTTTCTCCATTGGGTCACAAATTAAGTCTTCTTTAATCTCTACCTCTAAAAAATAAATTTTAAGAAGAGAAATTGATGAATTCAGAATAATATTAAGTGAACCCCATCATTCACTCATTCTCTTCGATTCCTTTATCATTTTCTTCTTCTACTTTCTTCTTTTACTCATCTTCACTAAAGTCATAACAAGGAAAAATGGTTAATTTCCAATTGTTTGACCTTATAAAAGGTCAAACATCAATAAAACACATAATTCACCCTAAATAATGAAAAAACATGGACTTTAGATAAATGACATGAGAATGGAGAAAATTCGTAAAACTATGATAACATACATAATAATTAAACAGGATAAGCAAGAATATTAGTTAAATATGATTAAAATTCAAGTTAAATATGTATGTTATTAATCATCTGAAAGGAGTTCTTCAACTCAGTCAAGCATCCGACCTCATGTGATATCCACATGGTCATTGACGATTAGATCTCTTCTATAACACTCATCACCATGCGAGGAAGAGAAGAGACGAGAGTGTTTTCCACTACAATCGCATGGGCATGCATGTTATAATTGGTCTCCCCCTCTTTATAGACTTTTAAAATGTAAACTTTTCATAAAAACCCATATTTTTATGTCTATATCTACCAAAGCCCATTGACATTATGTGTGAGACCCTATAGGATTTATATATCTCTCCAATTATTGAATCTATCAACCCAATAACACTGATTGGTCTTCCTTATCAATTCACTATATCAATATTTCGTATAACTGACAAAGGATCAATTAAACCCAATCGACAAGTTGAGTCGTCAGCCCAATAGTTATCAAGCTACACCATGTGCTTGAGGAGATATAGAGTATATCAAAACTCCTTCATGAAATCATGTCATCATAGGTTACCATGTACATATAATCTTAGTGACTCATGAATAACTTAGTTTATGGTTAACTGTCACACCCTAATCAGTCACTCAATTTAGTACTGATACGAGTAGAAAATCATCGAGAACAACTTCTCTAATATTTTTATTATCCTGGCCAAGGATTTAACCGTATCTCATTCCTTTAGTCAGTCTCCTCTCATTTCAAAGGTGAATGATCACATCTTGACCACTAAATCACCTTCAAGGACTTCATGTCATATTCAATCTATGAAGTTTTTGAGATCTCATAGTTAAGGATTCATAAGTTATAGTCAAAACACAATCATCCATCCACAATATGTCCTTGATGTCTGATGTCAAAGGACAACATACACAATTGTGACATGAATCAACCTCTCTAATAGTTTGGTATCATACATGATAACCCAAAATCAGTGTTAACGAATTGTAGGCAAATCAGTTTACACAATAAATTCCCTATGCACTCTTTGTAAGGCAAATAAATATAGAAGTGAGTAAGGGATCGTCCTCAGGGAGCAAGCAATGATTCAGAGAAATTTAAGGATGAAAACTATCTATATATATCCATATATATATTTATATAGTTCTATTAATCACTAAGGCCACTAACCAATTTACGACAGCTAGAATAGGAAGGAAATAGCTAGAACATAACTGAATGGTATTAAATCGAGATTACTCCAACAAACAATCGCGTGAAGATACTACAACTACAGACAAAAGAACAAGCTAGTTGAGGGTAGAGAGAACATAAATTGTCTTATCCACTAAAGAAAAATACGATAATAAAAAATAACATTAAGATAAGAAAACACAGATCAAGGCTCCCGGCGCAGCAGCGGCTGATTAGGCGAGCATTCTGTGGTTGGGGTGAAGGATCTACACCATTCCCGATTTCGTCTCGCACCGGAAAACAGCAGTTGCAAGGCTAACTCGGGAGTGTGGAAAATGAAGACGAAAGTGCCGCTGTCTAGAGCTTCACTAAGTCGATCTTAAGAGAAAAGAAAGACAGAAAACTGCAGGAAGATTGGAATGGAAGATTTTTGCACCTAGCGGAGTCAACCTTGAGAGATTTTACCGGCTCGGAAGGTAGGTTCTTCCTCCTCTCATGCAGGATATCAAGCTGGAGCAGCTTCCTCCTTGTTTCCTCTCTTAGGACGCCGAATCAGATGGAAGTTCCACACTCTTCTTCTCCTCGATCCGGCGTGCCCCAAAAATGCAGCGTGTAGGGTTTTTAACAGTAATTTGAGGCCTTCTCCACCGTTGGATCTGGGATAGACAAGACCCTTGGAGATCTCGATCTGCGCTCTCCACCGACCTCGGGAACTACCTCCTACGGCCATATCGAGGTGAGTTTTAATTTCCCTCCCTCTCTTCCCTCTCTTTTTTCTGTCATTTTCTTGATCCACGTGAGTGAACCCTGCTAAGAGACAAAAACAACTCGTTAGGATCTTTCCCTTTGGGCCTTGAAGCCCAAAGGGTTTTAATTACACAAGTTTTGTAAGTTCGGTTATAAAAATTTAAAAGCAGTGCTTTTATATTAAACTACGATTTACAGCAACTTACTGAGTTTAAAACTGTGAAATAAACCTGCAAATCATGTAAATTATGTGATAACTTTTGGAGTTATCAATACAATTCATGGATTATACCGATCACATCAGTGAACTCTTTCTCCAAAGAGCACCAAATATCTATCATTAATTTCTCTAGATTGATGGCTACAGGATTATTCATACTCACAATATGAGTTAGATCAAACAATATTATTCTTTCTTGATAATTGGATGTCTTTCTCAAATATCCCACGAATAGAAATATTTAGATTATATGTTTAAAGACCAGTGATCGCTATATAATTATTTCATAATAATTTACTTGGTCATTGCATTTTTTGATGGACTTCATTACAAACATCACACAAGAATAAAAATAAAAAAATTTCATTTCAATAAATATAAGTGAGAGATGAAAGTGTTATTAGCTTTCAAGTCACATAATTTGATGGATAATCATTTCAAAACATGAACACAAGGGTTCCAAGTGAACCTAGATATAACTTAAGGAAGAGATCTCATCCTCAACTGCAACAAGAAACTATAATCCTCCTTACTCATGAGTTTGAGAAACTCACCATCCGCTAAGTGAATGAAGAAGACCTCTCTAAACATTGAAAGAGAGTGTAGATCCTAAGGGAATTATCTTCTTTCCTCCTCCTATTATACACTGATCCAAAGATTGACTTGGTCAAAAGAAATTTAATCCTTATCCTTAGATACCTAAAATCCTTTGAATGGACCAAGTCAACCACCTCTTACCTTGATATAGGTTCCTAAATTGTCCAAACCATATCCACTATATCATAGGTACCTTATATAATTATAAGTAATGATCTCAAGAAAGAAAATCATTAAGAATCTCTTTGTATTTTTCTTCTCTCTTTGCAAACCACCCTTAGTTAGAATTTTATCTTCTTGTTTTACTTCCAGACAAAGCCTTCTGCATGAATAAACCCATGCATGTAAGGAGATCGACCAACATGAAGTTCCTTTCTATGTTGATGATTATGCTAAGAGAGCCACTATCAAAGGAAGCAGTCCAACATCTAATCCTCTCAACCAATATGAGAGCAACGAAGATATTTAAAGCCAACTATGAAAGCACATGAAGGACAATTCTCAAAGAGGACTATCTCCTATCCAAGCAAGAACTTCACGCTTCAAAAGGAAGATGAGGAGTTGGTTTATTACCTACTGACGACTCTCAAGACAATTCCCCACTAAGTCATCAGCTATCACGAGATCAATGAAGACTATTTCCACTTGAGCAGCACCTCTACGACTGAGGAAGACAAGAAAAGTGTTGTCTGATTATTTATAACCGACCATAGAAGAACAAAGGCTTCTCCGAAGATGGTGCTAGTGGGTCCCACTTGAAGTCATGCCTCCTGAATAAAAGACAGCTTGAATACGATCTACCTGAGATGTAGATGAGGACAACTTTATTAAGAAAGATCTTCCCGGCTATTGAATACTGTGACAGATTGGTCTGGTTGCTAATCACCGACCGTGAACCAACCTCCCATCGTGCATAACTTCCACACATTGTCAGGATATTGATGGATCGTTTTCGTGCGTCGATAAATCACAAAGACGATGGTCAAAAAAAATTTATAAAACCGAACTCACAAAGATAAGATATAAAAATCAAGTATTGTGTAAGTATCGGGTCGATCCACAGAGAGAAGGGTTGACTTTAATCGTAGAGTTGACTCGGTCAAACTTAGGTTTAAAACGAGTTTTTAAATTAGAAAAATAAGATTTGATGAATATAAATGATATTAATAGACTTAATATGAAGTTTAAAGAATTGAAATCTTGGATTTGACAGAGAAAAGTCAAAGGTCAAAGTCAAAGCATTGACTTTGACCAATAGTATATGTACTGTAAAATCAGAGAATCAAACAAGATCAGAAGATTACGAAAATTATATATTTGAAAACTAGAGAGAAAGTGAAATTTATTACTATATAATTCGTGATTTTTGGATAAGAATTGGATTTACTATGAATTATTGAAAATCAAGTATCAGAAAATCCCAGAAATGAACACCTCAGAGGAAATCTTCAAATTGACCAGTCAAATGAAATCCAAATCTTAAAATTTATATGTCAATGGAAAGCTAAGAACCAGAATAATCTAAAGAGACCAAAATTATTGAACTCTAATTTGTATATTGAAAGTAATTGACCCCGAAAGTCAACGTTTGACTTCTGATGAAGGATGAACAGTCCTCGATCAAACATCAAATTGAAGGGTCAAATGAAATCGGAATTCGATGAATTTGCCATCCACGGAAAGCTGATAAAAAGAGGAATCTAATGAAACAAAAATCAAGTGATTTAGAATTATAATCAAAGAGATATCCTATTTTCAAAATCAGCAACTTTTTGGACTAAAAATTAGGAAAAATGAAGAACACTATGAACTACTTTGCGAAATTAAAGATCTAAACCTAATAAAGATACAAATTACCTCTTGATAATCGATCGAATCTCACTACTAACCCGATTGCCGCAAGAATGGGGCCTTAATTCTCGTGGATTGAAGCGAATTTTCTCGGATTCTTCCTCGTGAACATTCGGAATTCAAGGGGAAAATTCGATGAAATCAAGAGATGAAATCGTGATTATCATGCTTCAATGGATGCGTCTCTACACACTTGCAAGCACAGGATTACTAGAACTTAAGACCTTTCCTCGAAACTCGCTAATTTCTTCACGAGTCGATCAAAAGTTGAAGAACGAAAGAGGGAAATATATGTTTTTAAAGGGAGAATTAGGCCCAATTTTTATGTCAATAAAGGCGGTCGTGGGAGCGGAATCAAGGCGTCGTGGGAGCGGTTTGCACTGAGCGACATTGTGGCTTCATATTCGGGATGAATCGGCTTGAATTTTGCTTCAAAAAGAGCCCCGATCGTGGCACGATCGGCCCACGATCGGGCATCAATCGTGGTCCTGGATCTCGGTCGGCAGCCGTCTGATCCGGTTGGAGTGATTCCGCGACGAAAGATGTGAGATCGTGGCTCAATCGCTGCCCGATCGGAACGCGATCGTGGGGTTCTTCCACGACTTGTCTGCACCGTCCGATGTTGAGCAGACCGCGATGAAGATCACGACCGTCCGATGGAGATCGGACATTCCCGACGTGTCCACGCGATGCCTCTGATCGCGAAGGATCACGACCGTCCACGCCGCATCCAACGACCTGTAAAAAATCAATACATTAAATACAAGTATCAATCAATGACGTGGCCACATCATCAAATTCGCTTTCAGCGAATCAAGAGCGGCCACGTAGAAAGTTGAAACCGCGTTGCATTTAATGCATGCGGTTTCATTTAATGCAGTGCATTTAATGCGGCTGTCAGAGATTTCTATTGGCTTAAATTGCGGCGCATTTAATGCGTTGCAAGGAATCTTTGCTATGGATTTTTGTCTTATTAGGTGGGGAAAAAGGACTTCTTTTTTTTCATTGGTCCACGTAGTCTCGACCGCTGCCCTGAAAAAGAGAAGTTTTGTCTTATTAGGCGGGAGAAAATCCCTCCTTTTTTTTTCATTGGCCGCCGCCTTTCTCACTGACACGTCTCGATTTTATGATCGCGTGGACTCGGGTCCACGCGATTTCCGCCGTTCTGACCAAATCCAACGCAAGCGGTGCGGCCACGTGTCCTGCAAAGGGTAAGAGCTGTGTGGGAACATAGTCCCACACGGAGAAAAAAAATGAAGTGCGTTAGTATAAGATGTGAGCCGCGTGGGCCTTCCAATTCCTAACCAGGGCCCACTATACCCGTGGGCCTTCCATCTGCCACGTGGCGCCCCACACAAGCGCCCACGTGGACCCACGTAGTCGCATGGCCCTTTGCCACGTGGCCGCGCCTTGCACCTTCTGCGCCCCGCGTGGGCCACCCACGGCCGTGCCACGTGGCCTCAGAGCCGCGTCGCACCCGCGCGGTGGTCCCATGCGTCACGTGTCGGCTCACCGGCTTCCCCACTCGCCATGTCAGCACCTGCAGGTAAATACTCCCCCCTTTTTGCAATTTTTAAAAAAAAAATCATAGAAATCAAATAAAAATCAAATAAAATAAGGAAAAAGGGCATAAAACTTTCAGAAAATCATATCTTAAAATATACAACTCCTTTTTAATCCAAATTTTCTCCATTGGATCACAAATTCTTTTCTTTTTAATATCATGTCATTTAAAATATATTTAGAAAAGAAGAAATCAAGATGACATAATTTACTTAAATCATTTCTCATTAAACATTCCTAAATCATAAATTCATCCTAAAATCATCCTTCCAAACATTTACTAAAGTCAAAACTCATTCCAATAACAGAGATTAACCCTATTAATTTAAACAAAAGATTAATCATCTATTAAGCATGAAATTAGCCTAATTTATGCATAAATATCAACTTTAGTGAAATGACATGCCAATGGAGAAAATTCCTAAAAAGTATGATAACATGCATCATATTCACATAAAATAAGCATGAATATGATAATTAAGATAAGAATTCAAGTTATAAATGCATGTTATCAGATATCCACATGACTCCATGCAACCTCTCCTTCTGACGTGGAACCGTGAAGAAACATGAAGACTTCTGAGCTCCTTCCAATCAAAGCCCTATGAGAGCACAGAGGTTAACCAACAAGAGGTGATTTAAGGTCATCGCGCATTTGCGCCGACTCCAACTCAAAGACAAGCTGCGCGTCAGCACTTGTTCATCTTCGAGTATCCCTTCACCACAAACGATACGGCGTTGGGTCAACGCCGGTAAACAGAGTTCCCATCCCGTTGGCACGGACGACGTCATTATTATTCCTGATTTGGGAGTTTCCATCGCTCTGGGAAAATCCATCATCTAAGGCATTCTAAGCTCGACTTAATCATCTGATCAGAGTCGCGAGAACCAAAGAAATACGCGGGGAATCGTTAATTTTCTCAGCATATTCCACTCTTCATCAGACTTACAGACCGTTCAACGTCAACATCTACCCTAAGATTCATATTCAATGGTCAACTCTCCGATAGAAGCGGAAACAATGAAGAGGCATGAGTATAAATCGCGAAAAGGTGCTATAACTACCGAAATTGCCTCTTTCTCTCTCTTGAGGCATCTCTCATCCCAATTTCTTTATCGTCTCTACTCTATAAAAGTGACAACTGTAAGAGACAAAAGAAGTTTTTTTTAATGAAAATTTGGTTGCTTTGGTTACTATTACCTTTTGTGTTCTCGTGTTTCCTCCGTATCTCCTCCATTCCCATCCGCAATCACTCACTCCAATTCTACCTTCCTCTCTATTCTCCCTCCCGCTCCGTCCACTTTCATCAAAATCGTGTCCAAAGCCTTTGAGGATATCCTTGATTAGTGGGTGAATCTGAAGCGTCCACTTCACATCATGAAGCAGGTATCGTCCTCTCTCTTCTTCAAACCGTGAAGATAGCTCTAATAATAAATCCATAATTCCACAATTAGATCTTTCTTTCTATCTATTCTCTGTTCTTGTCTCTTATCCAAAAATATTATTCTTAAAATATCCCCAATCACAATCGTATTTCCCGTCGCCATCACATCTCTATTTCTCATATATTCCCTACTTTCTCTTCGATGCTCTTCATCCTATATCATCTATTCTAAATTATCTATTCAACATTCTCTTATTATCGTCATATCCGTTCTCTACTTCATCTCCTCTTATTTATCCTCCCAATTATAACTATTAACCGATATTCATCACCATGCTACAGAAGTACGTAAGCATTATTCTAATCTATAAATCATGTATCTTTGTCATCTCTATTTTAATTAATATCTGAAATCCTCTTGACATATTCTCCGAATAATCTCCGATCCATCATCATTCCATCAGTTCTTAATCTTCCTCTCATCCATCTAAATCTCCATCTTCTTTATTCTTCTCATTATCCTTCTTCCTATACTCATCTACCCAATTTACCCTTATCTCATATTCATTAATATACATTACTAATCATTCTTAATATTTCCATCATTCCTCTCTATATTATAAAATTATATCACAGGCATCCTTATTTATTAACTAATACATATCATCTTCTTCTCTATTTCTCTTCTCCACAAATCATAAACTTCATCAACCCTATTATCTTCATCTTTTTGAAATATTCTACATAATATATTCTCTGATCTACACCTTATTCCATCAGTGATATCATTCATAGGTCCTCCATTAGATTGTAGGATTATTACATTCCCACCTCATATTCATCATCTTCCTAAATATCCTACATAATTTTTGTCAACAAGGAGGCCATTGACAGCTCCTAGTGAAGTAAATTCATGACTATGATAGAATTGTGTTAATGAGATAGTGATAACATACAATTTATACTTGAATTTACGTGATTATTAATAAAATTTAAAGCATTAAATATTCTATCTGTATGCATGTTATCATATTTTGAGTGCATTTCTATCATTTTATGTAATTTTATGTGATGATCTAACAATATAGCCTTTAGGGGATAATTATGCGTAGTTCTCATAATATAATTCTATTCTCATTAATATTTGAAATCATAATTGTATTTTCATGATTTACTGATAAGAGAAAATATTTTATTTACACTCATGTGTTTTTCTAAATTTATTTCTAAGAAGAATGAGTGTATTTTTGAAATTAAAATTAATTCTCTTATTATTTAAATATTTTGATGTTTTAAAATGATAGATAATTCAATTTTTGATCCAAAAAACAACTTTGGATTAATTTGGAATTGTATTTTGAAAGTTGTGAATTTTCTTAATTTTAGGAATTTTTTAGAATTTTTCTGAATTTATTTAAACCCATTTTTTATTTTTAACATAATAAAAAAATAAATAAAAGTGTTATATTTAATCGCGTGCTGATGTGGCGATGCGTGTGACATGGGTGTGTGTGTGTGTGCCTCTGTGTGCCTCTGTGTGCCTGTGTGCGCACGTGTGTGAGAGAGAGTGAATAATGGGTTAAAGCATGCTTAACGGCTTTAAGCTAACACATTAAGCTTTCATATTTTATATACACAATGAAGTGTAAAAATTAATGCCATGTGGAACTATTGATGTTTATTTTTAGTTACAAGTGATGTGGCGCGAGGAGAGACGTCCAATTGCGCAAATAAATCCCGATCGTCAGATTTCACTTACTCACGGGGGTGCGTGGCGACATCTCATTAGGGGCTGATTCAATTTGAAGTGATTTAATCTCAGTCGTTAATCTGGAGAGTTATAACGATTGAGATCAAATGCACCCAATAGACAAGTGGAATCATTACAATCATCTGATGAAGATCGAACGTACAACATCAAACAACGCCTCTTCTTCACGTATGACGTGACGAAATCTGAATGCTTCATCATGGATCGGACGGACGTGACTTAAAGACATCGATTTGTCAAACGACCTGCAATCTAAGCCGTTGATCAAATCAAATTGACGCATCTGATGGTTACGCCCAAATTTGCCTATAAAATTGAAAAGTTCTTCAACGCGAAAATCTGTTCTTGGATTTTTGAAAAAATCAAACTGTTTAGACACAACAGTATGATAAGCTCCTGAATTTTTATCTTCTAGACTCATTTCCGCATCCAAGGAGTGTTTGAAATCAAGAATTGGTTGAAAGAATTGGAAGAAATCACATCTTGAATGACGAAGTTTGTTTTCGAAATCGCAGAATGAATAGCCTTGAAACTAGTGATTAATTGGATCATTTCGAGCCCGAATTCGGATTAGGCTGAGTGTTTTCATCTTAATTCATCTTCCTTTAGCATTAGAATTACATTCTAAATCGTAGATTACTTTAATTTAGTTTTAATTTTGGTTTTTCACTTTTATTTGTGATCAATTTTCTATCTCAATTTCAAATCTCGATTTCTCCTTGAACTCTAATCCAAATTCAGTGATTTTTGATTCCGTAGATTTTTATTAGAGTTATCTTTCTTAAAATTAAAATCCCAAATTTCTCACCTCAATTCATTGTCTTATATGATTGAATTTCAAAGATATCTCAAAATTTTCTCTTATTTCTCTGTGGATTCGACCCTTATTTGTCACTATACTCTTTAATTAGCGATTTTATCTTTTAATTGGTGGGTTTGGAACTTGTTTTGACACTAGATTTTGCGTATTCATTGACCGCATGAAATCGTTTTGTCAGATAGTAGGGACAATGGTGGCTATGGCAAAAAAGGCAAAGCAACAAGGTAGGCGGGGCGTGGCAGTAATGACATAAACATTAGTAGGCCCAAGATTTATTCCATGGCTTTGAATAACATGTTTACTAGTAAAACCTTTGAATACCATGTTTATTTAAAATGAAGTGGAAGTCATGTTCTAAAGGTAGACGTTCTCTTTTTTCAAGACATAGGTGGGAGCCATATTTTTAGGAGGTGGCCTCATGTCATTAAGAAAGGGGTTTGTTACCTCTTTTTGAGGAGATTAGACCCCCTTCTTTAGAAAGCGGTTGGGCCATATCATTAAGGGGTAAGATTGCCCCTTTGAGGAGATAACTACACCCTTGGACATCCTTGGGATGATAAATCTCTACCCTTGATCATAAGGGTGGAAGATATCCACCCTTGGTCACTAAAAACCTTAAAAAACACTCTCTATATAGGGCTCTATTTTCTCTCTCCTCACTTGTTTTTTGGCTCTCTTTTAGCTTTAGGCTACCAATAGGAAGAGGAGAGGAGTTCAAGGACCAAGGAGATCATTGTTTAATGCTTAATCTTGTCATGTAGAAGAAAACAAGTGAAGTTGGCGATCAGAGTGGATCAAGCATCACCCAGCCTAAGACAAGCATCATGACAAGGTTTATGTGACAATCCGGATTGAGTTCTTGCTTGTGATATTCTTCATAAATAGTAAATATGTATTTTATTTTAATGTAATAGCTTTGACATCATCCACATGAAAAAATCTCTCTCTATCGTTACCCATTGATCCATTGTGGCCACTAACCACTCTTCTCATCTCACCATCATCTCATCCTCATTTCATCTCTTTTTATCTTAATTTTTCATTTAACTTCTGATTTCTCTCTTAATTCAAAAAACTTCTCATTGACATCTCTCTACATGTCTCATTCACCCAAGCACTTCTTTCCATGCTCTTGCCTTTCATTTGAATGCCGAATCTCATCACCTCAACTCCTTATGGATTCAAACCTTGCTTACACTATACTAAGGAATTATAAATTTGATTGCTTTAAATCAATACACAAAAACAAGAGAAAACACATGTAATTGAGTTCATCATTGATCTAAAATTATATGATATGTCTTCTTGAATTTCATTGATCACATGCAAAGGCATAGATTCATATCATTCCTTTTATGCATTTATGTCTATAAATATGATTATAAATGCATCTTATCATGGTTTAAAATGATTAAAATGATAATCTTTATGTTTAAAGTATATTCTCAATTTTTTTTGTTTTGATAACATTTTATGAGCATTTAATGACACACACTAATCAAGAAGATAATCTTCTTCAATTCTAGAATAAAATTTATATTTATTACTCATCTAAAATATCTTTATTGACATGAAGATATTTATGAAATGTGTTGTCATGATTTTTATTGACTAAATTTATTTATATAAGAAAGTCTAGATTTTTCTCTATTTTTTGGAATGTTTTAGAATTTATAGAGGTGAAAATTATTTAGAAATATTTTTAAAACAAATGAAATTATTGGTTTTTTATTATTTTTAATGATAGGTGACAGGTAAGCTAGGATTTGAAGTTGACATGCTCTCCAAACCTTTGATGCAAGCATCATACGCAATGGAAACTTTTTGAATCAATCATTTGACGCGTAAAAGAACTAGGGAAGATGATCCTATCATCTAGTATAGATGAAAACCATACTTACATGATTCATTTGAAGAAGATCTTCAAGCTGTTCAAGTGTCAG